>VXAU01003918.1:107397-185664 GCA_013399695.1 Formicarius rufipectus | reverse complement strand
CTCCCTCCTCCTCGGCCTCCTCAGTTCCAGTTTGGTGGTGGAACAACAGGGCCAGGGCCAGGCTCAGCCCATCCCTGGGATGCCCCCCGTGCCAGCAGAGCCAGGGCCACACCCCGGGCACAGCTGGGATCCAGGGGCAGGGACATCACCGGGGCTGTGCCACTTAAACCCGGGGGCAGAGGCTCTCCTGGCCCAAGGACATTCCCACCCTGTCCTGGCATCCCTTTGTGTGGCAAACCCTGCCATCTCCTGCCTCACACATGCACCAGCCCTTGCAGAAAATCACAGGATCCTACAAGTTATAAAAGGATTTGGGATGGAAGGGAATGGGTTGGGATGGAAGGGAATGGGTTGGGATGGAAGGGAATGGGTTGGGTTGGAAGGGAATGGGTTGGGATGGAAGGGAATGGGTTGGGCTGGAGGGGAGGGAATGGGTTGGGATGGAAGGGAATGGGTTGGGCTGGAAGGGAATGGGTTGGGCTGGAAGGGAATGGGTTGGGCTGGAAGGGAATGGGTTGGGATGGAAGGGAATGGGTTGGGATGGAAGGGAATGGGTTGGGATGGAAGGGAATGGGTTGGGATGGAAGGCACCGTAAAGATCCTCATGTTCCAGCCCCCTGCCAAAAATGTGGAGATAAATCCCAGCCTTCCTCTAGAAATGCTGCAATAATTCAAATAACATGGATCTCTCCATGGGCACACCATGCCCTCCCCACTGCTTTGCCAGCTCTGCCAGTCACCAACTCAGCTGCAGTGATTTCACACTCACTCCCAGATCATTAATGTAAATATTGATAGGAGGGAGTCTAATAGCAGAAGCCCACCAGAAATACATGTGATGTTTATTCCACACTGACAGCTGCCTTTTGAGATCTGTCATTTAGCTTTCATTAAATTATTAGTGCATGCTATTGATAATTGTAGAGTGCTAACTTTTTAATCAGACTATCCTTCAGAACTGAATCAAACGGGGCACAAAAATGTATTTTACTTGCACAGCTACTGCAATAGAACTTGAAACTAAACCTGTGATCTCATCAGGTTTGTGTAGAACAACCAATTTCTTGTGAAAAGCTAAACCTTATTTTATTATCTTTTAATTTTTCATTGATTGCATTCAAATAGCACCATAATTTATTGTTTGCCTACTGAAGTGAGCAATCGTGTCCAAACTCTGCCCAGGATTGTGAAAACATTCCAGTTTTGGTTTGTGTTCTCTTAACGACCTTTTCTAGAACTTTTCTTCAGGATATTTTTAAGACCTTCCAACAAGACACCCAGAAGAATGACTCTGCTGCTGGGCTGGCACAGCCAGGACGCCCGGAGGGAGAGAAGGAACATCTGAGTCATCCTCGCAACCTCCTGTTGTGGGTCTGAAGCACAAACCAAAGAGCAAGAGGGAATTGTTGCCAGGCTGCTCCAGCACAGGCAGAGATTGATTTCGAGGTGCCCAATGGCACAGGGGCCTCGTGCTCTGCCCCAGCGCTGGGGCTGCTCCTGCTCCCAGGGCAGGAGAACAACAGTGCTGGGTACCCGTGAGCAAAGCAGCTTCTGCTCTGCTCTCCAGCTCCCTCTCACTCTCCTCCTGCTCTCACAAAGGAATATGATTAAGAGGTAGGTTGTTCAGATCCATTTTTAATATCTCCTGATCAAAAGTGGAAGCTTAAAGAGCATGTAAGGAATGACTTTGATATTAAAGAGAGAGAAAGAAGAACAAATAGTTTAATTCGCTTCTTGTCTTTCTTGGCTTGGGGTTTTGAAGCAGATGTTCATATGCAAACACAAAAAACCTGTATTTCATCCAAGTCTGAGCACAAATTGCCTGGCTCAGGGGGAAGATGTCTGGTGAGTAGCACACCAGTGTGGTGCCTGCTCCAAGGGGAGAAGGATGGCACAGGAAACGACCTCTGGGCTTGGGCTGAACAAGGGACCAAAATGAGAGAAGAAATCCTTAAAAAGGAACAAAATAGTTGCAGTAACCCCTCCTCACAAAACAAGTGTCAGTGTGCTATTGCATGGCTGTGAAAACTGAGATGGAGAACTACAGTGAGATTTTAATGGCCATCTTGAGAGACAAAGAAGGAAGGAATGGGAAAAGAAAGGGGCTGATTTCTGCATCTTAAGCTGATGAGAGCACAGGGTGGCACATGTGAAGCCTCTGATTAATCATAAATAGGGGAAACAGACTCTTCATGTATCCAAATTCTACAGGGTTGCAATGTCAGGTTTTCAAGAGGACTTTGATTCTTTTTGGTCTGCATATATAATAAGTAATGAGAAGGAAATTGTGGAAACCAGACACAGGAGAGAAACCCAATCAGTGAGGACTCAAACAGGACTCAAACATCACACACCTCTTCAACCCAGAAGCTGAGAGAAAAGCTCCATTGTAGCAACTCCCACCAACCTTCCCCCTACCCCTGGAAGAGCCACGTGCTCACCAGCAGAACCTCCCTGCCCTGCCAGGGGATTCCAAAGCAGGGAACCACCTGCCCTCGTTGCTGCCAGGAGGAGAACGGGCATGGGCACTGGCAGAGAGCCTTCACATGGACATTATCACCCATCCTGGTACTGCCTATGGGCTTACAGTTTTTAAAATTGTTCTACTTTTAATCTCCACCTCCTTGACAAGAACCTCAGGGATCCCCCCAGCTGCTCCTGATGAAGATGGCAGAGGAAGGGGAAGCAGACCAGGAGTATTAATGGGTAAAAAGACCTAAGGTTTGGATATAAATTTGGGATGTTTGACCCCACAGCAGGTCAGTCCCTGAGCTCCCAGCATTTAAATCCTGTTCATGTAAGCAAAGCTAAGGATCCAGAGCACACAGACAGAGGATTTCTGGAGGCATTGCCAGTTATTTCTCTGGCTACACTTCTGTGGGAGCCAAACTGTGCCCCAGGGACAGTTGGACCTCACAGGGCCCAAACACACCTGGTACATCTGTGTCCTCTGACCTTGGAGAGGTTTAGTCACAGCCACTGCATTCAGCATCACACTGGGTTACAGGCCAAACACCTCTGCCATTCCTCCCTCTAAATGTGCTCACAGGGGAAATTCAAACATTTCAAACTGTCTCCAAATGTTGTGCCCAGATTTGTATCAGCAGCACAGTATTTACTTTGCATTAACTGAGCATAAGCTGGGTGCAAAATCTGGCTTTGCATAGAGTGGGGCACCTTTGGTACTGGGCCCAGACAAGAACAAAAAACAATTGTCTGAATTTAATCAGCTGGTGTTGGTTGGCAGTGCAAGACGTCTTTATGCAGGTATTTATTTGTCCCAGCAATAACAAGAATATTGGATTTCATATCCAGGAGATAAGCAAGTACCTTGTCACTCAAGCACAACTAACAAGGGAATTGTTATTTGGTGCAGACATGTAAATGCCAAATGCTTAGTCTGGTTATTATTGTAAATTCCATTTTTACAACCTCTTGTTTTTAAAATGGTCTCCTAATTGATTTTTAATTATATTTTTCAATGACATTTAACTCCACGTGCTTTGCAAATAAACCCACACACATGGCCAAATATATGAAAGGAGCAAACCTGGAGTGCTGTTTGCAGAGGCTGCACCATGGGGTGTCCTGCACCAGGCAGAGGGAGCAGCTTTGCTCTGGGCACAGGGGGCTCAGCTCTCCCACAACATCTGGTCCTCTGAGTGTTCCTGATACAGAGCCCCAGGAACTCCTCCTGACAGGCATTGGAATGAAGGGGATGATACGTAAAGGGAGTGATAACTTCCAATTCTGGGCCTTGAATGATTATCTAAGCTAAAATCTGGCCAGGACACGCTGACCTAGAGCTGGTTTAGTGTAAAATTCCACAAGGTCTTTAGTGGAATGGGATGGGCTGATATGTAAAATGAGTGGAAACTTCCCATTCTGGGCCCTGAGTGATTACCCAAGTTGAAATGTGGCCAGGACACGCTGACCTAGAGCTGGTTTAACATGAAGGTGCACAACGTCTTTAGCGATCTGAAGAGGCCTTTAGCATCTCTTGAACTTCAGGAATACCATGTCACAGAGAAGCTGAAGGCATCCTGTGTTCCAGGTGGGTGTTTTGGAGGTATCCAAGAACCCAGGGGAGCATCAGAAGCATTCAAGGACATGGAACTATAAACTGCATCCATCCAGCTGCCTAAAGCACAGGTTTGGGGCGAGTTTGGGGTCAGTCAACTGAAACACTGTACGAAACCACTCAATTCCCTTGCGTTTCACACAGTAGCCTTGAGGTTTGGTGTCCCAAGCATTATGTGCCATCCAAGAGAGAAACCACACCCAAGGAGAGGCTGGAACCAGCTCCCCCAGCCCCTCCACCCTCCATTAGCCATGGGATTTGTTGGAAACCACTCACTGTTGTAGCTGCTGTTCCCACCAGGTTCTGCCGGAGCGGCGCTGGGCTCCCCCAGCCCATCCGAGGTGGCCACATCTTATGGGAAAGCAAAAGGAGGACTTGAAAAACACCACTTGCCATGCACTCCTGCAAACACTGCACAACCTTGTTAGTCAGCAGGACAACACCAGGAGAGGGCTGCACCTTCTCCACTCAACCTTGCACCTGCTGGCAGTTCACACATACCTTTCACATGGGCAGGATGTCACCCTGGTATGAGCAGGGCTGTAATCTCATTAATGGTCACAGAAGAGGCAGAAAACACTGGAAACCCAGAATTTACCACTTATCCAATTCCCAGGCTTAGCAATTATGGCAGAGGCATAGTGCTTTTATTGGGTGTCCTGGTTTTAGTAGCCAGGATCAGTTGTCACTGGCTGGGGGTGGATTCTAAACCCTCTCTGTCATTTTTCTCACCAACTGCTCCCCATGGCCCATTGGCAGCAGCTGCCCAGGGCACACCCCACCCCTCAGGGCACAGGCTGGGTGTTTAGGAACTTCTGTGGGATAAGGAAGTTCTCCTGCCTCCACACCCACCTGAGGGGTCATGTCTGCTCAGAGGCCATCAGGGATGCCAAAAATATGCCATTGTTCACCTCACAGAGTAAATCACTCATTGTGAAAGTCTCCGCCCTGGGGGAGGGACTGGGTGTTCCCATCTGAGCCCAAGTGGATATAAACTTGGGGTTTGGGACTGGGATCTCTCTTCAGATTCAGAGAAAGACCAGAGCCTCGACCAGACTGAGACTGCCCTGGGACTGCAGCCATCATTGTCACCAGCAGGTTTCTTGTTTTCTTTTTACTTTGAACTCAGGGGCCCACGTGGTGCTCAGCACAGGGCTTGGTGAGCTCCATCCTGCTCGTGCCCCCCTGGGCTGGGCTGCACATCTGGTGTTTTTGTGGCACAAATGAATTTTCCTTCTGTCTCAGTGTATTTTGTGATCTTTTATTAAATTGTTATTCTGCCTTGCAATCCCATTCTGAGTTGGATTCATTTCTCCTGCTGGTTTAACTCTAAACCAGCACATTGGGGAAGGACCCAGTTCCTTTAGGCTGTGGAACTCCCCAAGTTCACAGGCCTGGGGAATGGCTCTGTTGCTCCTGGGTGAGATTCCCTCCTGTGCAGAGACCCAGCCCAAGCCAGTCCATCCCACACCCTCCGCTAAAGCCCATCCCGCAGAGCGAACCAGCACACAAATCACACCTCCCCGGCACCATAACGCCCTGCTCTGCAGCACTGCTGCTCCTGAGGGGCACAAACTGCCCCCAGAACGGGGCTGTGACTGCCAGAGGTGAGCCAGGGGGAAGGCAGGGCCGGGTACAGCACCCCCTGCCCCTGCCCTGCCCCGGGGTGCGGGCACAGCGCCCGCTCCTGCCCCCAGCCCACCCCGGGAGCACCAGTGCTCTCAGAAATCCTGCCATTTGCTCTCATGCCAATGAAACCTGATTTAATTAGGTGGCATGTGTGCGTTGTGCAGAGAAGGCTAAAGCTCTTTTATGTTTTTGGGTTTTTTTCCCAGTGGATACACGTTTTAGCTGCTCTCTTTTCTCGCAGCGGCAGCTTTGGCTCACCAACACCTCCTGCCATGGGGTGTGAGGAACAGGAATGCAACTGGAATTCCCTGCCATCCCCGAATGAAACCAGGGCTCGGGTTCCTGCCCTAACGGGAAGAGGGTAAAACACCTTTGCTGGCAGTTTTCAAACTTCCAGAACACGGAAATTAAACAAAAGGAATTGGAAATCTCAGGGACAGATTCCAGCAGACAGCAAAGCACAGTTCATTAACTGACTCTGAAGAAATGCAAGTTCTACATTTCATATGTGTCACAAACCCTTAACAACAATGAAAGTGTTTGTTAATGGACCTTTTAGGGGGGAAAAAAGCTAAACCAAGTGGCAAAGCACTTTGCACTTCTGTGTCTCAGCAAAACTGGCTGCAAAACAGAGTATGTGGATGTATTTTAGGGAATTAAGAGTAAATTTCAGATCAATCCATTCCTGAGCTTGTGCTGATGCTCAAAACAGTAACTGGAGAACAATCCTGGTAAGGTTTTGTGCAGCAAGGATAAAAACCCTTCCTCCAGCACAAGTCAGTGTTCTTGTTTCCTGGGGAAGGGAACAAAATGGTTCCATTGGGGACCCAACAATTCTTTGCTGTTTCTTTTCAAGCAAACAGAGATACACCTGTACTTAGGATCAGTTCCTTTTCCCTCTGGCCACAAAGTGTCCAGGTGGTCACTCAAGCACACAACTCCTCACCCAGCTGCATAACCATGAATATTGATGGCCAAACTGTAATTACAAGTGCAGGTTCAGTCTGCATGGACGGTCTTTGTCTCACTGTCCTTAGCTGCCAAAACAGAAATGGTTTCAAATGATAAGGATCCCCCTGGCTCCCATTTTATATGGCCATAGGACTAACTTAACTACAAATCTTGGCGAGGGTTGTGGAATTCAGGGTGCCCCAGCAGCAGGTAAGGGTGAGAAATCCCCTTCTCCTCAGGCACAGCAAGTGAGAGAAATGCAGGGTGGACTGAGCAGAATCAATTTGTCACGGGCAGTAAAGGAGAGCTGAAGCTCCTGTTTTCACTTCTGAGCCCTCAACTGGCAAAGCACCTCAGCAGTGACATTTATTGATCATGCAGCCTCACAACAATGCTGGGCAAGTGCAGGGCCTGGGCAGGCAAGAGAGATGCATTAAATACAGTGAAGAAGTTCCAAAAATCACTTTTAATAGCGGAAAAATATGAGAAATAAATTCTGTGTATAGAGCTGCCATGTGTATGGGAAGCATGGAGCCACTCCTGCCAGCAGGAAAGTGTTGGGATTGTGCTATCACATGGCTTTTGCTGTCATGTTTGAGCACTATTTCAGATGCAGAGGGGACACTGTGCCTGTTAATGTCACTGGCCTCAATCATGCAATCCTTAATCAAGCAGAAATCCCTGCAGCTTTGCCCATAAAAGAATTACAGACTTAGTTATGGGTTTTCTGGTGCAGATTCGACCCCTGCTGCAATAAAACTCCTAAACCCTTTTGGATCATTTCTTCTGCACCTTGCCAGAGGGCAGGGGAGGTGCAGCATTTATGGGGCTGCTTCTGGTTTTAACCAAGAGTGGAGGATCTTCCCGAGACTGCAGGAGGAACCACCTCAGCCAGGCACAGGGCTGGCAGGGATTACTTGTCCCACCATTAATCACTTCACCAACTCTGTCCCCATGCAAAGCAACCTCCTCACCCTTGTTCAGCCATTGCCAGAACAGCTTTTTAGAACATAATGTGTAATACTATAAATTCCTTAATGGTGCAAAAAATCATAAAACCCGCAATTCCTTAATGGTGTAAAAAGGTTATTAAGATTGTTTGTTCTAAGCTCCAAAATATGTATTCAATTCTTAATTTCCTTATGTGTCTTCTAATTGTGTGAACATTGGGGTTCTGCCTTTGCAGTGGTAATTGGAACCCGATATAAAATCAGGACTAGAAAACACTGAGCATTGCAGTGACTGGAGTTGTTTTTCATGGCATTTATGATCTCACAGCTTGTTTTTCAGAATTAAATTTCCAACAGAATTCTCTTTTTAACCTACAACATTAGGTGAAGATATTAAACATGTTCCCTGGCAGACAATATCTATTTACCAGAGACGAGCCCAGAAAAAGTCCTGCCCTGCTAAAGGCAGAGCCTGCAGCTCACTCTGTTACACAATTCAGCTCTGGGGAAGGAGGAACACAAAATCCTGGGATCCTGGAATGGGTTGGGTGGGAAGGGACCTCAAAGCCCACCCAGTGCCACCCCTGCCACGGGCAGGGACACCTCCCACCAGCTCAGGGTGCTCCAAGCCCCGTCCATCCTGGCCTTGGACACTTGTGGAAGTCCATATGAGCATTCCTGCAGTGTTCATGGCCTGGTTGTACTCAAGGGCTGTGATTTCAATCAAACTTAAAACACCCCCAAGATCAACAATAAATTCTTCTGGTACCTCGTTTTCAAGTGAAAAGAGAAAGTAAATGATTTAAATTGTGCCAGGAGGCATTAATTACAAACTGATCTAAGTGCATGATCACCTGCAGTCACTTGGCCTCAACCCTGGCAGCAGATATGTGTTCTGAGGTGCAACCAAATGTGATTTTTGGGATGGGGTTCAGCCTCCAAATGCACTGTGGACCCTGCTGAACATCAAAACCAACTCAAGACAGCTGAAATGGCTCTCCATTGAGATCCATATGAACATTTTGATAATTCCAAATGCCAGACATCATCAGAGTTCTTTATTCAAGGTGCACGTCATGCTTTATTTACCTTATTTTAATAGGCAATGATAATGGAATAATAAATGGGGGGGGCACAGTTTTTCTGTTGTCTTTGTTCAAATTCCTCAGTGGGAGAGAGCAACACGTGGCTAATGTTTCATCTCTCCTTGAACAGCCTGAACTGACAGATTGCCCAGAATCTGTTCCACAGCCTCAGTGCCAGAACACGACAATAGACACCCCACGGAGGGGCTGGGGAGTCTCCAAGGGAATAACTGACCCCTCCCCAACAGCAAGAGGGTGACCCAGTTGGGAGAGGCCTGGAGAGAGATGGATTGCTGGTGGCTCCAAGCATGTGTGGCCCCACACAGGCACAGTTAAAAGGCAGATTAATGGGCAGGCAGGTGTGAGGAAACAAAGCCAAGGAGCCCCACGGAGGGGCACAGGCATTCAGCCTGCTTTGTAAAGCACTTTATGAATTAACCCAGGCTGGTCTTTTTTTAAGCTGTGAGCACCCAAGGATCCACACCAGCGTTTCTCCTGCCTGATCTGTATTCCACAACAGTCCTGCTCACATAAATCTCAGTGTTGTTTTTCACCAGAGAGTGAAAGGGAAAAAACGCTGCTGTTAAATCAATAGGCTGCGTTGCTCACCACAGTATATGAAAGTACTGGTGCTGTGCTTATCATTTGTACTGCCACCAACTAATTGCTGTCCCTTGCACTTCATTATCCCCTGTAACATGGTTACAATAACAGAGGATGACAAATAACTGTTATCTTCTCCTGGCCAGTCTTTCCTCGCAGGGTGAGTTCTCATTCAAATCCATCTATCTGGATGAATAAGATTTACCAGATTACACATTGACTTAAAAGGTTTAACAGGAGCAGGGATGGAGAGCTGCCTTAGGAAATATTTTCACAGCACACTTTTGGGATCTGGCACAAAAAAGTCTTTAGTGCTGCTTTTGTACCCACCATGGCTTCCCTCAGCTCTCCCTGCATTCAAGGCTGGCACAGAGAAAACCTGGTTCCTATGGAATCCTAAACGTGCCTTATGTGTGCCCTGAATCAGGTCTGCCCGTCATCCACACACCAGAGAGGTAGGCTGGCTCTTCTGAGGTTAAATTAGATCCTGCAACTAATAAAACTGCCTCCCCTGATTAGGGAGCAGAAACAGGCAATGAATATCCTGGACAGAAGAAAAAAGACTTTGGGTCTGGCAAGAAAGGATGAAAGTACCTCATCATGAATGTGTGGCCTAGTTAAAGAAAGTCCTTTGTTGCCACAGAAAAGAGGAACTGTAGAAGGTATGAATGAAACCTCCAACAACCACAGCGTGGCCACCTGGCCCTGGTGGGGAAGGGGAGCCCCTGCTGTGGTTTCTGCACTCCCTGCAAGAGGTGAGTTTTCCCCAGTGGGGGTGAAGGACGTGCAGTGTCAGGAGGCAGGAGACGTGGGGAAGCTGAAGCAGAAGCAAGGTCTGAAAGCATTCACTGAATTAGTAAAGGTCCCTTGCTCTGTTAGAAAATTGCCAGATGCTTGTTCTGCCTGATACCCAATGAATAACTTGTCCTGTTCTACTTACTGTACCAAAACCAGAAGACTGCTGGGAGTGCTACATGATAAACCCAGTGGTCATAAATCAGGGGAACATGGACAATTGAATAAGGTAGAAAGGCCTCGAGCCAAGAAGTTTTGCAGGCTTGACTAGCTGGGTCATTTAACAAAGAAAGTGGAGAGGTCACAGTGAGAAAGAGGAGAAAACAACCCCTGGAGAGGCTGAAGGGAGGAAAAACCACCTAAAACCGGTGCCAAGAGAAGATCCTGGAAGGCTCCGCCCCAAGTTCCGCCCTAACTCCACCTCCTATGAATATGATAATTAGCTATCACAACTTCATGAATATGTATGTGTACTCTTGAATGTCAACTGGATAAATTACCACGTTTCTTGCAGAAACTTTGAAGGGAGTTTGTGCAGTGTGAACTGCCTCGCTTCCCAGCGCTGCAATAACTACCTTTGCAGCTTAAGGACCAAACTGGCTCTAGGCAGTTCTTTTATTTCATGCTTTTTGGCATCAAAGCCACCATGGCAAGGTGTGTGTTTGTGCTGCTGGTGCTCAAACCCAGCAGTGCTGTGGTGCAAAGTGCCTGGACTGCAGGAGACAGCGGGTCCAGCAGGGATGTGTCCCTAACCCCGTGGGGCAGTTGGAATTCCCATCTCGTGGATGCCACGGCAGCCTCACCCAGAGGTGGCTCAGGGGCAGCACTGCCAACCACCACCCTGTGCCTGCACCCAAGGCACAGCTGCACTGACACACAAATGGACAATCACAGACACCCACAGGTGAAGGGGCACAAAAAACCAGAACAAATCAAAACGCTGCTGAACCATTTCATTTCCAAGGCCTTCCAAAGCAAATCTGAGGTGATTAATGGCCCAACGTGCCACTGTTCCAAGAGGCATTCCACAAGGATGGCTGGAGGTTGTTCCCATTCCTGCCCCGTGCTGAGCTCTCTGTAAACTTACACATTTTCCTGACTCCTGTTTCTTTCTTTCTTTCTGTGTCAGGGACAAAAGATGCTCCTTTTGTTTTCTTCTTGGTTACAAACTAGTTCTGATGGAGACTCTCCCTCAGAAGGCAGCACCACCTCAGTGTCCATAATTATGTGTAAACTGGCTCTAAATATCAAGGGACCACAACAGGACATAAAAGTGAATCTGAACGTCCCATGAATCAATGTCTCATTTGTATTATTTCAAATGCTCTGCTAGTTAATGATGTTTTGAATTGGTTTATTATTATTATAACCTCTCTGATAGTTAAATCAATCAAATAATCATTGCTGCAGTTCATCAAATGCATCTCCAGGAAGGTGGTGCTTCCCTTGCATACTGCTGAGGGAAAGCAGCATTTCTTTATTACAGACATGATTAGTTTGCCTTAATTTCCTCAAAATGTGGGCAAATAGTGCCTTGGAGGTAAGTTAATAGAGTGTTTGTAGAGTTTCTGTCTTCCTTAGGCAGAAGAGGATGCCAAAGGCACTGCAGCAGAGCTCTGTGCCCCAGAGGTGTTCATGGGCTGCCCTGTGTTCCTCAGCCCTGCTGCACACAAGGCACTTCCACAGCCTCCCCCGAGCCCACCCAGCATTTCCCCCCTCAGAATTGTGCCATGGCACAGGGATTTTCCTTCTCCCCTTGTGTCAAACCAGCTCCATTTCTGTGGGTATCAGCTTCTCTGTGAACAGCATGAAAAGGAGCTACTTGTCTTAGCACTGCACTGACATTATCATGGCAAATTGCTTTAAAATATCACTTGTATCTGTAATATTAGCTCAATAAAATATTTTAAATTTGCCTACTGTGTCTCAGAAATTACCCGATGGTGAATTACTTCTCATAGTACATTAACAATGATTCTAATAATTGTCAGGAGCACCGATGGACATTTTGTTCTCCTCAATGAAGGGAGATCACAGCTCCAAGGACACAGGCAGTTTATTAAATTTCCCATCTCCTGGCTTTCAGGTGGGGGATGTGGAAGACTCATAGCTGTACATCAATTATGAGTTTCTTGTGCTAATAACCTGCAGGATTGGAGCATCTGCAGGCTGCAGTTTTATGCAGGACTCCAGAGCAAGGCTTCCCATGCAGTGCCTCCCATTGGAGCCTAATAGAGATGAATGCAGCCAGTGTTGCTGGGGGAGAGCTCACCAAAGGAAGGAAGCAGCTCCGTGGATGTGGGATCTGGGCAGCAGCCAAACCCAACTCCCTCTCCTAACTCAGAGATGCAACACTTGGGCAGCTGCCCAAGGAAGAAAAGAGAAGGAAAACCAAGCCTGCATGCGTTTTTATTTCTCACTGACTCCAAGCCCACAGTTATGAAATCCAACTAAAGTCTTGGTTTCTTCATATGTGCTGTTCCAGACTCTTTAATCCATGAATTCTTGATTATAGGCATGCCATTGATATGCAGGCCATGTTAAATGTGCTATGGTAACTTTGCAGTTAGGGATATAACATATTCCCACTAAATTTCAGTGTGATGCAGTCTAAGTGAAAACAAGATAAAAAGAACTCAGAGGATGAGAACTCAGTGGGGTTTCATAATCCTCAGCATGTGCACAGTTGAGAGGCAGAGTTCCAAATGACCTGGACAAATCTGCATAAAGTTTTTCAGAAAACATAAATGAATTCCTGAAGTAATCACTCCATCAACACATGGGATTGTATCTCCACCTCTCCCACTCTTCACTTCTGCTTGCAGAAGAAGACTTGCATAATAAGTGAAACCTGCACTTGCAATGTTCTCTTTTTCGAGCCTTTAGGATGAACACTGCTCAACCTGACTACCTGGTGGATGCATTTAATAATTTATCAAAAATCTCTCTGCTGTGCCTGCTTCTAAGAAGAGAAAAGAAGGAATGATGGTCTCTAAACATTAGTTTGTTACACAGCTTTCCAGGTCTCAAGGGCTGAGCAGCACTGTAACCTCTGCAGTGCACACAGGAGACAATCTGGCACTGACAACGATTTCCAAACCAGACCCATCGCTCTGAGGAAGGTTATCAAAGCTGGGGGGTGGAGAAGATAGTTTGGAAGGGAGGTGACATTAGGGAACCAAAAGACAAATTCTGGTCAAACTGAGGCAATGCTACTGGGGCTGGATGATCTTGGTCTCTTCCAGCCACCATTCTGTGCATGACCTGAGACACCAAAGCCTCTGGAGAGGGTCAGCACGGCTGCAGGCGACTTCCAGAGCTGCTCCCGGGCAAGCACATCACCGAGGAGGACCCCCTGGCAGTGCCACTGCAGCCCTGCCAGCTGTGCCAGCCCTGCCCTGGCCCCTCAGCCTGCTGCAGGTGTGTTTGTCTCCAGCTGTGTCCCAGCCAGGGCTCTGCCTGGCAGGATTGCTGCTGGTCCCTCTGCCATGGACTGAGATCCCTGCCCGACCCCACCAGCCTCCTCACAGGGCCCTGCTCACCACTTGCTGCACCTTCTCACTCAGAACAGGGTTCAACTCCTACATTTCTGAAATGATGTTTTTTTTTAAATCACGGGTCATTTGTTCATGATAATTAGTGTGTGACATCACTCATGCTAATGTTCAACATATGGTCTAATGCAATACTGCATTATTTATTGCTCCATTATGTTACAGGAGTGCAAAACACACAGAAAGTCAAGAAGCTGAAGCCTGCACTTAGTCATGTAATTCTCTCAAGTGCAGGGATATTTCACTGCCCCTCTTAATAGCCAGCTCTTCCCTGCATCTCTGCTGCCTGGCAGTCTGGCTGAGGAGATGTGGGGGAGCCATTCCTGGAGCTGAGATCTCACCCTGCCTCACCAGATGGTCAGCATATTGCATTTTCCCCGTGGTAACATCCTTTTTTCTCCCTGCATCTGGAACTCAAGTAGGAAAATACTTCTGTTGTTTCCTGTAGTGCTGAAGGTGGGGATGTGTCCTCAGCTCCTGCACACTGCAGCTGCCCCAGTCTGCCCAGCATTGTGCCTGAAGCTGAGATAGGTCTGAATTTTGGGTGCTTTTTTCTCCCCCTCACAGCCTGGTGATGGTCAGGCAGGTAATGCTGCCTCTTTGAGCAAGAATTTCTCCAAAACAATTGCTTATTTGAGCTCGGGTGCTTGAAGAGTTGCTTATTCTAGTCCGATGCTGCTTTGAAATGGGCTTTTAACATTCATGACTTTCATTCTAAGATGACTCTCTAAGTTGATCAGAAGGTTATCTTGACCCTGTTTAAAAGTTCTGGTGCTCTTCCTGCCAATTGTCCTGTAATTAGAGGCACAGTCCCACTGTGACACTCCTTTCCAGAGGAACACTGAGTCACACAGGGGTCCTTGGGATGAGGCTGCAGTGCCTGGATTGTTTCCTTGCTCTGAGCACCAAGGAGTGGAATGGCTTTTCAAAAACCCTGTGTTTGCATTAACTGATAATGTGTTTGGGATGGAATGACTTTTTTATGGTAACATTTTAGCAACAGCTCAGAGCTTTGAAAAGACATCATTTTAATAGCACAGTGCTCACCTCCTCACAGAGCTGATGCTCCTGAACACTTTCCAAAGGAGTTCAACACGTTACACATTATTTCAGGAGTTCACTTCCAAAACAACATCCTGAAACCACCAGTCACTCCAGAGACTGCACTGCCACCACAGCCTGGCAAACAGGGGGTCCAGCTGTGCTGTGTGACAGTGACTCAGTGGCTTGGCCCTTGACCAAAGTCACTGTGCTCCTCAGCTGGGCAGGGCAGAGCAAACACAACCCTGGGGGCTGCAGAGCTGTCCCTCTCACCCCTCCTCAGCCCTCCCACCAGCTGCAAACACACAGTTTTGGAGTTCTTTTCCCCATCATAACTGTCCCAGTGCAGGGACTGTCACTTCAAACTGGCCAGGGCAGCCAAAGGGAAGATGCACATAACCCAGGGAAACAGAAACCCCTGACCTGCTTCAGCTGCAGAAGAACATCTTCAAAGGCAATTTGTGTCAGGAATCTAAGTCTGACTTTCAGAAGATACAGGAAACTTCAAAGCTGAAGTATCACTGGTTTTAAGTGTGTAAAATATTCATGTTGTACCTGTGCTGGTCTAACTGAGGTGGTTCTGGCCCTCCTGGACCACACTGAGGGCATCACCAAACCTGGCAGCCAAGGCCCCAGGGGCAGCAGCTTGCAGAAAGCTCCTGGTACCTGTGCCTGTCCTGAGAGCAGAGGTCCCACGTCCCACATCCATTTTCAAAGAAGTGCAATTCAAGACTTTTGAGAATTCCACACCCCCCCAGTTATTCCTCACTAATGTCTCTCAAGGAGGTCAAATTCCTCTTCCCCCTTCACAAATCTGCAATCTTTGCTTTTCTCTCCAGACTAATTTTGTTTTATAAACTATTAGCTTCAAGGAGTTACTCCAGAGTAACACTGCTGTGTGATCAGAATACAAACCAGAGGGAATTGCCTCTGTGTTCTCATCTACAGCACTCAACCATTCTCTCCTTTTCCCCGTTTTTCCACTCTCTCCTAGTTATCCCTCCCAGACACCCTCCAAATCCCTTTACTGGGCTTTGTGTTTCACAAAGAAGCAACAAACCCTCTGAATTCTCCCTCCATTACCAGAGTATTGTAACAGCATCTTTCTTTGCTCATAAATAGTATTTCATCACTGTGAACATCTGCACTGTGGGAAGAGAAACCCTGGAACCATCAGTGGCCTAGACAACAATCAGCTCAGACACTCCTGGCTCAAAGACCTTCCAGTCATGATATTTTGCATATTCAAAAGCATAACCATATCTGGAGAGCTTGTTTTGCTTTAAGACATTTAAGATTCCTCTGATCTCTCTTCAGAGAGCACACCTAAATAAAATTTACATTTTCATGTGCCAGGATATGGATAATTGTCTCAAGAATATGAACTCTGCAAATGAAGGAAAACACTTTTTTCCTCTGTCTCTATCCAAGGTGGACAGTTTGGCAGTGCAGGGTGAGGAGTTTATTTCCAAGCACTTCGGAGAAGCCTCTTAATTCTCACCCAGCTCTTCTACATCACTCACACAGTCACCTCAGGACCACACCATGGAAAGCCTTCAGGCCATCACCCTTGTGCTCTGGGGCAGCTGAAGTCAGAGAAGTCCCTAAAGTCACTGAAGTTCCTGGAGCAGCAATGACCAGGGAGCACATCCTGCTGTCTCTCCAGGAAGGAATTCCCACTGAAGCCACTGGGATCTCACACAGAACATGCCATGTTGGATGTGGCCCCAAGCAATACGTTTCTTCCACCATAGGTTATGTTTTGGTGATGGACATGAGTCCTCATTCCTGTTGACAAGTTTTATACACCTAATTAATTCCCTGAACTCCCTATTAAAGCCTGGTGCAGAGTTGGGCCACTGTCATTTTTCCTGCAGAAAACTCAACCTATTTGCCACGTGTTCCTACCAGTTTTTAATAAAACAGGAACTAATCTTGACATCTGAGTCAAGAGGCATTTCATCCGAGAAGAACAGGGCAAAGACAACAGGATCTGATGGAAAGGAGGGTTTTTTCTGTACAGCATGAGAAGACCTTACATGCTTAGACAGCATCCTTGGCTAAAGACAAAGCCACTCTTGCCTCCTAGTGATCCATCCCAAGAGGTGGGTTACTTGGTGGGTCAGTCTGTCCCAGGGACACTACAGGGGCCTGGGACACACTGCGTGCTCTGACACCAAAATTGCTGCAGTGTGGAAGAGGCTCTCTCTGTCTTCTGCATTTCTTTGCAGGGAATGGAGAAGAGGGCCATAAAACTTTCCAGTCAGTCGCTGAAGTCTTCACAGTTGCAAAGATAAAGTAGCTGGAGAGGAGCCGGAGTCATTTAGCAATTAACTGACATTTTAAAAAACAATTCTTTTGCAACATTCAGGCAACTCTTTTTATTATCTAGTTAATGGTAGCACTTAGAGAAGCTAATTTTATGTGTAATAAAACTTCATTACTATCCTTTCTTCAGAGAGAAGGGTGAAGAGGACAATTGGAATAAGAAACATATGGTTTCTTATATTTTATCAGTCATATATGTGTATGTGACTCATCAGAGGTACCTCAAACTTTCCCCTTTATCCTCATTCTCCTCTTTCTTTCCTCCCCTGGCTGTGCACTGCTGGGCTCCTCCATGGCAGAGGTCACCCACCAAATCCTGCTTGGCTCTTCTTCCCAGTCCCCCATCAATGGTGAGGACAGCAGAAGGTCAGAGCCTCTTTAAGAACAGCCCTGATGTCCTGCTGGAGCAGAACAACAGTGGAGCACCCCTTGGGCTCAACCACAGCCCCTGGGTGCTCGTGGGGCTCCCATGGGCACTGCTCCAGCCTCTGCACCCTGTTGAGAGTATTTTGATGGCTACAGGGCATGATGTATTGATACAGACCTGCATGCACAGGCCACCCTGTGTGTCAGACTGCAGGAACACCAGACCCCTGAGCAGTGAAGTTGGTTCCAGAGAAGCAAGAAGGGAATGCCTGTTAGGCAGAATGCCTCAGGCTGCGAGGTGGGAGGACCTGGCTGCCCTAAGGACCAAATGTGGATGTGGTGGTTTAACTTTAGGCCTTCCTGGGAGACAGATCACATGGTTTGCTGTATCCAAGTGAAGTATTCCATCCTATTTTATGTCAGCTTAGATATAAGAAGGGATAGAGGGAAGTTTTGAGTCAGTCCTTTTCCGGTGGTGATGGGCATCGGTCGGGGACCTGCTGTCTCTTTGGGGAGAGCAGCATCTCTCTCTGGGAAGCAGACCTTGTTTGCTTGTTCTTTATTGTTTGTGTGTGTGCATATAGTAATATTAAGTTCCTTTTTCTTCTCTGTATATACATACATTTGTATAAATTCATACTGCTTCAGTAGTATTAGAATCCACTTTTCATCTAGTGTGGTTTCTTTCCCCCTCCCCTTTTTCTCCCTGCAGTTGGGAGGGAGGGGGGAAGCTGCTGTTTTGGGGCCTCTGGATATTTGCCTTTGGCCAGGGATAAACTACCACACCAATACATGTTCAGTTTGAAGCGTGTGAACCCTGTTAAGCCCTATATAACCTGTGTGAGCTAAAAATAATCATGCTAAAAATAACTGTGTGTGAACCCTGTATAAATGGTGTGAGTTGCTAATCGAATGGAGCATTTGACGGTACCTCTGTGAGGATTGTGTCTTTGACTCCGAGAGCTCCCTCCCATCAGCACCCTCCCTGGGCAGTGCCAGGGCAGCCCCTGATGCCAGGGAGGGAGGGGATGCAGGCTGAGCAGGGAGCTCTGGCAGTGGGGAGACTGTGTTCTTTCAATCAGGGCAGGTTTCAGCCACCACTCCTCATTTCAGGAGCCTCCGCTTTGCTCTCAGTCCCCGTTATTACCTTGGGACTTATTGGATTCAGAGTGACAAGAGTGGACAGATTGAGATCTCATGTGAGACAGATAGAAAAGCGTGACATGGGGGTTTTATAAAGAAATCACAGGTTTGCAGAGTACACTTACTATTTCCCAGCAGGAGGAAAGGAAAGGGCAATAAACCTGAGCTGGCTCTGCATAATCACCATTAGAGCAGGCACAGGGACTTCCTCGGGGGCACCACTGGGGTCTGCAGCAGTCACTGCACAGCCCATGCTCTGCCTCACCTCCCACTGCTCCAGCTGAGGGGCTCCAGGCCAGGAGCTCCAGGTTTGTGCTTCCAGAGTCTGACCATTGCACTGCTGAGGCTCCATCACTCGGCACCCTCTGAGGACCCACTCATGTCATTCCTACACAGGCTCAAGAAAAAGTAGCTGGACCGTGTGAAAAAGGCACTTATTAAAATACAAATGCTTCTGCCACAAAGGAAGATCATCTGCAAAGTGCTGGCAAAGGGTATTTTGTTCTCTCCTTTTCCTACTTGTTGTAGCAGGATGAGCCAAACTCAGCTGTGACTGGCAATGCTGCAGCACAGGGAGCTGGTGTAACTCCAATGCCCCGTTTGGGCTCCTAAGTGTAGATTTACACCGAGGGAGGACCTGAACCACTGGCTAATTTTAATGCTGGTGCTCAGTCCTAACCCTAAGTAGGACTTTTCTCTGCATTTTTCATTTCTGTTGAAGTTGGAGGGACTTTATGAATATGTTTAACAATGAGCACCCCAGGGACAGCTTGGTAAACCAAGCAAGAGAGAGAAGAAAGAGATTATAGATCTGTTTTGCAGCCATGGCAGCGTATGCTCAGTGAGTGATCATGTCTTTCTGCATCCCATCTCCTGGCTGTGACAGACACCTGCCCTGCTGCACAAGGCAAAGGCAGGAGCAGTGAGTTTTTAAAAAAAACCTTGTGATTTGGACCCAATTGTTTCCCATTCTTTGTAATTACTTTAACTTTCAACATCAGCTTTTCCTGTGAGCAACTCAGTAAGCAAATCAATTTTCCCTATTCTCAGGAGAGGTTCTGTCTAGGTTTAACTTCAGGAAAAAACACTCTGTGCTGAGGTATTTCAGATGCTGCTCTTCACGTGGAGACAGCTCCAGTCATTACTGCAGCTGCAGGTACAGTCTGCCTCTGTTTCCATCTCACCTGCCACAGACAGGTGTGTTGCCTCTCCTGGATCTGTGCCACTGATATCCTTTAAAAATATAGGAGGCAACTCAGGAGTCCCAGCTCTTCACTGTGACACACTGAACTTCCTCCAAATCACGGGATGGCTTCAGATAAAAACATCTCCTGTAGAAACAGCATGGATTTCTTAGTGATCTGCACTGGGGGATTTGTGACACCTTCAGCCCCTGCAGTCACCCCAACAAAACGAAGCCGTGTGTCTTGGAGGGTCTTTGGGAGACACACTTTCTCCCAAGGGCACGTGGCACAGGAGGGCTGTGGGGCAGAACAGCCTGGAAATGGGCAAGCACTGGGCTGGGGCTGCCAGAGGAGCAGCTTTGGTGCCCAACTCACCCCGTGGTATCTCTCAGCCCGTGTCAGAGCACTGGATGTTCCTCCGGGCGAGCTGGAGCAGCCTTGGAGCGCTCGCTTTGCTTCAACCACATGCACATGCATATGGAAACTTGGCCTGGGATGTGCTAAATCCTTCCTAAATATGGATGAACTCCCGAATCAGAGCCTCCTCACAGCCACATTCCCACCTTTGTGAGATGTAAGAAGCCGTGGGAGGCGCTTTGTGCTTTGCAGCACCATAAAACACAATGTGAGCTCTGGCCCCGAGCCCATTGTGCTGAGCCATCTGAGAGCCCGGGGTGTGCAGAGCAGAGCCTGAGCCACTGTGAGACACCAATCCCAGCCCACATTCCCTGCCTGGGCTGCCCATTGGAAGATCTGCTTTGAGATTTCAGGCTCGTTCCTGTATTTCCCCAGTCTTTCCAGATGAAAGGTGCCAATGTCCCAAACATCATTATTACCCTCAATTCATTGCCTCGTTGGAATATGTGAGAGCCTGATGTTATCTGAGGCACACTGAGAACTGTATTACTACATAAAGCAACTATTGCACTTCACAAAGAATCTCAGCATTTATAGAGCTGAAAGAATGGGTTGAAAAATACATTTGTAATTTTAAATGAGACTTTTTAATCAAAGTGGTGGATTGCAGCACTCCCCCAAACCTGAGCACGTGACTCGGTTCCTACGGGGGATGTTCCTCAACAGATGAGCAAAGTTCCAGGCTGAAAAATGTCCTTACAGTTCCAAGTGCCTTCTCCAATTACAGACTAGAATGGAAACCTTAGGAATGAGAGTTTAATGCGCATTCTTTGAATCCAATGGCGTTGAGGCTTTTTTCTTTGTAGTTCTCTGGTTTTGCTGGACATTAGATCTGCTCCAGTAAGTGTGATTATGAATTTCCTCTTGACTGTTTGGTTTTTCTGACTGTCAGAGGCATCAATAAATGCTGATTTTTTCTGTGTAGGTTTTCCAGTGAGGCAGAGGAAAGCACCTGACTGGGAGCTCTCTGGAGCTGCTGCTCACACTGAGGCATTTGTGCCCCACAATCCCAGGATGGCGGGGGTTGGAGGGCACACCATGAGGTCTGCTTGTCCCTGTAATTCCACTCCCAGCTCTGCAGTCCACAGGACACCAACCATTAGTGTGTTCTGGCTGACTGCTACTCACTTCAGGACAGGTAAGAGAATTAAATGTTCTACCAGTGGCACACGTGGAGGTCCCCCAGCACCTCACACCCATCCCGTGATTTCCAGCACTGGACTGGATCCTTCTGCTCCTTCCCCCTGGTCATTCCCTTCATTCCCTCCCCACTTCCAAGCACATCTTTGCACACCCCAAGGAGGAATTACTGAGCTGTCCCCCTGGGATGCCCAGGCTGAGGAACATGAACTCTGCTTTACTCTGCTCCCAGTGTATGCAGGGGCTGTGGGGATTAATTAGTTACTGCTACAAAATACTTGGAACATGAAGGTAAAAATGCCAGGATCTGTTATTTATCATTATATCATGTCCAGCAGAGGGGAGGCAGGTTATAGATCCAAAACTGGAGTGTGGACTTCCACACATGGAGCAAAATTCAGATAGAACCAAATTCTCTAATACCTTCACTAAATCCATTCCAGTGTTATCCACGTTGGGAAGCTACAGAAGAGTCCTGCAGCTGGACCCTTGTTTAATAGTGTCTTCTGAATGATGACCCTAAAAGTGCAATTTTCCCCCAAGCAAAACTCAGCTGATCCAGATATTTCAACGTTTACAACCCTTGCTGTCTCTTTCAAAGTCCTGACTGTTAAAACATTCAAGGTTTCTATCCCATGCTAATGGAGAGAAGGTGAGCTGGTGCTAGACATGTGCTTCTTGATAATAATCACAGTAATTAAGTTTTGCCATGGCTGTTAGAATAAGGATCCAGTTTTGACATTTATAAGAGTGGCATTATGAAAAGCTGAGCTCAGAATTATCTCTTTATCACACGACTAAAACAATTACAGATGTTCTATTGATGGATGCTGTGGTCCTCTTCTCAGCACAATAATTATCTTTTAATGAGCCCACATTAATGTAAATTGGATTCATCAGGAAATAAATTTCCCAACGAAGGTGAGGCACTCTACAGGTAACCTTTCACAAAAGCAGAGCAAACACCAATCTTGATCTTTTGTGGACCAGAGATCTCCTTGCAGGTCTGAGACAAGGGAAAACATCCAGGTGGATCACACTGTGTCCTGGCATCCCAGGCACCTGGAAAAGCTCATGGAAAGAAAGCGGATTTGTCACTTCTGTAAAATGTGCTGTTTATAAAGGATGGCTGATAATGCACATCTTATCCTGATTCCCATCCCACCACGTCCATGTTCACCTCCAAGTGCCACAGCTCCAACAGAGGGAGGCTCAGAGCCACCTCTGCTGGTTATTCCAGCTCCTGTGGCCCAGGAATTCCTGCTGCCTCCCAGCTGCTGCCCCTCTCTGCACCAGCTCTGCCATCTTCTCAAAATGTCTTGAGCTGCCTAAAAATCAAATTTCACTGAATAATTTCCTGCCTTACATCCACAAAAAGAGGGAAAAGAACAATTTTAAAAGATCTTAGGTATATATATAAATTTCTATATTATGTGTATATATAAATTTATATAGAGAGATATCTAATGTGTCAATTTTGGAAGAGGCTGGACAGTCTTTGCCAGGAGTCTTCAACCTAAGACCATAAAGAGTAACTGAACATATGCAGACAAGAAGGTGTGTCTGCAGTATGCACTGGCATGGAACATGATTCTACTGAATTTTTTTAACCTCTTCTGCATTCCTCACCCTAAAAATGAAGCTACTGAAGGAGAAGACACAGTTAAAGGTGGATTAGCAGCAGAATATGGAGGGGGGAGAAATGCTGATGGATTTGGAGTGGGGCAGATGAGCCTCTCTCTGCTCAGGCTGTGAAGGGCTGGTGTCCCAGGGGTTCCCAGAGAGGGTTGGGTGGGGAGCAGATCTTCAGAGGGAATTCAGAGGGTCAGCTCTTCAGAGGGAATTCAGAGGGTCAGAGGTTGTGCAGCTGCTGCTGAAGCCCTGCAGGTCCACCAGGAATGGCTGAGGACCATGGCTGTGCCTGTCCCACGGGGGCTGTAGGGCACAGAGACCTTGGCTAGGCCAGGAGCCAACTAAAGGGACCCAGGAGATGGTCCCAGCTGGTGACAGGCTTAGCAGGATCCTAAATCCATAGCTGTCATCAGGCCTTCTGTGGGTCTCATCTCTGTGCCAGGAGCAAACAAAAGGTCTGTGTATTACTCCAGGTCTATTTTCAGGGCTGAAATGTGATTTCCTAGGTACACAGGCTCACTTTGGCCTTCTTCAGAGAATGATTTCCTCCCACATTAGAATATTTTAAATAAACTTCATTCAATTATGGTGACTACATGGGCTATTTCCCCCCTGAATCAAACAGTCCCTGGAAATTCATCAGGAGATATGCATTGAAATGCATGCAAATTGTGTACACACTTTTCCACTCTCCCAGCTCCAGCAGAAGTCTCCATTAAAAAAGCATTCCCTCCCTCACTGCAGCATTTGTCTGCAGCTCCTAAATGTCAGCACTGTCCCCAGCGAGCAGAGGGAGGGGGTGGAGAGGCTGGAAGTTTGGGGAAGCTCATTGCCACCCATACTGGAGCATTTGGGGGTCCCCCTGCACAGCCCCCCTGGCTGGGCCAGGACCACCACAGGCAATGAAGTCCTGCTAAGGAGAAGCTACAGCAGCAGATCAAAAGGCTCTTCTTTGCCATTTATTCCCGAGGGACCCTTAGAAGGAGGACCCAGCCAAGTCCCTGTGCCAAAGTGGCCTCTCCAGATCATTCCCTGTTTTCATCGAGGACTTGGCCAGTGACACGTGAGGGCTCAGCACTAAAAGACAACCTCGGAGGGGCTTTTTGAAAGATGTCACAAATAAGAAATGACACCCTGTTTGGAGCAGCAGTGATCACCAATTTGACTCCATATGGCATCCTTGTTGCACATCAAAAAGGGATGTTAGCCAGAAACTCCCTCCCCCACCCGGTGCCAGGGAAAGCTGAGCACAGGATTTGCTTTGGCACCAGGAGCAGGTGGTGGATGGAGCAGTGCAAGGTTTGGGTGTTCACTGAGTGTCACCTGTGCCTCTGTGGACAAAACAACCCCCAGAAAGGCTCTGGGTTTGATCCAAAATGACTCTGCCATTCCCTTTAAATACAGCCCTCTGGGAAAATATTTCCCAAGGATATTTAACTTGAATTAATCTTGGATCTCTGATACTTTCTAATATGTCACTCTTGCTTTTCAAGCTTGGCTTTTTGAGGAGAGTGCCAATAAATAAGTGATTTTTTTCCACCAGCAGGTTACCTCTTGAAGACAGTTTTCTATGGATGAAGGGAGAAGGGATGTGTTGACAGTCACAGATACCAAGACCATATGCTGCCTAATCTCATCTCGAGCACATACTCTGAACCTCATGAAATCTATGATATTTCAAAGCATCTCCAGTGCACCAGTGCCCATCCATCAGATCTCCTGCTCCAGGATCCCTCTCCACACCTCCTCCCACTCTGCTCTCCAACATCACCCTCTGGGGTTGGACTCACAACACTTTGCTCAGCAGTTCCCGTGGATTTGCTGTTGTTTTCCTGCCTCTGACTGAGATCAGGGGTTGGATTCACCTCCTACAACACTGTGCAAAACAATTCTAATGAGTTTTACCAAAGACATTCAAAGAAGAGTCTGAGCTGAAAAGGTGCTCCATTGAAATCACTACTAATGCAAGATGTAAAAGGAAAAAGACCTGTCAAGTAAATGTAAAATGTAAACAGAAATCTGGTGTAAAAGTTGTCTTTTGCTTTCTTCTTTAAATAAGATTTATATTGTCCCTGTGTGCTCCTGCCCGACTGTCTCCCCTCCTCACTAGGAACTTGTTTTGAGCCACCAACAGCCTTTGGCAGACTGGTGGAATACCCAAAAATACTGCAGTTCTCTGGCTGCAGTGAGACAATGAGACAGAAAAGGATGATTTTATTACTGCCCTGAGGAAAAGAACCCTGTTTTTAAGCATCAAAGGATGCATATGGGACTAATCAGCTGGAGGCAAAGGCTTGAAATTCTGCCTCCTGACAATGCCCATCACACCAAAGTGCTGCTCCCCACCGGGGCTGCAAATCCCCCCTGTAAATATGAACATCAACACGTCCCTCTCTGTGTCCAGCCCGGGAACAGCAGAGCTGGGGAGGGTGAGGCAAGAGCCTTTCTGTAATTCCACAGGGATCCCTGCTCCAAGGGCAGCCCAGACACCAAATGTGTCCTGTGCCTCTGCTGGGATTACAAGTGTGACAAGTGTGATTTGGAGAAGCACACCACGATGGCACAATTTCATGCTCAGTTTGCCATGCTGCCAACCAGGCAACAGGAAAAAAAAGCCTTCAACTGGTAAATGGAGTAAATTTGCTATGGAAATCACTGAGAGAAGATAAAGAGAGAGTCCTACAATGGCATTTTTACAGTCAGTTTTCTCTCTGTATCTGAAGTTTATCTCAAAAGAAGGGAAATTACATAAACATTTCATCTGGACTGTAATAGGACTAAATTAGGGGCTCTAGAGATTATTTATGTGATGCAGATAGGCTGTCAGAGGCAAACAGGAGGAGTACAGTCACACTGAGACACAGTCCTCCCTAATTCATGTACAGTAGTAAGTGGGAGCTTCTGCAACTGCAAAGTAAACATTTTTACAGACATTTAAAGCAGTTTCAGCTGAGCAGTGTGCTCAGGAGACACAGCAGCTCCTGCCCCTCACACAGACCTGCTTTGGAGAAAAGGCTTTAGCCTCGAATCCCACATGAACTGATTTTCCCTCCACCATCTGAGTAGTGAGAGATGAACACATGAGACTGTCCCTGGTCCCAGACCTGGCTCTGGGATGGAGGGGGTGTCTCCCAGTCATGGGAATCAGCCCCAGAGAACCCCCCAAACCAAGGCCCTGTAGGTGGCTCAGGGTTCAGATCCTGCCCCCCAACGCTGCAGAGGGGTCAGCCCTTGGTTCACGTGTCACCAAGACAAAGCCATGTCTGCATCCTTGGGATCTCAGTCAGAAGGAGACCTAAAAGGGGGATTCTTCTCTTTGACTTACTCCCAAATTGCAGTTCTGCTGCAGCAATGGGAAGCTCCTTGAAGACCCCAACCAGACACGTTGTGTTTGGGGTTACAGCCAAGGCCTCCTGCCCCTGCAAAGGGACAGCTGTGGGGCAGACCGGGAAGAGGGGTGGGAGAGCAGCAAAGTCCACCTGCCAGTGGTCCCAGTGGGAATAAAACTCCTTCCTGTGCCCTGTGGAGCAGGGCCCCAGAGCTGCCCACTCACCCAGATCCTCCAAGGGGTGGGAACCCAGCCTGCCCTTCCCAGGGATGCTCAGCCTGGGGCCGGGGAGGGACGTGGTGTCCTTCTGGATCAGTCCTGCAGCTGTCCCTGCCCTCCTGGGAGCTGCAGCCCTGTCCTCCCCTCCTGAGCAGGACTGCCATGCACTCCATCCCTGCTCTCCTGTCGGGATCAATTCACAATTCACAGCATGGAAAGAGTCCTGCCAAAAATGGGCTGGTGAAGAGAACCAACCAGCCTCTGATAATGCGTTAACAACTGATGTATTTAATGTTGTTTGAAGTGTCTTTTTTGCCATGTCACTGTTTCTTCTTCCCAGAATACCCCTGTGAGCTGGGGGGCTGGAAGAAGAATTGTGACATGATGTTACCTGAAACCCTCTCCTAATGAATGTAAATTCCTTTACTCCTGTTGGCCCAGAGCCAGACCCCCTCTTGTCTCTTACTGGTGGGTTTGAACCCCTCCAAAGTCCATATAAACCCTTGACCACGAATAAACTCTCTCTTTTGTTCTTCTCCCACTGGGGTGGTCTCTGTGTGTGCATCATCCCCCTTAGATTCAGGGTTTTTTAATGTTTTCCATAAAAAGGGGGGCTGATATTTATTTATTTGTTTGTTTTCCAGTGTGTGACTTTGACTGTGGCTTCTTCCAGTTTTCACTCTACTGCTTGGTGACCTGGCTGCTCCAGTGAGTGCAAAGGGCATTTGAGAAACAGAAGGGAGAGAAATACAGTAATTAATCAGCACAGCTTACTGAAAATGAGCACACTGCACAGGGCCAAGCCCCAAGGAAAGCAGAAAAGTCATGACATTTCTAGGAATGCCACTGGAGGCTGTGTGGCAAACCTCTGAATAATGAGATGAGAAGGTAAAACAAATGTAGCTGGGGTGCCCTGAGGGGTTAAAAACACACAGACCCCTGTCTGAGAGAGGAAACTTCAGAGAACTTCCCTGGGTGTCATGTTTGGAAGGAGCTCCCACAGAGCTCCTGTTTTCATTTCATTCAGTTTTGTCTGCTCAGGTGTTCCCTAGAGTGACATCCCAGGACATGCCATGTGCCCAGGGAAGGGTGGCAGGGACAGCCCAGGGAAGGGTGGCAGGGACAGCCCACAGCCTCCCCAGGGAGCTGCAGGGAGGAGGCACAGCCCAGGAACAGAAACTCCCCAAAGGGATGTCCTGGGGTCACCCACTTGTGTCTCTGAGAGGGCTGACAAAGAATGACCCTTCCCAGAGCAGTAAAACTGGGTGGGGTGGGATGAGATGGGATGGGATGGGATGGGATGGGATGGGATGGGATGGGATGGGATGGGATGGGATGAGCCCTCCCATGGCCTGCAGTGAAATTACCCCCTGACAGGACATTTAAGTCACAAATAAGCCAGATCACCTGGGCTATGGCTGCCCAATGCAGGACCCTGATTTTAGCAGGACAAGTGACTGTTGTTGCCACGAGGTGCACACAGGGCAGGACTGTGTCATGTGGCATGACTGGGACATGTAACCCATGCTGGAACCTCACCTGCTGGGCAAGAACAGCTGCAATGAGAGACAAACAACAACTCCAAATCCACAGCCAACTGATTCCAGCCCTACAACCCCCTCACACGTTCAAAGGCTCCTGGAGGTTTGGATACACAAATTGACCCCAATATTTAGACAAACTTGTCAGTGCACAAGTTCAATGCACAGGGAATCTTCCTTACTGTATCAACTGTACACTGCTATGGAGATTAAATTAGCAATGCTGTAGCAAAGCACAGAGCACAGTTTATAATAGATTTATAAGTCGTGTATGGACATGTTTGTCTTGTCTTTTATTCCCTCATAAGTGATGCTGTTATGACAGCCATAACTCTCCCTTACTCGCCTTGCAGGCTGCTGGCAAAAGCATAAAATAGATTTGGAGAATTTATACCATACATGCATCATAAGAAGGCAACAAAAGGGCACAGGTGAGATTTATTTAGGTTTAGTCCTTCATATCCATTGCCACACTCTCCCTGTCCCCCTAAGAGCCCATGGCCTCACTCCCCACCAGCCCCAGGACCTGCAGTTCCCCCCAGGACAAGCAGGAACTGCACAGGAACTGTGGGACCAACTTTGGGCTTGCTTTTGGTGGAGAAACTGGAAGGCAGCACGAATCGGTTCCTGCAGGAACACTGCTACAGCCCAACAATGTTCACTCCCCAAACTGAGGAGCTTGTTTCTGATTCAAAATGCACCCCATGGGACAAGACAGCTCCTTTTGGCCTCCCAGAGAGGAGCCCACCCGACAGCAGCAAGAGACACTGACTGTGGGAGGGGGTCAGCCAAGGCATTGCTGACCTCCCTGGAAACTCCCAGTGTGCAAGGTGGACACCAGAGCTGAAAGAACAACATTCCAGAACAACATTCCAGAGGGCTTCTCTTGGTGGAGAATCCACGGGACACTTCACAAGACACGGCTCTGCTTGGGGAGAAGCCTTGCAGGGACAGAATTTATCCACTACCTCTTTTCAAAGGTGCCAAATGAGCAGTCCCAGCACGCTGGTGGGAGCTGCTGGGACCTCCTGCTGGCAGAATTAGGGGGGCTGTGGGTGGGGCAACACCTGCCCCATCACTGCACCCACACGTCCTTCCACCTGCCCCTTTGTTTGTCGAGTGCCAAAGCAGGAACTGTTCATTCCCTCCCTGTGCTGGGATGTTTGCTCTGACAGGACCTTCCCTCCACCTGCTACCAATGTTCATAAATCCAGAGTGAAATACTCAATAAAAAAGGGAAGATTTGCAGTTATATGGAAGAGCTCAAATAAAGTTCATGGTTTCTAAGTAATGCAGTTTTCAATTACCATACCCTTTTTAAACTGGGAAAGATGTAATGTTAATCAAACATGCAATTTGCAAGTGTTTTTCTTTAGTAAATGTCATGTGCAAGTAGATATTTAGGATGTAATGCAAAAAGTAATTGCAGTTGGATAACTTTCCAGGGTAATATTTATTTACATCAGAGCAGACGTGAGTATTCCTGAAAAAGGAAGGAATACTGGGCATAAAATCCTAACCCCACTGAAGGCAATTCCAAGCCCCTCTCTTTCCAGGACCAGAATGTCCCCCTTTCTTCCACTCAGTTAACTGAGCCCTTCCCTGCTGCTTCAAGGCAGCTCCATGGAGGGAATGCTCAGAGCCTCTCCAAGGCAAGAAACACCAACTGGGAATGTTGGGAAGTGCCTGGAAGGCAGAGGAGTGCTGAGGTCACGCATGACCTCTGATGGCAGAGCTTCCACTCCAGGCTCCAGTTGGGTCTATCATGCCACCTTTCAGGGTCCTAGGATCCTTACAAATGCCCAGGAAAAGGTTGTCACAGGAATTTATTCTTCTGGTCAGGTACCAAGCTCAGGATTAGAGCCCCCAGACATTTCTGTGGGGTCACTCAGGTGTCTCAGTGGCTGGCACGAGTCAGTCCTCATCTTGCCGGGGCATCCCTCCCACTGCCACAAGCTATGGATAATAATGAATTATCTTAGAAGGATAAAGGCCAAATTAAATTTTGCAAAAAAGCAAGAAAAAGAGTTTCTGGTTTTAATAAAAGTGTTCCCTGCCTGCACCAGCTGGAAAGTAACTGCTTTATCCACCATGCAGGGGTCAGCAGGAGGGGACGCTGAGCTGTAATAATGAGTGACAGAGATGCCCAGCAGGGCAACAGGGGAGCTGCCAACAAGATGAGGAACTGGATGCCCCCGGTAGGAAAACAATCTTTACATTCATGGCAAGAGGCATCACAAAGGGACATCCTGCCCTGGGAGCTGCAGACTCCAACTGCCCAGAGAGGTCAAGGCTGGGGCTGAGTGAAGAGTTAAAAAGTGCCTGTGCAGTCCTGAATAGGGGCTTTCAGCAGGAAACAAATGGTCTTTCACAAGATCTTTGCCCGTGTCACGTTCCAAACCCCTGCAGCATCCTCTTGGGAAGAGGGAGGGCTCTGTTCTGCTCTCCCAGTCGCGCACACACACGGTGCCCAGCAGCACCTCTGCCCTGCCCACAGCTTTCCCCAGCAGGCAGGAGCAGTTCATGCCCTGCAGGGCAGCCCAGGAGCACCCAGGATGGCCAGGGCAGCCCTGGAGGGGGGCTGAGGTTCTCTCCAGTGCCCCTGGGGAACGAGGGCTCTCTCTGGGGCAATGGTGCCAACCTCAGGTCCCGAGCTGGGCCAGGAGGAGGCAGCTCCAGCCCTGCCCACGCGGGGTGGTTGGATGCCCAGTGTGGGTCACCTGGGTCAGGTGGTATTTTCATACATCATTTCTTTCCTAACTTCCCACAGGCTGCACACCTCGTGGCAAGGCAACGTTTCCATCAGCCAGCAATTTGCCTCCACTTGTTTATGTTTACAAAGCGTTTCCCACCGTTTCCTTTACCTGGAAAATTGGTTATTTTATCAAAGAAAGCTATCAGCTGCCTTTTGTACTATCTGCCTTAGATAAATATATGTTCTATTTTAATCCATTTTTCATTTACTCCTGGGCAATTGATTCTCTTCTTTTCTTCAGCATGTATTCTATGGTGTTTATATTATTTTGACTGGAAAAACACGCCCATAGCCACGAACATTAGTTCCCCACCCTGTTCAATGTAGCAACTGTGCTTGATTTTCTTCAGGTACATGATACTGTGACCAAGGAATGAATAGCTGTCTTTCTAAGTTGTCTAGACCAGCATGGGGAAGGTATTTCTGGCTCAGCCCAACATGGAATACAGAACATGAACAAAGAAGAAGATAACTGGAAGAGGGCGAGGGGCTTGAAGGGGTTTCCACCCACCAACTCCTTCCCAGCAACTGGGCACACAGGATGTCCTGATGGTGAGCATTTCCAGAGCGCAGGAATGGCACTGCTGTGAGCCAGCTGTGCATTGCCATGGCCACAGTGCTCAGGGGGACGTGTAGGACCTTCCTGTGCATTGCTGTGTCTGCTGAATCCCCACCCCGTGGAGCCCTAGACAAGTGAACCTGGTATCAGGCATTAATCCCCCTCCATGCAGTACCTGCAAGGACCTGCTCAGCATGTTTTGGACTCTGCCAAGTCCCCTTTTCGCCTTGGCACGAGTTATTCCCAAATCCCTGCCATCAGGTCACATGCCCCGTGCTGTTTTGGGGCTGGCAGATCATCTGCCAGCTCTTACAGAACACACTCGAGCCTTCAGACTATGCTCCCACCTCAGGCGTGGTTGTTTCTTTCCCCTTTGCTCATGTCCTTTCTGACCCCACATTCCTCCTCCTTGCAGAAGGCTGGACAAATGATCTGCCTGGTTTAGTGCCACCAGTGTCCCTCTGCACCTCCCCTAAAGCAGGACTCCCCATCCTTCTCTCTCCCCTTTTCACTTACACTGCTGTTCCTTTCCAATAGGCATAACTCAGCTTGACTTTTGGCAAGTCTCACTTTATCCCTGATGTATTTTGACTTCTAAGACATAGTTTTGTCTGCTGTTCAGTTCCTTTTCCTATTCCTTACTACCCATTTCTACTCTCTCTGCTTCTTTCTACCATCTCCTCTTTTGATAACGAGTATGAAACCAGCTCTAGCATCTCCAGCTATAAGTTTCTGCCTCTTAAGCTTAAGTTGCTGATTCTTGACAGTTTTCTTAGAGCCTGGACTTTGGGGCATCCATCACACAGAATTTCCTGAGTGTTCTAAGCCAAAACACATTCCAAACGGATCTCCTCAGTTCTGAATGTTTGTTTTATTGCTTTGCAATTCATGAATGACTGACGTTATTTTCTACGGCTGGGTCATTTATTCCATCTTCATTACCTACAACACTACATCTGAAATAGCATTTTCCTGGTTCAGTAATCTGTTGGCAGGAATATCTACTATTTCAGCAACACTTGTTCTCCAAAATATATCAGAGGAATTAAAGCTTGGAAGCCTTACAAGTCCTCGCTGTATTTCTCTCTGTAGTAACATTTGACAGGCCTCTCCACAGAGCCAACTCAAGTGCTAAACCTGCAAAACACATTTCCAGCACTCCACACTCCAAACTTTCAGCAGCCTCTCCCACAGTGATGGTGACCTAAGCAGATGTTGGTGTGCCTTTGCTATCTTTGACTCCTCTGAAGCCAATCCTGACCCTGCAGCACAAAGCTGCTCTGGCAGCTGAAGTGCCTTTTCAACAGGAACCAGGAGAAAGTGGCTCTGTGCCTTTTTATGCTCATGGAATTACAGGAGTTTGTGCAGGAGCTTCTGCTTCCACAGAGGATGCCCCTCTGCACACAGGGTGTGGTGAAACCTTCACAACAGCAAGCTGGGGGGTTCTGCCTTCCCAAAGGTTTGGGACTCCAGCACCAGCTCTGTGCAGAGCCAGTGGCCCAGGAACAGGAGGGACCTGTGAGATCTGTGGCTGCAGCTGAATTACACTGGGTTTTCCAGGCTGGAAAATGTAACTCAAACTCCCTCAACACAGAAAAAGTGATTTGACTCCCTGGATTCTCCCAGCTCCCCTTTCCCTCCCCAAAGCCCCCCAGGTGTGGTGAGGGGGTTGGCTGTACCCAGCTGGTTGCTGACAGCTTATTTCCCACGTTACATGACCTGACTCAAACTCACATCACCAGTGTGAAGGCACCTCCACCACACCTGGGGTATCATTTCCCTCACCTGGAAGGTCCACAGCCACCCCCTCACCACAAGAGTTTGCAGAAGGCTTCTGGCTGAGGGTCTCACGTGGCGCTGCCTTGGCACAACCAACCTGAAAGGATTGATCAACCCCAGACAACACCCAGAAGGAGGTTTTGATCCAATTGTATCACATTTATGTGACTGCACAGTGCAACAGTTTATAAACACGACAGGAAATGTGGGTTTGTGAGTGCAGGCAAAGCGTTTTCAAGGAGCCTCGGGGAGGTTTTCCTGCCCATGAGACAGAGGATGAGTCTGCTCCAGACTGTGCCACACGAGGACCCTGTGTTTGTGCTCAGGCTGGTGGTGAGCACGCTGCAGTGCAGCAAACACCAAAGTGCGGTGGAGCTGCCAGGCAGGATAATTGATTTGGACCAGACTACAAGTTAATTCGTCACCACTGTGCAACTTCTCTGGAAATTGTCTGCAGCGCCGTCCCCGAGGACGGCACGTAATCGCTCCGAAACTGAAATTAGGGCCAGAGTTAAATATCATTAAATCTCAGGTACAGCCCGAGCTCAGCATGTGCCTACTAATGCATTCCCCTCCCCAGCCCAGCAAGGACACGGCTGTAGCAAAGGTGAGGAAGATTAGTGCTTGAGTTGCAAATCCTTCTAGCTGAGAACGGAGCTGAGCTGCATCTCCAGGCAGCCTGAAACGGGGGCAAGGGGAAAGGCACCGAAGTCCAGGCTCTTTTGCTTTTCTTTGGCACCTCCACACACACAAACCCCTCTGGGAAATCAGGAACCCAGAGAAACTGTGGGTTCCCCATCCCTGGAAGTGCTCAAGGCCAGGTTGGACAGGGCTTGGAGCACCCTGGTTAGTGAATGGCATCCCTATCCATGGCAGGGGGTTGGAATGAGATGAACTGTAAGGTCCCTTCCAACCCAAACCACTCCATGATTTTATGATTCTAAATAAAATAGAGGAATATTAAAGATCATCTTTGCACTAATATATTCAAATTAAATCACCACTCGCACCAGCCATTCCAGTGTTTTATTATAACACAGTATGAGGGATTGGTAGATATTTTAAAACTGGATTGCAAAGAACATATTGTTTGACAGTTTTATTTGAGACTGTAAAATATTAATTGCTGAACAAAAGGGTGCATTAAAAAATTATGTTGGATACAAATAATTCAACTCCCTATAACTAGAAAGAATATTTGCATGTTCACCATCCCTCCAGCCTAACAATCTCACTTTGGGTAGTTCTGGGGAGTCTTGATGGTTATTTCTACCAGAGTGCTCAACTGCATCAGCATTTGACTTCCATATCAAAGTGAAGGTGGTGGGCACAGCGAAAGCATCACAGATGGTTTGTAACTGCAATTTAAGCAGTGCCCTCAACATTCCAGATGTTTCAGCAGCTGGTTAGGATCTTTTGGACAGGTAGGAAAGGAACTGTAACAAGAGCTGCTGCTGCTCCCTGGGACTCCCCACCTACAGCAAGAACCCGCCGGTTGTCTTGGGGTGCTGCACCCCCTCCCAGAGCTGCCTGAAGTGGGGTGGCTTATGGGATGGTGGTGTCCTGAAAAGGCACGGGGAGCAGGCCCTCCACACCCTGCAGGGCTGCTCAGAGCAGGTGGAGAAGCCCCAGGCTCTCCCCCGAGGCACACACTCCCTGCCCAGGCTGCAAACACAGAGACCCGTCCCTGTGTATTCTGGTCTCTGGTGTGAAATCTGAACTGCTGGGCCACAATTGAGACTCTTCCCCCAAATCCACCTCGTTGCCATCCAGACAGTGCATTGCAGTCAGAACTCCTCACTCATTACTTTCCAGTGATCACAAGCAAACAAAAGGCAGCAGAAGGTGCCCTGTGCCAGGAGAGGCAGTGCCTGGTCAGAGCCACAATGAAGCCCACCTGCTCTCCAGAGCTACCAGCACCTCACACTGCTCTGGGCTCCATTTCCCAAGAAAGGGAGACTCTGCTCACTCTAATTAGGCTTTTGGAGCAGGGACACCTGGACTGAAAAGCCATCTGAAAGTGGGCTCAGATGGGGACTCTTTTCAGCAGCAATCATTGATTTTGCAGGAACAATTCTCTAACCATCATTTGAACTAAAGTGAATCCAAATCATCCTGCGTTTTATAGACTCTTATTTCCTAAATTCTAGAAAGTGCCTCATAAACCTTTATATATCTCTCTTTATTCCCCTCTTCTCCCCACTTGAAGTTCAAATATAGAAATGCACTGCTGAAGTCCCCTGGCAGCTTTTGCAAACGGTGAATTTATGGAATCACAGATTACATTAAATCAGTGTTTCTGATTGCCTCTGTTTCCCCCTCCTGTGTGAGTGTGGCACTGGTGGCACACTTGGCAGTTCCCACTTAAACAGTGACTTGGCTAGGACAGTAACCCCACAGGAGAGTTGGTATTTGGGCCCCTGAAAAGGCAGGCTGGCATTTTGAAACACAATAAAGGAATCTCTGTGTGATGGAAAATGGTGTTGCAGACTCTCAGCTGGGCTACCCCAGCAGCACCAGGGCAACCTGTGGAAAACAAGGGACGAGAGAGAACTGCAGGCACTGAAATGCTACCCCTGCTCTGCTTGAGAGCCATTTCAGGGCTGTGCTGCAGCATCTCACTGTGGGGAAAGCCACGGGCAGCTCCTTGAAACCCACTTGACTCCCTGCCCATGGATGATGAGGCAATCAGGACAGCTCCGAGAGGAGCTGCAGCTCAGGAGGCCTCTCCCCACCCAGGAATGAGGAGGGGTAAGAGCAAGAAGGGAGGAGAGCAAAGGAAAAGAGTGGATAAAAGCAGAAAGCATGAGGAAAACAAGATGGGTAGGAGATGACAAGAGACAGAAGGGGGGCCGTGGGTCCAGCACGAGGGATCCTCTCAACTTCAGCCCTGGCAGCAGCATCCCAGGAGCAGGGGGTTTCAGGAACTGCTGATGCCTCAGCACGAGGATTTCTCCTTCTCCCATAAGGGAAACTCCACCTGCTTTCTGGCCTGTATCTATTTGAGACAAACACGGTTTAGTAATGTGACATTGCCCACTGTGAGGGAGTTTTTTAATGAGATACAGGACTGAACTCAACTTCTGAACCAAAAGAACTGATTCATGTTTAATGTGTCCAGAGAATCCCTGTGTTGAAAGCCTGACATAAAAGGGTGGATGAATGAGGAGACACCAGAAAGCCTCAATTAATGTGCCAGTTTATATTCACCACTACCTGTAAGATGTCCCTTTGCTAACAGGGGGCTGCATATAAAGTATTCTGGTAAGGGAGACCTTGGACCTTCCAAAGTCTGGCAGCACCACCATCCAGGTGCTGCACAAGTTGGCCCTTATGCAGAACTTGGAACAATCCCAACCACATGGAAAAACAAATTCTAGGATTATGCAGGTGATGTCAGTGGGAACAGCACAAGCAAGGGACAGGGAAGAAACCCTTTGCTTCATGGGTCTGAAATGTAGGTTCATTAACTTCAGGTCAGGCCAAGGCTAGTTATGCATTAATGTTTATATATTTAGATGAAAGTGCAATAATTAAACAAACCTGTTTCTACCTTTTGAAAATAACAAATAGCCCAAGTGCTGATCACTGCTGATTTCATTAAAGGAACATGCCATTTCAGCAGAGGAATTGCAGTGGAAAGCCTGTGCTGTGGCAGAAGCACAGGAGGCATCATGGAAAGTGGTACTGCCACAGTGAGAACTCACCTGCAGGCAGGACAGGCCCCTGCTCTGACACAGAGCTCCAGCACTTCTACTTCACTGTACTGCTGGTTAATGGGTGACTTACAGAAAAGGGAGAGTTTGGGCTTTGTCTGCATTGGAAAACAAAGGATTAGAAGAGCCCCTGTAACTTGGAGGGGAAGCACCTTCCTCCTTTGGCAGCTCACTGGCCACGCTCACGTAACTGGGATTTCCAAACCAGAGAAGAAATGCAATTTGTAGAGATCCTGAGAACCACACTCGAGATGCACATGTTGGTTTACTTAATGAAGCACAATGTTTCCCTTCAGACAGCTCTGTGTTCTGCTTCCCTGCTCCCCCATTATGGCAATCCCAGCCCAACCCAGAGGATTCTCTGCCATTCCATTCACCTTTGCAAACTCTGATGTTCCTCCTCTCCAGGTTTCTCCCTGGCCACACCTGCTCAGGGATAACAGACCCTTCCTGTGCCTCAACCCCCACAGGGCACGTGGGGAGTTTACCTGAGCCCCCTCCTCTGCTCAGCCTAGAAGGAATTTCTGAGGAGAGCTGTTCTTCCTGCTATAAAGGAACCACTCAGAAATGTTAAATATTGAGTTAAAACATTTGACAAGGGCTGAGTTTCTGCTGTCAGTTACAGGAGCCCAGAATGATTGCACTTGTGCAGCTCTGTAGGAATCAAACTGTGACCACGACGCGATCCGAGGCTCCCGAGAAGCAACACGTCCTTTACAACAACAACAGAGCAAATGAAGCAGAGGAGGAGGAAAAGTGAATTAAAAAAACATTCATCTCACAGATACAAAACCAAGTGGGGATAAATATTAGTGCTGATGATTTCCTTGCCATTATCCACAATGTGTTTTTCCTCCCAGAAGAAGAGGGGGTTTAGTACCATCTATCACTCATGGAACGCGTGGAGCGTGAAGGATGCCTCCAAGCAAGTTAGTGGCTTGGCTGTGCCTCAATTTGTCATAGTCATACACAGAGCACAACTGCACCTCCTAATACATCCAAACAAGTTGCATCCTGGAAGAACAGCCCAACATCTGGTCATCCATAACTCAGAATGCACCATCCTGACTGCGTGTCAAAGGAATTCATTAACGTCGTATCTCTCTGTTCACCTCATGACTCTCAGCGTGGGATCCCACTGGGTTAAGGAGAAACATCTATTTCCTCTGTAGCAGTTTTCCTCCAGAAACTCCAGTGTCCCACCCAAAGGCAGTCAGGATCACCATTCCATGAACCAGCACATGGAACACCGAGGGAAAGGACGTGTTCAGAATGATGCAGCAATCCAGAAACAGAGTTGGGATCAGAGCCTGAATTCCTGAATATGAGTAAAGAGTTCTACTCATCCTGTTGAATATACTGATGAAAATACATCCTGTCATAAGAATTTCCACAGCACTTCAGGATTTTGGAATGAGAATAACCACATAATTTTTTGGACAGGCTCACCATAATAGAGTTCTGCTCTCATAAGCAGAAGGTTCCCAGGGGTTCCAGAATGCTCTGATACCCTGCTTAGGTATTCTGTGCTTCCCACCATAGCCAGCAGTTCACTGAGGCTGCTGCTCTGATTCAGAGATCACTGAAGTTACAGCAATAAAAGAATTCATAGAATCATAGAATAGTTGAGGTAGAAAGAGCCCCTGAGGACCATCTAGTCCAAACTCCTGCTCAAAGCAGGGTAAGCTGGAACAGGTTGCCAAAGACTGTGCCCAGCTGAATCTGAGTGTCTCCAAGGACAGACTCTTTGAGCAACCTATCCCAGGGTTTAATCATCCTTACAGCAGAGGAGCTTCTTAATGCCTAAATGGAACTTCTTATATTGGATTGAGCTCTAAGCTGTGAATCTGAGCCCTCTGAAGGAACCTGGAGCCAGATGCTGATGAGATGGTGGGACTCTCTCAGATTCTCTCTCCCACCCCAGACCTGGGCTGCCACCACCACATTCCATGAATGGCTGAGGAACAACACCCTCTCCCCAACAGATTGCTCAATAAACTCTGGCAAAAGTAATCCTGCACCTGATGCTGAAAACAAATCCACTGGGCTCCCTCCTGAAAGTCCTATGTACCATAACCCCACAGAGAGCTACCACACTCTACTGGTGTTCCCAAACTGGACTCTGGGTAATTCCAGTGGCTGGAATGTATCCTAGAAGACAATATTTGCAGAAATGCATGAATTATCTCACTGCTCTGCAAACTGAATCAGATGGCATGTGATTGAGAAGCACTGACAGACAGGTCACAGCAGATGATGAAGCGAAGGTTATCCTGGATTCCCAAGAATTCCTCAAGCCATGTCTCCCTACCTCCCACCCCAGCAGCAAGTGTGCAATCCCTATGGCAAAACTGGCCTTCCATAGGAATCCTTGTCTTCCTCAAACCTGCCTCTTCTGCAGTTTGCTTCCGGGCTTTGATCTTTCTTTGAAACTGCAACATAAGGAAGTCAGAGAGGGCATCAGACTTTGGTCCTTGACTAAAAACTCTCCTGGAATCAATTTTCATGATTTACTCATCCTGCTACATAATTGAAAGGCTGCAGCTCTGTCCATGGGGTTCATAAAGGTGAGAGCTAAGTAGGCAGCAGGAAGGTAAGAAACCCTTCCCTCTAAACTACCCCAAAATGTCCCATGTTCCCTGTTAAAATTTGAATTTTGCAGGTTAATTTCCCCCCAGATTTCACTCTCTATCCTGAATTTGAATCATTTTCAAGCATTCTGGACAGGGTTATAAGCCTGGCAGCCTCTGGCCTTCACATGAACAGGCACTGTGTGACAGGCAGAAAAGCCTCTGAAAATGAGAACGATGAACTGCAGAGCCCTTTTTGCTCAATGACCACCCCCCAGGATCAAAGGATGAGTGTCTTATCTCTCCTCTTTGTGCTTGATGCCCACAAAGCTCTTCCTGGTGTAAAATACTCCCAGTAACAATACACACATCATTTCCATCTGGCATTTGCTGTTATTCCTAATGCTTCCTAATGCTGTTATTCCTAAATCCTTCTGGCGCAACACACCCCAAAGGCCCTGAGCTCCCTATTGCAGGGGAGCTGCGATGGGAACCTTTCTCCCTCACTTCTCTTTCCCACCTTTCTCCAGTGAACTCCCTGCAGTTCTGTGCAGCAGAAAGTCTCTCTTTATTTTACTCCCCTTGCATTGTTATTCTCTGATTCTACCCACGTTTTAGGTCACTGATCACATTTCAGGAGTTCCTGCCATTACAAGGAGAGTGACACCCATATCTGTGACACCCATATCTGTGACACCTGGGTCTCTTCCCAGCTCCCCTGACAAATGGCCCTCACTGTGCTTTCTTGAACAAGATTGAGGTCTTTGAACTCTCATTTGCACTCCCAAACATTCAGATGTTCTGTTGGGCCTGTTTAATAAATAAAATCCTGCAGCTTCCCTGCACTGGATCAGGTCCTTTGGAGCTGTAAGGAAATGACTGGGGGATGTGCTTGTTACAGAACACAACTCAAGGCAATCAAGTGCTATAAGGAAGAGTCAAGACTGAAGGTGTAAAGTGTTCTCAGGAGAACAGAAATACAAGGGAACTTTTGACTGTATAAATTTTCCTCAATGTGCAAAATTCCTGGTATTTCACCCAACCTTTTTGACAGTAACAAAATAAACCCCAGCCATTGAAAACTGCCCTTTCTTTGCTTGCATGAGCCTGCCAGGCCCAGGAAAGGCACTCTGGGCAGCTGAATGCACTATAACTTCCAGCATCCCACTCCAACTCATGGTGTTTGAACATTACACAGTGTTTACTGAAGCCCAGGACTGCTACAGCATACACATTTGCATCTCTTCATAAACACTTACACAGGTTCCTTTGCTGGCACCAGAAGGAGATAAATGCCACTTTAACCAGAGCACTTCATCTCTAAACCCTTCTCCTGTCAGGTTAGCACCTGGTTTAGGTTCCTGTTGTGGATAAAACCCAGATGACAAGGAACAACCACCCAACCACACTCACTCTGCTCACCAGTGGGATGGGGAGAACTGGGAAAGGGTGACGTGTCGGTTGAGACAAGGACAGTAACACCACCTCTGCTACCACCACTTCTAGAGACAGGCAAGTCCCAACCAACTCCCCCCAGTTTACACACTGAGCACAGCATTCCGTGGGATGGAATGTCCCTTTGTTCTGTTTGACTCAGCTGTCCTAGCCATGTTCTCTCCTGGCTTCCTGTGCAGCTCCTCCCTGGCAGAGCACAGGAAAATGGCAAGTCCTTGACTTTCTGCACTACTGACCAACAGACTCCAAACCATCACTGTGTGACCAGCACTACTCTCCTACTGAGTCCAAAGCACAGCACTGGACCAGCTACTGGGAACGAAAGGAACTCTATCCCAGCTGAAACCAGGACAATGTTCACCCTCACTGCCCTCCTTGTGGCACCTCCCACCACCATTCCATCCTCTCTCCTTCCCTTTCACTCTCTTATTTTGACAAAACCTGTAAGTTCTGCCTGGTAGAATCAGCCAGTCCCTGTCTGCTCACAGGGCTGCAGTCCTGGCTGCCTCACATGCACCACAGTGTTCATTTGTGAGACATCCAAATTCAGTAATGCATTGCCCCAAGCCCAGCTCCCTGCACGCTGACCTCCTTTTGTACCCCCACCTGCCCCGAGCTGCTGTCTCACCTTTCTCATTTTCCCATTTCCCCCCAAATTCCTCCTTTGTCACGTCTCAATCTTTATTTTGCCCTGCTTTTTTATGCCATGTCTCCATGCCTGTCACCTTCCCCTGCCCTGCTCTGCTCAGAACCTGCAGTTGGTGGTTATGCTGCCACCACCTCCTCTGGAGTGCCAGGGATGCTGCTGCCTCACCATCTGCTCATTTAGCCCTTCGGTCACGACACATTCCCTCCTTTTTCTGCTCTTCCTTATGGAGAGCTGTGGGCTCTCTGCACTCCTGCCAAGGCCAGATTAGCAGGGAGAACAAAATGCTCACCTGGAGTGAGGCAGGGAGGGCTCTGATCTGCCAGCCCTGGATTTACAGGCAGATATGCACTTGTTAAGCCCTCTGCTATCTCATTATTTCTCTCCACATCACTGAGGCAGACAAGCTGTCAACAAACAGCCAGTTCACTGGGGACACAAGATACCTGCTCCTGTGGCAAACACTTTTTCAGTGGTTTGTAAGAGCTACAAATAAATATCAGGGTATCATTCGAGGGGCCTAAGAGGGATTTTTCATGAGTGGAATTCAGGAGAACAGGATTTCTCAGGGAGACTTCTGAATGTATTTCACTTGAGAACCTTGCTGTCATACTCACAACAGCACAAACCCTGGACCAAACAAAGGAAACTCCCTGAAACTCTCCCATTTTACACAGAGTGATTGAAGATCATCATGCCATGCTCTTGCGTGGAGAACCTACAAGAAATGTGACTGCAAGTCTGTGATAAAAAGAAACTCCAAAGAGAATTTTTGCTTAAGTTTTACCTGTACAATGGCACATGAATCTCCAGCTTTTGCTCCAAAAGAGGTCTTCTGTTCGTACACAAATATTTTATTGGCATGAAAAGAACTTCAAAAGCAATAAATAGCAGAATGAGTCAATCTGCTGCCCCATCCCCACGAGGCAATGGAGGAACTCAGCACTCCCAGGCTCTCCTTTTCCAGTGCCATGTGCATCCCTTCTGAGGAGTCCCCTGCAGATCTGCTCATCACAGCTCTAAAGTTAGCAAAGCTGCCTCCAGGCTGTATTTTGAGTGCAGCCCACCCAAGGCAGCAGGGCCAGCTGTACATCAGAGCCTCTCCCAAGTTTAGCAGGATATTAATGGATGGCTGAGCTCCCCCCAGCCCAGCCCAGTCCCCCTTTCAGCTCCCACATGGGCTCAGCCAACCCACGCGACAGATGCACTCAAACCCCCCCAGGAACCGAGGAGAAATAAGGACTCCCCACCCTGAGGAGGCTTCTCTGAGTTCCCACAAAACCAGGGTGAAGTCTGAGGATGAATTCCAGGGTGTAACACTTCCCCTGGCACAGACACTGAACTCGGGTGTCCTGGTTTTAGTAGCCAGGATCAGGTGTCACTGGGTGGGGGTGGATTCTAAACCCTCTGGGTCATTTTTCTCACCAACTGCTCCCCATGGCCCATTGGCAGCAGCTGCCCAGGGCACACCCCACCCCTCAGGGCACAGGGGGGTGTTTGGGAACTTCTGTGGGATAAGGAAGTTTTCCTGCCTCCACACCCACCTGAGGGGTCATGTCTGCTCAGGGGCCATCAGGGATGCCAAAAATATGCCATTGTTCACCTCCCAGAGTAAATCATTGTGAAAGTCTCCGCCCTGGGGGAGGGACTGGGTGTTCCCATCTGAGCCCAAGTGGATATAAACTTGGGGTTTGGGGACTGGGGGCTCTTCAGATCCAGAGGAGGAGCAGAGCCTCGAGCAGACTGAGACTGCCCTGGGACTGCAGCCATCATTGTCACCAGCAGGTTTCTTGTTTTCTTTTCACTCTGAACTCAGGGGGCCCATGTGGTGCTCAGCACAGGGCTTGGTGAGCTCCATCCTGCTCGTGCCCCCCTGGGCTGGGCTGCACAGCTGGTGTTTTGGTGGCACAAATGAATTTTTGTGATTTTTGTGTGTTTTTGTGATCTTTTATTAAACTGTTCTTCTGACTTGCAATCCCATTCTGAGTTGGATTCATTTCTCCTGCTGGTTTAACTCTAAACCAGCACATGGGGTCACTGGGCAGGGAGGGAGGGAGGGGGCACAAGGGTGGGCACTGCTCAGCACAGCAGCCGGGGCTCAGCTGGCACACACCCACACACCCCCAGCTGCTGTTTCCTGCAGTCCAGGATTTCAGGATTTTGAAATCCTGGTGCCTGGTGCCTGGTGCCTGGACAGCTCCCAGGCCATTTCCTGACCTGTGCTGGACAGTGAGCTGAGCTCTGCCCTCTCCAAGCATTCCTATAAACACCTCACCATGTCTAACACAGAGACAGGTGTCTTAGAAGCTTTCTCAAGGACAACTCTACCCCTTTTTCCTAACTTTTAGCAGGCAAAAATCCCAGAAATACTTATGAGTGGGTGCCCACAGCTGAGGTTTCTGCCTATGCTTTGTGAGAGGAAATTTTGGTCTTTTCTCCAAGTGACAGCTCTTAGTGACCTGGCCATAAAATTATACCAATGGTACTTTCAAATTGATCTAAAGTCTCTTCATTTGTGTAGGGCACATTTAAAGCCACATTATTGTAAGATGCTCCAGCAATGAAATTCAGCATTAGCAATTCAGTTCATTAAAAAGGATATTTTAGTGGGTTCTTTCTTTTATAGCTATTACTCTAAAGTGAGAAAAAGCTCAGTCAAATTAATAAAACTAACAACTCGTCACACACACTCTGTGCGGTCTGCTCTGCTCTCACCAGGTTGGCAGCCAAAAGAGATGTCTGGGAGCCAAACTCCCCCTTGCATAACCACACAAACCTGCATGGGAATGGGTTTAGCCCATTCAGTGCTTGTCACCATGGCTTCATTTACTGAAGGTTCTGCTGAAAGTGCGAAGTTTGAGTCACCCATGGAGCCATTCCTCAGGTATGAATGGCTGCCCCATGGAGGTCACCTCCAGGTGGGAAAGGTGTGCTCCACTCAGAGGGAGTGGAGCTCAGTCCCAAACTCCTCAGCACAAGGTGGTCCTGCTGTGGGACAGAACTTCCCTGGATAACCCTGCCCTGCTCCCAAAGCTTCTCACCCAGCTCTCTGCTCCAAAACCAAATGCCTTTCCCCCCTACTTCTGGAGCACCAGTCCCTGCCATGCTGCCCCACTGACAGGTTTCCACACAAGTGTGCCCACAGCTTGCCTTAGTGGCTTCCAGCATGGATGCAGTGTGGAATTCAGAGTGATTTTCCAGAGACACCCAGCACACAGAACAGCCTGGTTCCATGGGACACAGAATTTCCTGCTCACATCCAGCTCCCCAGGGCCTGGAGAGCAGGTCAGTGTGAGGTGACATGCCCAGATGGCCACTGGTCCTCACCTGTGTCTCACCTCCAGCTGGGCAGCTGTGAGCACCAAAGCCATGTCTGTCCTCAGCCTGGGTGACACTCAGTGACTCTTAGACCCTAAAAGAGATCCTCCCAAACCTGATTTCCACCTCATCTCTCAAGTTCCCATTCACATAATGGCTGGAGCATTTATCAAATAAGTGAAGGTTATTCCTTACTGACTTTAAAAGGACTGCTCATGTGCATGAAGAACATGCTGCATAAAGCCTTGAGAGCAAGGCTGGGGCTGGAACACAGAACTCCAGGGACTGCAGCAGATGGAGTCAGGTCAGCAAAACTGACTCTTCCAAACCATCCAAAAGAGGGAGTGTCAGAGGGTTCTGGGACTGCTGGGGAAATGATCCGTGACTCCCTTGGCTTTAGACACAACCAGCTGATTTAGGGCAGGAAGAACTCTCCCAGTCCCTGACAGGGAACAGGAAGGTGAAAAATAAAAGGGCACAGGGTGCTGAATTTCTATTTTTCACTCACTTTAATACAAGACTTAGAACAACTGGCAGCTGACCTATTCATCACCACTGAGTCACATGGAAGTACAAAAAGCACTTCCTTCCCAAAGTAAATCTTGGGTCTACTTTTCCTTCCCCCAAAAGAACCATTGCCCTTTGCTCAGCCCCGTTCCTGTAGGAAAAGCCCTGGATAACACAACTCCTGTACCTTTCCATAAGCCTGCAGCAGCCCCAAAGGGGTTCACTCATGGAAGTTGGGATGACACATACCCCTGACAGAGTGAGGAGCAGCAGCCACGTTTGTGGGCAGATATTAAGAGCTTCATCAAGAGACAAAACACTCCCACTGGAGCCAAAGTGACGGCCCAGCCCAGTGTAACGCAGCCAAATGCCACGTGTAAAGCCCAGGCAGGACATGCTGCTGTGCTCCCCCAGCACTGCACAGCAGCTGCTGTGTGCTCTGCACTCCTGTCACAGCCTGTCCTGCGTGGGCTGGGCTGGGAAGAGCTGCTGTTCCCACTGGGACTGTTCCCACTGGGACTTGGGGCCTGAGTCCTCTGCGTGGGCACAGCAGCCAGTGGGGCCTCCAGGGAAACACAGGCTGTTTACCTGACTGCACCAGTCCAGCAGGGGTTGAAGGGAGCTGGCTGCTTGTGAAGTTTGAGGAAGAGCAAATTGTTAGCACTGAGAGAGGCAAAAATCAGTCCCACCCTGTAATTGCTATGAGAAGATCCTAGTATGAGCCTCGCTGGAGCTTGTTTTTACACATTTGCATCTCTTTGCTTGATGCAGTTGTCACCGAGTCTGCAAATCACATCAAAATTAAGCTGTAATTTGAGCTTGGCTTAAATGAAAAGTGTATTAAAACTTTGAAGTCCACATGCTATGGATATGAAATCCTGTTGCAGCCAAAGCGATAATTAAGACTCGACTGCAATTGAAGTTTAACAGCTTCAAAGAGATTTTTAGAGAATGCATCTACACTCAGCAGCTGGAAGGACAAATGAAACACAGGGCTGTGGTGGAAACAGGAACACCACACCTGGTTCTGTCACCTCATCTGGCTCTTGGTCACAACAGTCACTGAGACACAAACCCACTGCAGATGAACTCCCAGACCAGGACCACAGACTGGTGTCCCTGTGACCCACCAACACTTCAGAGAGCCGAGGTCTTGCACCTTTGCCTCTCTTCGGTGGACACTGGTGGTTTCCCAGTCAATCCTATCCTATAAACCAGAAGATGAAAATCCAAGTAATGACTCTGGCAGATCAGCCTCTCACATTAGGCTGAATTTGGTTTGAGCCTGCACTCCAAACCCAGGAATCTTTCCTTTGAGCTTCATTTCTCCCTCAGAAACAGTTCAAAGCATTTTGAGAACACGGGTGCCAAAATGAAGCCTGGAAACCAGCACAGCCTCACTTCAGAACACTCCATCTCTCTCCAAAGAGTTCTGCTGCTGCTTTCCACAGCTTGGCAAACAAGTCCCCTGGGATACAGCCCAGGCCTGCCCCTCCCATTCATCAGGAGCCTCAGGACCAGAGCATCCTGCTGCTCCAGGGCTCTGCCCTGCACAGTGATCCTGCTGGGATGTTCCACCTGCCTCTCGCTATGACCTTGGCTATTTCTGACAAGGAGATAAAGATGAAATAGGCCCTCGCTCCCAGTTTGTACAAAACATCCTTTCCAAGGAAAATGATGCTATCCATATGTACACAGGCTCTCCTGACAGCCACACTCCAACCCCTGTGCCCCAGGGGACACAGCAAGAACAAAGACGCTCTGGCATTATTTTGCCAACATCTCTTCAATCACACTTTGGGCAAGTCCTACACTTTCTCCCCACACTAATAGCAAAGCAAACACTTTGAAAACCACTTCATTTTTTTCATTGCAACCTCTGTGTTTGTTTACTTTGAGATTTGTCAACCTGGCACACGCAATTGTGGAAGGCTCTTCCCTCTAATTCGGGGCTCTTGCTCTGAGCTTCCCTTTTCCTACCTGTTACCCCCTGTTTTGTGAGTCCCCCACTAAGCAGAAAGGTTTCTGTGATCCTCCCCACAATGAAAATGCTCATGGAGTCAAAACAGACTTCAATTATATTGCCTGATTAACACCCTGAAAGAAAGACCACTTAATTCCTCACAGGCCTGATGAATTCTATGAGAGGCTTGTTTAGATTTCACTCAGGTCTTTTTAGCTGTTTCTTCAAAACTAACTCAACAATGTCCTAAATATTTAATTTAAGGCAGACAAAAAGTCCTATTGGTGTTAAGTTTAGGATAACCTTAAATTCCTTGCTGGACTGGGGCCTAAAGGTCAGCAAATACAGATGGCTGTTAGCAAGACCCAGAAGAGGCCAGGTAACCACCAACAGGCAATTATATTCCTACCAGAACTTCCACTGTTTGAAGTTAATTGCTTTGAAATAATTGGACAGGTGAGCAGGTAAGTTCACACAGAGCATTTACAATTATGCTTTGTATTCAGGAAAACAACAGTGCAGATTGCATGGAAAAAGCAGGCATGATTTTAACAAAACCACTTAAAAGGGAAAGGTACGATTGGGTTTTTTTAAAGACTTTTCCTTTTGGTTTTTAGCATCATTAAAGGGCTGAAAACATTATATTCCTGAGCTTCTTTAGTGAACACCTCATTACTTCTCTTTTTATGGTTCTGGTGATCAAGCCTTAATATATTGCAGCTTTGTAGCATGGCATGGAGGGGAGGCCTGTGGGCATGGACAGATGCAGAGCAGCATGCAGGGAAAACAGGGACAGGGACATGCAGAGCTCAGTGTGGCACTGGGGCTTTTCTTAATTGTTAGGCAATTCATCTGAAGTTGCTTTAACCTTGACAACAGATGAACTCCAACATGTACCATGAGCAGTCACTGCAAGGCTGCACAGAAAAGCAAGTTTTGGGACTGCTGTCTTACAGGAAAAGCATGAAGCCAAGCCTAAGCAAGATGATTAAATTGTTTGCATGGCTACAGGCTGTAGCTGGGACTATTCAAAACATTTAATTGAGAATATTTTAGTCAAGGGAGAGGGATAAGACTGGGAAACTGCATTAACACCAAAGCCTTGCTTTCCCCATAGGAAATCAGGGCTCGGGGTCAGAATCCAGAGCCTCTCCTGCCACAGGCACACCAGAAAAGAAAAGCATTTGGATTTGACTTTGGGTTTGGAAGTGGCACTTGGACCTTGTGCTGGAGCTCTGCTCATGGCTGAATTTCACCCATCGAAGCCAGTGAAAATTCCAAATAACTTTCAGAAAATTTTCTTGTTGAAAGAAAATTCTCAGCAAGAATGAGAGTCCTTAGACCTTTAAACCACAGCACAGGAGCCCCAGTGTCAGGGAGGCTCCACTTCCCAGTGCTGCTGTGAGCAGAGATCATCCAGGAAACCATTCCAGCTCCGGGGAGATGTTCTAAATTTAAAGGGAGTGTTTTGGCTGGCAATCCCTTCCCCAGTGAGATCACTTCAAGCAGCCAACATGGAAAGCAATATGCCTGAGACTGCACAACACCCCTGGGACTCAGGCCCACCCAGGGAAGATCCAGAGCCCCACGGGTTTGGGGGGGCACCATCCACTTCATCCCGAGCACAGCCCTGCAGGAACATCCCCAGTGGCATTTGGCACTGCAAACACAGAGCCTCTGGAGTAGCTGCACAACAGCAGGGAAGCAACAGGGGGAAAGCAGGCACAGGGGACACATTACCCCAGGAAAAGTGAAGCATTGTTTAGATTTCACTCAGGTCTTTTTAGCTGTTTCTTCAAAACTAACTCAACAATGTCCTAAATATTTAGTTTAAGGCAGACAAAAAGTCCTATTGGTGTTAAGTTTAGGATAACCTTAAATTCCTGGCTGGACTGGGGCCTAAAGGCCAGCAAATACAGATGGCTGTTTCCACATTATACCTGGTTTTCCACATTATACCTGGATAACAACAAGTCATGACTGAACACATGGATCATGGATCTGAAAATCCTGGTGAACCTCAGTCAGGCAAAGCTCCCACTTCTCCCTTGGAAATACTTGGAGGAAGAAGGGTTTGCACTCAGTTGAGACCTCTCAATTGAAACCTTTTGACTGAACCAAAGTCTCCTAAGAATAAAGAGGCCAGCCATCCAAATCTCTGTGTGCACTACAAGCTGACTTCCAGGAGGCCATTCACTCCTCTGAGCATTCAGCTGGGAAGTGCTTGTGGGATCAGCCCCTGGGCCAGGAACACGTGTTGCCCAGTGCATAACAAATGGAGTCACAGACAATGGGCACTACAGGCCAGCAAACACACTAATTATATTAATAAAATGAAAGCTTAAATTTTGAAGCTAATCCTGGGCTATCATTTATAAAAGTTACCAGGGCATATTTAATTTAGGAATTGGCCAAGGCTGCCCCTTCCACCGCTGAAGCCTCATAAATGAAACACTCTGGATCGCTGCCCAGTGCGGAAATAAAAGTTATGAATAATGGTCCTATCTCAATCATTGTCAGGGCTTTAATACTCCTAATTACTTTAAAAAGCTAAATATTCAATATAGGAAAAACCTTCTTTTTCTTTTATCTCCACTTGTAAGATTAGGGCAATTTAGTAAGAGTCACTGGGTAGTTTTACCCATGGGACCAGTCCGGGACCACTTGACATCTCCTCCTTTCCTTGCAGTGTCATCCAGAGTGGAGAGTTTGTGACTGTGTGTGCACATGTGTATGAATGTATCCATCTACACATCTACAGCTTGTGCCCATGTTTATTCTCCTTATTTTTAACTTCTGTGACTGCTCATGAACTGTACCAACACTCACTGGTTGTTAAACATATCTGAGAATGACCAAAAAAGATAAAATGAGCTCCTGAGAACCTTTACACAATATCTCACCATTTAAGGTACTATTTTTCTTTTTTAATATTGTTAGAGAGAGGTATTTAATAAGTAGTTCTGCGCAATTTCTCCCTTGTCTACGTGCCAGGTAAACCCAAAAAGGTCACTTCAAACCCCAAAGCATGACATTTATTTCCATCCTTAGAACCACAGGATCCCAGAATGGTTTGGGACCTTAAAGCCCATCCAGTCCCACCTCCTGCCATGGGCAGGGACACCTTCCACCAGCTCAGGGTGCTCCAAGCCCCATCCAGCCTGGCCTTGGACACTCCAGGGATGGGGCAGCCACAGCTTCTCTGGGCAAGAGCCCTCCCTTCCTGCTCCAACTGAGACCCACCAGCAGAGCTGCACAGACCACAGGGACCCCCCCAGAGCCTGCCCTGCTGCCTTCAGCCTCTGGAGGGGGTCCCACTCTGTCCCACCTAATTCCCATTCCCTTAGAACACCTCCCTCTTTAGATCCCTCTGCTGTTACCTTTTTCCTGGCAATGATGTTTGTTTTTTTTTCTTAAGATCTCAATCAATTCGGAAGGAAGGGAGGAAGTAAACACAGCCCAAAACATCCATTGAGCTTTCCCAGCACTCTCTCCGTGCACCTTTATTTACCTGCCTGATGCACAGATTGACTTCATTTAACAAACTGATTTCTGCTCTGTCAATAAGGTAGTGGGCCTTTGTTACACCCCAGCTCAGGTGCTTGTGCTGCCTCCCCCACTGCAGCATGAAGCAACCACAGAGCCCTAAACCTCCTGCTGCCAGTTAAGGGAGTTTAACCAACACAGAAGGATGGGAAGCCTGAGTGGGGATTCATTCCCTTGCAAAAGGTGAGAGCTCCAGAGTGCCCCACTTCCCTAACTCCTGCAGGATGGATTTAAGGTATGGATTGCAAGGGACAATATGGGCTGCCTGGAGAGCCAATGGCAAAACTGCCACTGGCTTAACAGGACAGGGATTCTGTGAGGAGAGAGCGCTTTCCAAAGGGCCCTGACACTCCACAGGGTATTTCATGAAGAATGTGTTGTGTTAAAGGTTAGAGAGAGAAAAAATTCATGCTATAGCTCTATTATCTGTGTTGGTATGCTAATAACCAAAAGCATTAAGAGCATCTTCCATTGCATTTCAGATTTCTTTGTAAAATAACAAGTGAGAAAGGCCAATGTCATTATCACAGGAAAGGACATTATCACATACGTGTGGAATCCCAGAACGGCTTAGGTTGGAAGGGACCTTAAAGATCATCTTGTTCCAAATACACACCCCACCCTCCCAAAACCAATATTAATTATAAAATAACTAACAGGCAAAATTCAATCTTCCACTTAAAACATGCAAGTTCCAAGGCCACTCCTTTATGACAGTATCTTTATGACATTTTGGTGCCTCTACTCACCACTGGAGCAGTCGGTGCCTCCCCATCCCGGCTCACAGTGACACGTGTCAGGTGAGACACACCTGCCATGCACACACTCCTCTGTGCACAGAGCTGTGGAAGGAAACAGCAGCACTGTCAGCACACCAGGTGGCTGCTAAACAGACCCCAAACCACACCTTGGAGAGCTGAGTTTTGTTTCAAAATATTAAACAAAGCAAACACACACGCAAAAATAATTACTCGCAAGATTTAATTACTGCCAAGTGACCAAAATAAAATGTAGGTCTCTTGACAGCAATAAATTCATTTGTTACTTCAGCCCTTTGTAGTGAAAATCTCCAGCAGCAGCAATTCCTTTGCTTAGCAGTTCTACTCAACAATAAAGTTTTTACTGAAGTGACTCATTATTATATTACAAAATAGCAGCTTCTTACATCACACTCAAGTTGTGACTGTTCCTAAAGAGAAAATGGAGCTCACTCTTGAAGGTGGATTAAGATCCAAAATAGTTACAAGTAGCTCAAGGAAAAGTCAGTAATTGTACTACAAGCTGGAAGTGCCTTTTCAAGGTGCCCAGGTTCCCCATGGCTACAGCATTCCTACCTCACTGGTGGATCATGGAAAACTCGGGATCCCCAGGGCTCCAACTCAGCCAGGCTGAGGAGCAGCTCCTGGCTTGGACAATCCTCCCCTCCTGTGTCAGAGTCTGGCAGTTCCCAGTATGTGCCTTCATGCCCAGCACGTGCTGAACCTGGGACAGCACTGAAGGACTGCTTTGAAGGTTGGACTTCCCTGCTCAGCACCTTGGTTCCATCTCACCACTCAGGACATTGCCAAAAACTCTGTGTGTCAGGGAGGCAAAGTGGGTGGGTGAGCTGGGACACACCATTTCCATCTAGACTAACATGGAGAATTGTTAATGAATATGATGCAGCTGCAGAGAGGTCACTGCAAAAAAATAGATATACCTATATTTAACAGAGATACCACATATATATATATATATATGATTTATGTCATATATAACCTGTGTTTGTAGACTTTTATACCAGATGAGAAATTTAGGTATTGTGTCCCCTTAAACCAAGAACTGGACTATAAAACAGTTATTCCAAGACACACATTGATTCATTCCTCTAAAACAAAGCCAGCAAAGCTGACCTGGGGAGCAGCTTTGTGTTCTTCTGCTGAACATGATGTTGATCCACCCAACTCGGTGGAAATCACCCAGAAAACCTCCTGAAGCTGCCCTGGGCCTGCAGGTGAAACACCCTCTCACTTCCCAGGTACCCCCTGGGCTAAAAGTTGCCCACTGTCCTGTGCCTTTCAGCAATTCCTGCTCCCCCTGACATTCCCTTGGGATCCCACCCCTTGGATCTACACCCAGGCTGCAGCCAAAGATGATGCAAACGTTTTGCAGACCAATCCCACTAAGCTTCAAATCACAGGTGAACTTTGAATAATCCCCTGGGGAAAATCTTCCTGCTCTTTGTCCATCAGACCCCACGTGACCAGTGATTAGAATGTTGCCTCGTTAAACCAACTGCAAGATCTTCCTAAATTAATCATTTCCTTCCCACGTTTGCTGCATGTCAAAAATGCAATTTATTCCGATTTCATATCTTGTGTTTAGACAGTATTGCAGTGGGCATGAAATATTCATGGCTAATTCTCCAGTCACTAATTGTCCTCATCTTCTGTGCATTTATTTCACTCCAGTCAGGCTTCCTGAAGACAGGGAGGCATCCCAGTCTACAGCTGCAACATGGAATTCCAGAGGGATATCGGATAAACAGGATTCTCCAATGAAAATACACAGCCCTCCCTGCAATCTGGTTATTGTCTGTGTGGACATTTATAATAATAAATCATTCTTGTGTATCAAATGGGTAACATTTTAATCCTTCTAACATGGCTGGTTGTGAGCAAGAAGGTTGATGGTGCACTAATGCTTTGGTCTTCCCAAATAACAAAACTCCTGCTCATTACTGGTCTAAATTTAACTGATTTCCACATGACCATATCACACCTTAACTATGTTGACATAAATATGGCATAATAATAAATAATGAAGCTAATAAAATTTACTTAATCACTTGTCTATGGACAGAAGTGCTGCAGTCCCACAGGAAGAGTGCAGTGAGACTTAGAAGCAAGACTCAATACAGAATTCCTCATCCCAAAGCACTCAGTGACATGAAAAACAATAAAAAATATACTATAAGGAACTGTATCTTTGTTTTCAGGTGTTTTGAAGTCCTGCATAGCTGAAAATGACGATATTAATTAAAGAGTTAATTAAGGTAACAACACTCCTTGGAACGGTGGGCTCTCTCATCTCTGGGTGATTAATTGGCTAAACAAATATCCCTGAGCTCATTAGTGACCAATCCCACACGTTGGAGCCACAGAAACCCCCCCTCTTTTAACAGGAGAAGTTTTGACATAAATAATTGTATTTAAGAAGGCAAATAATCAGACTCCTGCACTGCCTGAGTCAAATCAGGCCCATAAAGGCCATGTTAGGGTACAACTCTAAAGTTTTACCATAGCAAATAAAACTTTGAATTTCTCTTATAAAAGGAAAGTCTTGCCTTGCTCCAGTCTTTAGAGTTGAAATTAATTTTTCATTCTATTAACATTCACCATAATAGGACACAATGGTCCCCAAGGCATTCTTCATAACACACTTTGTTCAGGGCTTTGCAAATGATCTTACTAGTTAATGGAACTATAAAAATTACTTGCACATAAAGGTCAAGAAAAATAAAGATAAGTATATACTTTCTGACACTGTCCTGTTCAGCACTCAGCTGAAGGCCCCTGGAGTAAAGAAAACTTGGACTAATGCAAGGAATATAATTCCTCCCAGTGCAGCACTTCAACCTTTGGAATTCCAGACATTTTATGTCTGCATTTTCCCTCGACCACTTCTCCGGGGCCATCCAGCACCTCATTGATCAGCGGATTATTAGCATTCCTGGCAGGAGTTTAACATCGGTTTGTAGTTTGATTCCGCCTGGTAATAAAATGCCCCACATGAAAGCCCTGCCGAAGTGCCATCCTTGTCGCAGTGTGTTCAGCAGGAGTTATTTGCCCACGCTCAAGGTTACACAGCAACTGCTCCTTAGCACGCAATAAAGGCAACAAAAGGGCTCCGGAACAACTCCTTTGATGCTTATCACTCACTTTATAATTACAGACAGGGCTTTTTTAACATGGAAGGTCAAGCCTCAGGGAAGCAGACCTAAAGTTTAAACTCTCTTCACACCTCAACTGGCTGCAGAGATTTCTTTAACACTAGCACTTATTTTTTAATTGTTGTCCAGAGCCTGAATTTGGATAAACTAAACGGTCTGCCTGTGTGTGCTCTCCACAGGGGTGTGAGATAGTCAGGATGTCGCTATGAGAAGCAGACTCCTCAGCCTGGAGAACACTTCCTTCAGCTGAGGGGCACCAGAGAGCTCATCCCAGAGCAAAGCAGAGCTGCTCTGTCCTCCTTGGGGCTGTGTTCCTGTGCAGGGACCCAGCTGGGATTGCTGCAGGGGTTGACCTCTGTTGGACCACACTGTTACACCCTGCCCATCTCATCATCCTCGCCCTGGCCCTGCACCCCACCAAGCTGCCACAATCACCTGCCCAGTCTCCTTCCTACAGGTCAAGGGCATTAAGGGAAGAGTTTCATCCTAGGGGAGTAAGTATGGAGGGATTTAGCTTGGGAAGTTTTGTCCCCTTGTCCAAAAATGTAACTTGTGTACAGAAGACAGAGTCACAAACACCACGACTCATGCTCGCAGTGGGCTGTGCTAACATTGCGGTGGTCCTTGGGCCCCGGGGCTGTTCACAGCCCCCAAAACTTCCACCTGCCTCCCACTCTGCTTTGCCAGACAAGCAAAATCTCTTCCAAAAACAGGCCAGGGCAAATCCAAAGTGTAAAGGACCCAGAGCAGAGAGCAGCTCTCCCTCACAGCACCTCCAGGAGCGTTCCGGACACTCCAGAGTCTCCTGGGCTCCGTGGGCTCCGTGCCCAGGGACTGCAGTGCAGCCAGGAGGTGATGGAAAGCATAAATCAGTGAAGAGACATTACAATAAAGGAAAACACTGCTAAAAGGATGTGGATGCTCCTATGAGACATGGGGAGAAATCCAGGCACCCTCCTGGAACTGCCCAGAACGAGCTGGTGGTTGTGACTGCACATGTGGCACAGGGACATTGCCCCAGAATCCCTGTCTTTTGTCTGCCCTAACTCAGGCAGTCTCGGCCAGTGTTTCTTCACAATACACTGATCTTGCCCAAGCTCTGACCAATTTCATCTATTTGCTGTTAACCAATGGTAAACCTGCATTTTTTTTCTTTTATCTTGCTGGTGTTTTTACTTCAGGTCATCTCACCAGTTTATCCTGGATATTTGAGAGTTGTTGGACTGAACAAAGCAGAAATTTAATAGGAAAAAAAAAGTGATGTTTTCCTTCAATATTTAATATGTGTCCCTGAAATAATCTGGGCCATTTTAACACATTCACCCAGTCCCTCGTGCCACTTGAGGGAAAAGACTAATTTTGCCAGGTGAAATTGCTGTTATCTCATGGCCAGTGGTTTCAGATAACACAGCGAGGTCAAAGCAGATGAAAACAGATGGAAAAGATCCTCGCTCCTTATCCATTAGGAATCTGTTCACTCAGGGCCTCTCTGGTGTTTCCATCTTAATGTACTGGCCTGGATCCAGGTTGTGCTGAGTCCACAATATCAGCTTCATTAGAGAAGCCTGGAGTCAGCTTTTGGCTGGATTCTCTGTGAGTGTGCTCAGGGAAGGGAGGTTTGGGAGCAGAAGGGAGATGACTCCAGCTAATGCACCCACGTAGGTTTGCCTCATCCTCTGCTTATTGCTTATCTGAGGAATGGAAGATTCCCTCTCTAAATCTCTGACTTCCCATCAGGAATGAGGCTGATTTGATGGTTTCCTGGACCACTGTTTCAGTGAAGTGGGATAATAGTTCTCTGCACTGCCTAATGCCCGCTTCTGTGGTCGTCACTCAGGATACAGCCATTAATTTATCACCTTGGGAAGCACTTCCATGCAAGTTTTAGCAACTTTCAAAGGTGAAGAGATCTCAGAGCCTGCTCAGGCTTTGAGGAATTCATTGTTTCACAGCCTGGCAATCCTTCCTTTTCATCTTCCCATGAAAGTACCAGTGAAAAAACACAAACCCAAGGAGATCAATGTGAGCAGAGGAAAGATGAGACCGATGCAGATGAGGTAACAGCAGTGGGTCACAAGATCAGCTCCTTTTCCTGCAGGTGCAATTCCATCCCCTTTTTTGCAGATCTGGAGTTAGAGACTCTGCATCAATGCAATCAGAACAGGATCAATGGTCTTGCTTGCCCTCTGGGCCACGGGGAGTGTCTGACCATTGCCTCAGCGAGGCATTGATCCCTTCCAGGTCGTGTTGTCCTCACTCCTGACACTCAGCCAGAGCCCAGGGATTAGGCCATGCCAGAAAGGACCTGTCAATGTCTGAAGTAAAAGAATTGTGGAACCACATTTTGAGAATTTTGTCTTCTCCTGGGAGCAGAATGTGACACGTGTCAGTGTCATCACTGACAAAACACCAGTAAATCCCTGTATCAGTCTGGTGGGAGGGCAAGATTTGTTAATAAGCATAAAATCTATGGCATTTTAGTTTACCCCTTCCATCAGCAGGTACATGGCACTCTGGGGCTCTGCTGAGGAACGAGGTGAACACAGAGCCTCCCACTTTCTTGGCATGGCTGAGTGTCCCAGCCTTGTGGCACAGCACTAATTCCAGCTAGATCCCAGAATTTTAGTGTGCCAGGGCCCTCCCAGGAGGAATGCCCACAGTTTACTGCTCACTGGAGGGGCTGGTACTGCTGAGAACCTTGGTCAGTACATGCTGCAGTCTGTTGCTGCAGGCCTTTCTCCAGGGAATAATTTGGGAAGGGACTGTGCCAGGGGAAGGAAGACACTGTCACTTTTTCTACACACTCTAAGAAATGCAAGGGTGGTGGAGTGTTGGAACACACACGTTGCAGGGCTTCAGACTAATGAGTCAGAGGTGGTTTCTAAGACAGAGGCCTCAGTGATAACGATGGGATCTGCAAAGTTTGGGAATCCCAGTTTGGACTGGTTGGTCATGAGGAGCAGTTGAGCTGGAACAGAACATCCCTGAGAGGGACAGCATCGCATGGGTGACCACAGAACAGTGACGGGGAGAAGGTCAGAGCTGCACCAGGAGAGGGTGATGGCAATCCCACATTAACAGGCTCTGGGGCATTTTGCTGCCCCATTGGTTTCATGTGCTCTGGTGGAGAGAGGCAATGGGAGAGAGCACTGCCCATTTAGTGATGTCTGAGTGACACAGAGAGCACAGGGAGCTGAACCACCTCCTGCCTTTGTGTGAGAAACCACAGCTTTGCAGGTCTCCAGAGCACAAAAGCAATGGTGGGAAGGCACTGGGGGACTCTGAGCACTCAAGAGCCTCTGCCCTGCAAAGGGGACAGGTTACAGGGCTGGGTAAAAGCACCAGTAATGCCTCAGGCTGGAGGTGAAGTCACAGCCGAGCCCTGGCAAGAGCAATGTGTGCAAAGGAGGGAGCTGAGCTGAAGGACGAGGCCAATCTTGCAGCAAAGACAAGGCCTGATCTCAACAGCCTCATGACTTGTCACACCAAGGGCAGGGATGTCAGTCCAGTGCTCCAGAGGGACCAGGAGATCCAAAACCTGGGTGGGCTCTGCGTGGTGAGGAGAGAAATTCCTCCTTCAGGTGAAATCCTGAGCACTCCAAGGAAAGTCACACTCCCAAGTCACTTACCTACTTTTTAGTCTCATTGCCATCTCAAAAGTGAATCTGAGCTCACAGAGAACTCAGTGGATATCAACTAAATATTGATGATTGTTGATCTTTTAAGGCCTGGCACTGATTTTATGCATTTTCTGCCATTGCTTCAACTAGAAATCACCATTGCACTCTGCCATGGAGAGGGCAGAGCTATGCTGAGATCAATTCTGCTGATCAATGTCCTCCTGCAATATTATTCTGTGGGATAATTTCAGCATTTAAGTTTTCCTGGTAAACGATTTCCCATTGCCTCACTGCAGGGTTCACAACAATCATTAGCACTGGTTCAAACTGTTAATGAGGTTAAGAGAGATCCTGAATCAGCAGAGCAGAATCTATGACCCAGGAAAGCTTTTCCCCTTCTGTGTCCTCTGCTCCTTCTCCTTTGGTAAATTGACCAACTCTTTCCAGCAATTTGTAGGAAATACATTTTCACTGGTTAATTTTCCACAGGAACTTGATTCATCCAAGCAACAAACTTAATGGCAATTTGTCTGCAAATTGTGCTTTATGTGGCACCTTTAGACAGAGCAGCACTCTCTTTTTCTAAGCAATGTAGGGATATCAACTCTGCTCTTGGCATTGTCTTTCTCTCTGTGCAGGACCCAGCAGACCTCACTCCACCAAACTAAACGAGTCAAATGGGATTTGCCTGCAGGAAGCTCCAGGAATTTTGAGAAGAGAAGAGGGAAGGAGCCATTCTCCTGTGCCAGAACCAGAGGAAGGTTTTCCCAATCATTCTGTTCTTAAGGGGATTTTTTTTTCTTTTTTTGTTGCCTGAGGGAATGTGATTCTTGACAGGCTGGGAAGAGAGAAGATCCCTTCCAGCTTTCCTGCCAACATATGGAACAGCAGCCAAACCTACCAAAAGAAAAGAAGTATAACCCGATCTGCCCAACCACCTGTGAGGTCAGGTGGTCCCCAACCCCACCAGGGAAGGGCTGTTCTCCACTCCAGGGATCTCTGTGTGCAGCCTGAGCTCCCCTGGAGCTGTGGGGGAATGGGAATGAGCTGCCAGGGGTGCAGCCAGACACTGCCCACGGGTGGTAAATCAGGAACAAAACATTTCCATCCCAGAAAGTGCCCTGCAGGGGAGGAAGGTGAGAGCCGAGGGACAGCTGGGGAGGTGGGAACTGTGGCAGGACTGTGTGCAGCCCCTCAGCTGGGGGATGGCACTTCCAGCCCAGGGAGCCTCTCCACAGGGATTTCACTGCTCCATTCCCATGCTTTGCTTCCTGGCACGGCCACCTCTGCTTTCTCACCGTGGCTGCAGCACTCAGAGAGACCAGGAACTTACAGCTTCCAACACTGGCTGAGCAGCTGTTTGATTTAAGTAGTGATGGAGGAAGCACAGAGGGTAATGCCAAAGGAAATCATAAAAAAAAATTATAATTTGAAGCATTTATATCTGGAAATCACCTGAAAATCACTGCACTTGCATACTTTGCTCCAGGTTACCCACTGAGGGTGTTCAGTGAATTGCTTTGTGCATAAATTCCCCCAGCTCACCGTTCCTGTGAAATATTTATTTTTGCATCTGGTAGCCTTACCACGTGTCCGTGGTTCTCTGATTACTGACTTGCCCTGAATTGTGGGTCTCATGCCAAGAAAATTCTATTTTCTGACAGTAAATGACACAGCTCCACTGGTGATTGATTCTCACAGGCACAGAGTGTGTGCTGCGTGATAGACTGAGGATGGGGCATCAAAAATGTTGCTTTTAAAAGATCAAAAGTAGACAGATGAAGCCATCTGGACTGCAGGACACTTGTGGCTACCTTTGCTGAGCAATGCAACACTTAATAAAACTGAATTCCACCCATTCTCCCAGAAAACTTTCATAAACTATTGATGTTCCAAAGAAAATCTTTCTTCATTCTCGCTCCAAAGTTCATCGAGTCACTCCGACACCAATCCTTCCTTTTGTTTCTCACCAAACCAGGAGGAACATGGACAGGTTTCCAAAGGCAGGAGCTGCCAAGGGCCAGCACACTCCTTCAAACTTCACACTGTCACCCAGTCCAGATGGCACAAGTGCAGCTGGTTTAGGCTCAGGCCCCATTTCTTGATGTGAGGAGGAACTTCCTACTCATGACCTGTGGTGAAATATCCCTTCCAGTTTCTGGGATTCCCCCTGTGGCCTGAACACAGCAGAGGGGAGCAGGGAAGAAGAGCTTTTCCCTGAATTATGAGAAGCTGTGGAAGATCCAGGTGAATGGGACAGGGCATTTGCAGGGCTTGGGAAAAGATCATTCTGGGTTATTTCAGTGAGGCTTTTAAAAGGAATTCTATTTAAACTGGACATTTCCTAAAACATGACCCCAGGGAATGCAGGTGTGGCAGCATCAGATCCCCAGATCTACACTGAGCACCAGGTTTAATTTCTTTACAAGCCTCCTTATAACGTGTTTCATTCACAGTATTTTACTTTTAATCAGAAATAATCTCTTTATTTGACTCAATTTCCATAGTTATGGTATAAGCCGTTTCAAGTAAGGCTATGTTTTCTAGTGGTTCTGCACATGGATTTCTGGGCATTACAGTAAGAAAAGTAAATCACAGTATTCAGAAAGGAAAAATCTCGATAAAAAGAAGAAAAGCTTTGGGATTAAATAGATTGAAAATACCTCTTGACTCACTGCATCACAGAAAGTGAGGTTTCCAAAAGTGAACACCTATGTTAGAAATACTGAGCTTAAGATAAATTATTCAAAAATGTTTTGTGATCAAATCTGCAATGGACTGAAGTTGCATGAAAAATTTCCCTGGGGAGCCTTAAAAACCCTTTATTAAAATGGAAAGCATGGGCAAGAATACCCAAATGTGAAGTGGAAAGCTCTAATCCTGTAAGAGGGAGGAAAAGGGAATGTCTGTGTGAGCAGTTCCAAGCACAGCAGGGTCTGAAGGAGGATCCACAGCTGGTCAGGGGAGCTCTGACCCTGAGAAGCCTCTCTGAGGTCTTGTTACCACTCCTGACTGTACCACAGCAGGAAGATGCCCTTCCAGCCAACATCATCTTCCCTGGGCACAGTCAGGGAACCCCAAATGAGCACTGACTCTACTGCAAACCCAAAATGTCCCCACTGTGCACCTGGGGCACCCTCAGCTCCCTCCTGCTGCCCAGTCTGCCCCACACACCCTTTTCTTCCCTTGCCCCACAAAGACCTCAAGCAGTTCCCCTTCACCATCTCCCCCTTCACCCAAGTACCTCGTGCCAATGGCCCAGAAAGGTGCTGTGCCATGGAAAGATACAGAAAGGACTGGAACATCCACAGCACAATTCAAACTGCCAGAGGGAAGGATGGGTGGGATATTGGGAAGGAATTCCTGCCCTGGGAGGATGGGCAGGCCCTGGCACAGGGCGCTCCAGCCCTGGGAGAGTCCAAGGCCAGGTTGGACGGGGCTTGGGGCAACCTGGACTGGTGGAAGGTGTCCCTGCCTGTGGCAGGGGATGGGACTGGATGGACTTTGAGGTCCCTCCAACCCAACCCACTCAGGGATCCCATGAAGCCAATCTGCAGATCATTTCTCACTGCTGGGGTGAGAACACTCCACAGACATGGTTTGGGTGCACAGTTCTCAGCCCAGCTGATGGAAAGGGCAGCATTCCCCCTGGATACCCAGGCCCTGCTGCCAAGGCACAGCTTCAGGAGGAAGAAGCTGCCTCTTTTCTGGAGCCCCCCAGTGATGTGCTGCACAATTTGACATCTTAGCATCTTTACACCTCGATCTAAATGATTTATGCTTCAGAGCTGTAAGTACTTTATATTTTAACACACGTGATTGCTTTCTGCAAATTTTCAAGACTCCTTTCATAACAGGTTCTGTCTGTTTGCATTAAGCTCCAGAGCAACTGGTTGATTTTTATAGGCTATCACATCTTCATCAGAAATGGATGCAGCTGCAAAAGCAATTGGAAATCCATGGAATAATTTATCCTACCATGAGACATGGAATACATGCCACACAAAACAAAGCTAATTTGGAACAAAGGGAATGCCAAGCTCTTTAAATTCACAGCCAGTAAAGCCACTCCCAGGTACGACCCAGTACTTGAGAAACCAGTTCCAGTAAACACAAGCAGTCAAAGAGAATCGCAGAACCTCCTGAGCTGGAGGGGACCCACAGGGATCCCTGGGGCCCAGCTCCTGGCCATGCAGAGGGTCACACCACGTGCCTGCAGTGGTGTCTCATGCACCAGGCTCACGTGGCATTGCCAGTGTGGGTGCCATCAGCACTGTGAAGAGGGATGGCATAATTACAGACCAGCCTTCCAGAAGTTCACAGAAAAGAAATGCGCAGAACCTCCTGAAAGATGCTGAAAGCAGTGACTGCTCTGGGCCAAATTCCATCTGCCAAGTGCTCCCAGCCCTCGTCCCTGTGCTGACGACACGGCAGGAGCTGAACTGGAAGGGCACCCAGGTAGCCAAGTGCCTCCTCCTGCCAGCACAGGCTGATGTGTTCTGGGCAGGGCTAGAAATGGCTGGGAGAGCTGAGGGGTAGTACCAAGACCCACAGACCCTCAGCCAGCCCTGGCAACTCCTGCCAGCACCAGCTCAGCCTTTCCAAGGTTTGGAACTGAGGGGAAAACATTTGCAGAGTGGCTCAGTGCAGCTTCCGAAGCACTCCCCTGCCACTCCTGCAGGTAAGAGGTGGAAAGACCAAAAAAAAACCATCAGGAGAGTTCATGAGGACCATATTGATGAGTGTTTCATTAACTGCAGCATGGCTGGATGGCCTGGGCTGGCTGGGAGGGAGTTAATTTTCCTCTTGGCAGCTTGGCTGGTGCTGTGGTTTGGGTTTGTGACCAAACCAATGCTGCCCCTTCGGCCCCTGCTGAGCAGTGTGTGCACAGCACTGAGGCTTTCTCTGCAACATTTCAGATTGTTTTACCTCAATCCCCAAGTTTTCCTTTTTTTTGTACTCTTCTTTCCTCTTCTCCCATCCCAGGAGACAAAGGGAGCAGGAGTGTGGGTGGGTGGGTGAGCAGGCCCTGGGGTTAACCCACGGCTGTGCCATCCCATCCCTCCACTGCAGCAGCTCTGCCAAAGACATTGCTAAACCTTTACTCACACTTTCAGTCTCTAAGTATCCTGGAAATGAGGAACAGGGTGACTGGTGCTTACACCTGGCCCAGGTTGCAGCAGCTCTTTCTTTCAGGCAAGGAGGAACCTGCCTTCTAAGGGAACCCCAGAGCTGAGTGGTGGCTCCCCAGACCCCAGGGTTGATGTGGATCCAGGGCCTCCTTCAGTGGCTGCATTCCCGGTGTGCTCTCACAGTGATCCAACTGAGACTGCCTAAAGCAGCCAGAGGAGCTTTTTTCTGCTACACGAGCCACAGACTAATCTTTTTCCAACTATAATGCCTGCATAATCTTTCCTCTGATATTTATTAAGCCCCCTGAGACATTCTATAGCTTCAGCAGACCCTCCTTTTAGACTTGATGATATTTTCATTTCTTTCTGTGAACATTTTGTTTCTCCTCCTTCTCCTGCACTGCTTCTAGAAGTCCTTCCCTTATTTCATTCCTGCTCTGTTAGTCCATCAGCACCCAGACACCAACTGCGAATACAAAACGCTGGTGGGAGATGGGGACTGTTTCACCTTCCCATCAGAGGTCTCTGCAGCACCTTTAGGCAGGACAGTCACCCAGTGGCCTCCTCTGTGCCACCAAATGAGCTTTGAGGGTGGTCCCCCTCCCCACCCACACACATCTGCCTCCCAGGATTCTCAGAATGAACAAGCAAAGGCTTATTTAAGGCTTATTTCCCTCAGTTTCCCCTCAGAGGGGAGCATGGGAGCCAAATAATTTTTCCTATGTTCTTCACTGGGAAAAGCTGTGTGGAGTCACCTCTAGGACACAGAAAAGGAGACATTTGGAAGTGTCTGCTGCTGCCATTTCAATTCTATAATTAATAACTCCAGGCAGAATGGCTTTTCTCAGACAGAGAAAAGGAATGTCCCCTGACAGGAAGTATCCATGTCCTGCTATAGCATTTCCCTTCATTTGGGTTGCATTATTGATGTACAGAACACTGTACTTGAATAATGTAACACAGAAAGCACCAGCACCAGCCTTAATGTATAAAGGTAAGAAAAATGTATTTCCAAAGTCCAGCAGTTCTCACACAATATATTTCCAAGACACAAGAAAGCTCACGAGGAGGAATTCAGAACCGAGGTGAGAAGTGGAGGGGGACAACCTTTCCACTAAAATGTTAATGAGCTACCACCTAATAAAGTGAAAATAACCACCAAATCTGCCATGAGAGCAAACCCTGTGAATATTCAGGCAGTTAACATTCCCTAAGAGTGAAGAGTCTCTGCTCCCCAGAGCCCCTGTGTCTCCTCTCCTCGGCTGGTGTGGGTGTGTGCTGGAACAGATGTGTGGAACTGCAGGAATTGTAACTCATCCAGATGGCAGGAAGCTCTGGAATTGTGACTCCTGTGGTGCAGATGTTTAACAATCCAGCCATATGGCTCCAATAAGGCAGCCTTGTCAAAGATTACAGAACCTGCACTAGGCACACAGCCCTGGAAAGGGGACTGCAGTGTTGAGGTGGGAATGTGCATGTGGCTGCACCAGAAAAGGATACAGCACACCAGGAAGCTGGCACGGCAACTGGAATTACAGAATTAGGAAACATTATTTAAAATCCTGAAAGCAAGCAGGTTCCCAAATTTGTATAATTTCCCCCAGTCAGCTATTAAAAGCCCATCCCTCATTTGTTTTGGAAATTCAATAAAGGCCAGCTGAAAAGATGTGTAAATAAATATATACAAACCTAATAATGTCCCCAAGCCCTGGCCTGAGTGAAACATCACCGTGGGTGAAACCCAAATTCCACCAGTGGGACCACAATTCTTCTACAGGAAGATTTGTCAAAGTCAAGGAGCCCTGCTGATGACTGTGGCAACTGAAATGTGGAAAGCTGAGTGTTGAGAAACAATCTGAGATCAATAATATCCGGGCCAAGAAAGGAAGAAACCATGAAATGGTCAATCCATAACTCTGCTGGATTTTGGCAGGTTTGAATGACAGATAAATGGCAGCAAATCAGATTGTTAAATCACTAATCCTGTCATTATTACATCCTGTCACATTGCATAGATTTAGACATTAGAAAAAGAGTGTAAGGTAAGAGAGTGAAAAAAGAAAAAAACAAAACCCAAACCAACCTTAAAAGCTCCAACAGCCCAAGTCTGTGTTTTGGGGTTGGGTTTCCTGAGCCCCAAGCCAGCTGTTAGCAGCTGCTCTTTGCAGCCCCAGCTGATGCTCAGGCCTCTGACCCTTTGGTACCCAGCAGAAACATCCCTGCTGTATGAATCTGTTGTGCAGGGAGAAGATTAAACTGGACAGAGTGAACAAAGCCTTGGTCTCTCAGACAAAGATGCCTCCATTTAGCACACAGGGCCTCTTTCCACCTGACATGTTCTTAAAGGGAACTATTCAATTACCATCTCCTCACAGGGCAAAAAGCATGAAAAAGCCATGTAATACTCCTTTTTTTTCTTTTTTTTTTTAGCAGTAAAGTGTTCAGAGATGCTTTATCTACCACAGATACAAATCTAGGCAATATAATTTTAAAACATCCTTATGAAAACCTTGAAGGGCAGTTGAACCCTGTGGTAGTTTAAAAAAAAAAGATTTCCTGCAGTTTATGCATCTGCTGTGCCAAAAGCTTACCTTAGCATACAAAGTACAGTAAATCATCACTGCTGATTTACTGCCCACACTGGGCTGTTTGTTCCCAGGGACAGCTCAGGGGAAAGCTCTGTCAAGTGGAAGAACATTCAGGGAAGGGGGATCACTTTGCAAAGCTCCCACGATGGCAACAACCATTTGTAGGATCCAAGTGGAGGGAGGAAAAAATGCAGATGTGCACTTGCAGCATTTTTCAGGTGGGGTGTTTTGAATAACATTGCAACCCAAAAATATTCCAAGCCTCTGGAGGCACAAAGACAATTTCATACCCCAAAACTGTTTAGCCTGAGTTCTAATGGGCTGGCCAACTGAAATTATTGGACTTTGGGCCTGAATTCAATGTTTTATGGGGAAGCAGAATATCCAGAACTCAAAAAGGCAAAGAAGACACCAGAGAAGAGGCAGAGCAAGAAGCTCTGGGCCAACATGGTTATTTAGAAGCGAGGGTAGATTGTATTAGACCTAATTCATTTAGTAAGGCCCAACAGGAGGACAAAGATAAAGCCATAGATCTGACATTCCTTTAAAAAATTAGCAAATGAGAAGGGAAAAGATCAAAACAGTAGCTGAAAGCCTTCACTCCTGCTTTAAAATCCAAGAAACAGTCATTAATAGAGATTTAAACTCAGCCTTCTCTAGTCTAAACATGTCACTGTTAATTACAAAGCTATTTAACTTTTGCAAGAAATAAAGACCGCTATTAATGAAAGAAGAACCAATTAGCCTTTAATCTACACACTGTTTTTTAATCAAACTTTCTTTTGATCATCAGGCTCACTGCACGATGTTTCCCTCCTCCCCACGTTGTAGTGGCTCCCATGGCTGCTAATGGCATGGATTTTACAGGGCTGGTTGGTGGGGAGAACCTCCTCTGCAGGGCTGGAGCTTCCCTTCCCTTCCCTCCCCTTCTGCCTCAGGCCGGTGGAATTGGGAGTCCTGGCTCCTCCTGGAGCAGCACTGCACCTCTAGAGGGGTATCAGACTGGAGCACTGGACTATCTTGTCAGGAAACAGCAGAAAATACCAGTGGAAAGAAAAGTAAGAACTGGAAAAGGGAAGGGAAAAAGCAAAAGCAGGGAAGTGTCTCCAAGAATGAAAATGGAATTCAGTGCAGACTGCAGAGAATGATGAATGAGAGAATTTGCTTGTTGGCACAGGAATGTCTTGTGGAAAAACAAACCCAAACAAATGGGATCAGGGCTCCATGTGTTACAAACCAGTGGGGTGGCACAAAAAGGATCCCATCAGCTAAACCTTGTTGTGCTTTTGGGGTCAGAGAGCTCCAAGGAGGTTTTCTCTTTGTTTTGGGGTTTTTTTTGCTATGTGGTATCCAAACAGTAAGAACAGGTCTCTGGAATCCATCATGATGGAGAACTTCTTCCTTGACATCATTTCTCTCTGAGCTGCATTTGCTGCTCCCATCAGCAGGAAGGAGAGACTGCAGATGTCCCTGGGGCAGGAACTGTGCAGTGCTGACCACGCAGATAATGAAACACAAGGACCTGAGTCCTGCCCATGTAAACAGCAAGGAAAATGTCCCTGTTATCTGCACTGTGTCAGACAAGGAGCTCCTGGTCTCACCAGATACCTGCTGCCTGCTCTGCATTAGCAAAACTTGGGTGTCTGCTGTTCTTTCTCCACCATACAGAGACAAAATTTCCCAGGCAGCAGCAGAACTCTGAGTATAAATACTAACAACAACCCCCTCCCACTTTCAAATAAATGTTAATATCCTCAAACAATCACAACCCTCAGGTAATAAATCACTGCAGAGATTTATCGTGGCAAGCAGTGTGACAAAAAATTTAAAAAAAATGTTAAAATCAATAGATTGCAGAGAGAAAAGTGATAATAAATATGCTCTGTGCCAGCCAGGACTCTGAGTCACGGAATTCCAGACCGCTGTTAATAAAAGGACTGGAACAACTGCTGAAATGGTGTTGACACCTGAGAAGTTTAGAGGTAAGTACACACTTACCAGGGGGGGATTTCAGCAGAGACAATAGCTACAAAAAATATTTTGGAGGACTTGAGTAGCAGCACTTTGCACTTCAAAAGAGCAAATTATTACTCTTTCTGTAAAATAATTCCAATGCTTTATCTCAAAGGGCTGGTGATTTTTCACAGTCCAAAGCCCCTTTAATGTAACTGTTTGGCATAAAGGGCATTCAAAATGAGATCAGGGCCCATTCATGTTCTTGAGCTGCTCATATATTACAATGTAAGTCCAGCATAGGAACTCAGAGAAAAACATCAACAGAACTAGAAAGAAACAGCTGCAAACCAAGAGCCAAGATATTTAAACTTAGGTAGATAATTGTATCACTTTCATATTGAAATTATCCTATGGCATTCTAAACCTGGCAATAAAATTTGGATCCTGGTGGTGATCAAAACCTCTCTGTGTTTCTCCTGTGTCATAATCCCATGACACAAGACCTGGGTGAGAGATTCCAGCTCCACTCTCCCTTTGAGCCAAGTGTGGCACGTGCAAACCTCTCAGAAAGCTGCAACGCTGGAACCAGGGGGCATTGATGTACAGGACGATTTGAACTGACAGAGCTCTTGGGTGCTGCTGAAAGATCCCTGCTGATTTTTGTCCCCCTCAAACTGACCTAACACACTCCAGGGCTTTTTAACTCACACCATGTAGTTGGGACAAAGTCCTCCTAATGTTTAGAAGCTTTAAAAAGTTAGATTATTTGCGGGAACCGTGGAAAAACAATGAGATTTTAATTGTTCTTACCTAAGTAAGAGTTATGAAAGGTGAGAGGCAGAAACCCTACACTGCTGCTTGAACTCTGCCATAGTTTATTCCTGAGCGTTCTCAGTTCCCCTAATTTCACATTAGTGAACGTTTGCATTAATTACTCCCGAAAGTGAGCTCAGGTTGAGGAAAGCACTACGGAACTTCATTAACTCCCTCCCCGGTGATTTCACCACAATTTGACTTGGGCACTTGAAAACGGACGTACCTGAAACGACCCGAAATGTTGTGTGGCTGCAATTGTGCCTCAAGTGAGAGGGACGGGAGCTGCGAGCAGCTCCCTGAGCCAGCCCCTGCCTGCAGCCGTGCCCAGCCCTGCCCTCAGCCCTGCCTGCAGCCCTGCCCAGCATGCCTAGCCCTGCCCAGGATGCCCAGCCCTGCCTTGCCCTGCCCTCAGCCCTGCCTACAGCCCTGCTCGCAGCCCTGCCCAGCCTGCCCTGCCCACACAAGCCCTGCCTGCAACTCTGCTCAGCCCTGCCTTGCCCTGCCCTCAGCCCTGCCCAGCCCTGCCCTGCCCGGGCTGTGTACGTACGGATGCAGTAGTTTCCACTCTCGTAGTAGCCGGGGCAGCACTGCGATCTCCGCCGGTACATGGTGCGCAGCCCCCTCCGGTACGCTGTCTTGTAGCTGATCCTAAAGCACAGGACACACGGCCACTTGAGGCAAGTGAAAAATCAATGCCTCCTCTCGCAATTATACTTGTGTTAAATTATAGGAAGGGTAGCGTTCGATAATTATTTTTTAATGCATGAAAGCGTTTGATATTAAAAGCCGCGATAAAAAAAGGAATCGATGCTTGTTTGGAAACGCGAAACGTAACTTGGATTAGGAACGCGGTGCTCGTGACAGTCAATCACTGGAGCTCTTCCCAGGCCTGCTGCTTCCTTAAAACATTTTCCCAGTCCTGCTGCAAGGGGGTTCTTCAAGAATAAATGATTTATTTCTGCCCATCAGCAAGGTCAGCTCTCATCAATGGAACGAGCGGGACCTTCTGCAGAGACCACTGTGTCAGCTGCTGCACTCGGAGCCACTACTGCTCTCAGAGCACAGCTTGGGAAGGTGACCCCAGGTGACTTGTTCCTGCTCGCCACTCCTGCCTTGCAAAGGGACTTTAAAGTCCGAGTTTAGTCCTTAAAAGCTCGTTTTCCCCATCACCACAAAAAGGCGTTAAGCGTTCTGTTGCTTTTTTACCCCAATTCACAGCATTAGCAGGGATACCACATTTCAAAAGGGATATTTAACAGCAAACACTTCAAAACAGCTTTGTTCGTGTTAGTTTATGGAAATTAGCTCAATGGAACAAAACCTACTGTCCTTGCTGTTAGACAAACTGATCGAATTCGCTCTGCTGCATTCCAATCTATACAATATTCCAGAAAGCTCCCCAGCTTTGCTCAGTTTTAAACACTGTAAAGCAGAAGCCACAACCTCGCTGGCAGTGGGAAAGTGCTGAACGGCCCATTTGCAACTGAATGCGTCAAAGTTAAGACACCAACTGGCTTCTAGAACTCCTTTGAAAGATTGGGAATATCAGTGGATGTTTATTAGGATACTTAGGATTGGAATGGATATAACAGCCATATCCTGCAGCCTGGGAAAAATCAACTCTTTGGTATCATTTTCCAATCAGTGCTAGAAATGGACCCATCCTCATTTTATCTGATTTTCAGTGCAGATTTGGGTATAGTATTTCAGCTATGGATCCATTCTTAATTATCACTAACCCTCAAATGCCTGATCCTTCACGATTTAGGAGGTGCAGGGAATTCCTACCATAAACCTGGATATACAGTGATTCCGTGGAAAAGTGAGCTGCTCATGTTTGGTCAGGTAGTAAACACTTTCAACCACATGGCAGGGCCAGTGGCAAGGAGAAACACTCCTGGATGGTTCCAGGAGGGACTGACCAGCACTGATTTCACTCAAATTCCATGCAAAAATCTCTCTTCTTCCATCAATGCCTCGAATACCAAACACCCTGTACTAAAACACAACTTTCTATACATGTGTATGTTAGACTGCCCCAAACATTTGGGTAAACAAGAGGGATGTGAGGAGATAAGGAGGGGGAAAGGTCTGAGGATTGGCTCTTACCTGTGCCTGGTGCACTTGAACCAGTTCAGGATGTCTGTGCATCGTGTGTAATAGATCTGATCAAAGGGATGAGCATAAGATTCCTGCACTGTCACAGCATAGCTGGGAGAGGACACCAAAAGACAGGGAGTTACCACAGGAGAAGTTTCAGTTCACTGCTCCTCAAGCTCCTCAAGCTCCAGGATGAAAAATAATTACAGCAATAATCTTAGGAACTTCAGTCATTATCAAAGAGAAAAGGGCTTTCTCCAACCACAGCTTTTCCTGAAAAGTCTGGAAGTTGGAATTGGTACCAGTATGAGCAATAAACCATTCCCTTTTGGAAAAGAAACCAATGTCACTAAAATTCATGGAAGTATAGAGGGTGAAAAGTGCATTTGGTCAACTTAATAGTGCAACTCTTCAAAGAGAGGAAAGCACAATGATTTCAGAACATCTCAGGTGCCTCCCTGCCTGGAACTTCACTTTTGGTTGTGCTCCCCACAATAAAAAGGGCTCACATCCACTCAGCACTCTGCCAGCAGCATGGGATGCTCCAACTTCACCTTGTGAGGAACCAGCATCATCACTTCAAATACTGGGCTCACCAATCAAATAAAATCATCAGTAAAAAGTAGAAGAGTGCTGCTTATTTTTCTGCTGCACAGATTGAATCCCTTTAATTTGTAGCAGCAATAACCTCAGAATTACCTGGAAATTGCAACATGGGCTAACTGGTATCTGGATTTGGAACATAGGGTTAGGATGGGATCATCTCCCCTTGTGCAAGTGAATGGATGTGGAGCAAAACCGGGCCATTGGATTAGAAATGGCAGAGCTCCACCAACACCAGAACTGAGCAATCTCCTCCCCAGAACACTGGTGAGTCCTGCAGCAGGTTCTCTGATAATGACTGTGATGACCCTGGAGGTGTTTGGGCCCCTCAAGTGGCACAGGAACCCAAACCCCAGCAAGTTGTCAGTCTTGTCAGAGCCTGCAGGGAGTGTGAGCATCCTGCACTCCTGCCAGCACCCAGCAAGCACAGCCTCTGGGCCACTCATTGTGCTCATTGCCTGAATTCTCCCAGTGCTTTCCTTCTCATCTGCTGGTGTGGTGAAGGCCTGTGAGGCAGCACCCAAAATATTTTCTTGGAGGGGCTGATTGGCTTGAAATCAAAGCTTGGACTGTTCCTGCCCTGCTTGTCACGTCCCCTCCAGACAAGCCAAGGTTCCCCCAGATGCTCCTTTGCCCTCTATCAGTTTGTTTGACAATAATGCTTTTGCTTCTTTAATGCCAAAATATAAAATATTTACATTGCTCATTATTGATGAAAACCAGTAACATTCACAAACCTTGATTATTATTTCACAATCCCGTTTATTATCCAGCAACAGCCTTAACAATCTTTTCCCTTTGATTTATTAACATCTAACTAACAAAGTCATCTTGGCCAGTGCAACCAATCAATTTTGGTATTTAATTTTTGTTTCTCCTTGATTGGGTCTCTAGGTTGCTGACTTTCTTCAGACAAAATCAATATTTTATTCCTGTGCTCTGAATGCACTTCACCTCCCCACACAGACTGCAAATCCCTTGTCCTGCGCAGCCTTTGTTGCATTACCTACAAACAGTTAACTCTCTAATTAAGGCCTCAAGATGTAATGTCATTAAAATATGATTCTATTTTTGCCCTTGTTAAGGGGTTTATTTTGCTGAAGTGTACAACAACAAGATCCCACATTTGTGTGGAATTAAACCCCAGAAGAGAAGTGGAAATTCAGCAGGTTAAACTGAGGAGAGCAGGACCTTTGGCCTCTGCAAAGAGGCCCTGCAAGAACACAAACCCCATCAAAGCCTGGGGGTGTCTCTGTGCTCAGAGGAACTGCCCTGCTCAGACCCACTTTCAGGACTCCGGGACAATGGAGAGAACCTGAATTACCTTTAAGGGCCTTTAGTGCTCAGTGCTCTTTGATGCTGCCATGAATTTGGCAGCTGGAGCCACAAAGTTCAGGCCACGCAGGAGCAGCCTGAATGCTGCAGCAGGAAGGGCTCCAAACTTGGGCCAAACCTAAGTCTTGCTCCACAACACCCAGAGAAAAGCAAGGCAGAACAAGGTCAGCATTTCTGGAGGTCTCTCCATGATAAATCAAATACTTCTGTGACTCCTCCAGCTCAGACTCTGCAGGAGCTTCCCAAAGGACGGGTAACACAGGGATGGATACCTGTTCTACAGCCGTAGCTTCAGAGCCAATTCTTTGGGATGTTCCAAATCCTCCAAGGCACTCAAGAGTACAATTTCTGTAAAGCAAATCCATGGTGCTTTCTGATACTTATTTATTGATATTTACCAAATTATGGCTCTCAGTTTGCCTTTTAAATGTCAAAATCTGAAACAGCCAGTAAAAAACATTAAAATTGGGTAGGTTATACATTACCTCTCCCAGTGACTACAAACATTTGGGTCATCTGGATTTAGGGACAGAGCAGTTTTGAGCAGAAAACTCAGAAGGAGCCCTTTTAGAATCCACTGGAACAGCATGTGTGCCACCATTGTCGGACCTGGATAACAAAAAGAAAGTAGAGCCATTAAAGAAAATTTTGAAGAAAACATCCTTCTTAGCCTTTTCCTCCTTGCTTTTGTGCAAATCCAAATCCTGTGGACTCACGAAACACTTGAAAGAGCAATCAAGTAAGTAAAATCTTTTAAAAAGTTCAAATCCATTCTAAAAGGAATTTATACATTTAAACCTAATAAACCCAATGAATCTGATGATTAAGCCACCCAAGATATTGACAGCCTCAGTGATTCCTCCAAAGAACAGTTCTGATCCTGATTGTTTTTATGACTGGCTGTCTGTGCTGCCAAATAAATCACTGAGGTGTTAAAACAATCTATTCTTCCACCAAGCTAGAGGCAAGTGGGAGAGCACCCAAATGCCCCCTTTGATTTATTTAAATGGGGTTTACAGGTGTCAATAGAACAGGCTGGGGCTGAGAAATGCTTATTGCATGATGGAAGGAAAATCAATGCACTCTGCAAGCCTTGGATGGGGAATCACTCAAACTACAGAGGTCAGTGCATTGGGGCCCATTATGCAGAACACTGAACATGAAATAAAAATATTTGCATTGCAGCTGAAAAGAGATTGTATAAAATTCATTAGGCGTGGTCTCTTCATCATCTTCCTGTTCATCTCTTAAATGTACTGACTTGCACCCACTCGGGGCTTTGAAACCCAAGTTGTGGTGTTTGCCCAAAGTCCCCAACGACACCAGTCAGAAACACAAAACAGATGAGGAATACAGAGTTGCTTTGAACTGTAACAGCATCAGAGGTGTTAATCTGTAAAATATTAAGTCAGTAAAAAGTATTTTTAAATATCCACTTCAGGCATTTATATGGACACATAATTCTCCATTCAAACCTGAAGTCCTAGAAATTATTCCTGGCAAGGAGATTGCCCTAAAAATAGACTGACTGCTCATGTGAGCATCCAAAGAGCACATGGCTCGTTGGCTCGTGGGCCAGAGCAGCACAGGGATGGTCAGAGTTTGCTCTGCAGGGCACTGATACACAGCCCAGCATAAAGGAGCCATCACAAAGCAGGATGAAGAGCCAGGAAAGCACTTCCTGCCTCAAAGCCTTCTTAGCCAGGTCAAGGACACGCTCTGCCTTCAGTGGCTCCCAACTCAAAATCCCAGGGGGAGCAAAACTTCATCTTTTAAATTATTCCTCAGGCTCTGCTAAACCCAGAGACAGGTCTTAAGCCATGTAAGTCATATTAATGTTAATTAACATGATTTAATGTTAATGTTCCTCATGAACTGGATTTAAGTCCAGCAGAGGCCATTCTTCACCTGAGGGCTGTTCCAAAGTCCCAGGGCCACCACGCCAAAGCTCACCCTGGAAATCCAGAGGGCTGACGAGGCAAAGGCGTGTTTATGGAAAAGCCATTTAATGTCCTTGTCCTAAGAACCCCTTCTCCATGGAGAAGAAATGTCCTGAAGGGCTGGTCCACAAGTGCCCACGGGACCAAAGTCCAACAAATGCAATGTTCAGTCACTCAGAGCTCGTTGGAGAGAAGAGCTGAAGTTTCTCTGAGCACAACATGGATCAGTGGATGGGAACTCCCCAAGGATGAGGCTCCACAAGTTGAGAGACAACCCTCGAACACAAACACCTTCCAAAGATGCCTCTGGCTCTTCCCCTGGCCACCCCTGGAGCAGTGCCCAAGTCCAGGGGACAGGTTTCTCTGAGCACTGTAGTTACAGGTTGCAATTCACCCCTCTGTTCCTTCCCCACACCTTCGGTACACACAGGACTGAGCAAATGGGTGGAGAGAGAAGGTCAGTTTGAGACAATGCTGCTCAAGGAAAAGGAATCCTTCGGAGAGGGGGCTTAAATCACAGCTCTGTGCTCAGGTTGTGAACTTCTGGAGAGTCTCAGCAGCCTGGCTTTGTGCTGCATTAATTGCAGGCAGAACGACAGCCTGACTTCAGCCGGGTGATTTATCCCCCTCTCCGCCCTCTCCATCAGTTTCTGCAACTGAAAGGTAAATAAGAAGGAATTCAAAGGAGAAATCAAACTTCTCCCCCACTCTAATTTCTTCTCCTTCAGTAGCAATTGAAGGTAGTGCCCTTGAGTTCAAGGGAAAGCAAACTTTCAAGAAAAATTTGCTTATAATCTACTGGATGCTAAGAAAGATGCTCCTAGATAGTTCATTCTTGCTGAAAATTACTATCTATTTTTTTATATTCAATTTTATATAACCTTTATATTAAAGTACTCCCTAAAAAATAAAAATAAATGAGAATAGAGTGCTGCTGCTTCACTCACTCTGAAGAGAATGAGAGCTCTCACATTTCACTAAAGCAGCCCCATATTTGAATTCTGTAGTTCTCAGAGACCTCAATTTGTTCTCAAGAAACTGATGTGTCAGTTTAGTTTTTAAATCAAACACCACAGAATTATTTATAAGCCTTAATAGCACCCATTCCAGGTGCTCTTTGCAATGTATTTGCAAGAGGCTCCAAATTGTTTTCTAAACTTTTCATGCTAATGCTGTTTTATCATCTGTTTGTAAGGGAGCTGCTTAGTGCCATTAATTTCCTAAATTTGTAAGTCAGCTCACAGATCAGAACCAGCCAACTCCCCAAGTCCTGCAGAACCTCATTCATCTCAAGTGTCTCTTTTTGTACCTCAAATGAAATATTTCACTTTGATCACTGTTAATAGAAAAGCCCTCACACCAAAATGGAATGGTTGCTATTACAAGAGTCAGAATAAAACTCTAAAAATAGGAGCACATTTATTAGAAACCAAGATCAAAAAAGAATCCAGCAATGACACCTAATCCTGGGGTTTCCAGCCCTCCTTGCTCCCCACAGCACACACTCAGTTCCTGCTTTGGGACATGCTCTCCAAGGAGGAGCACCAACCAGGGGACAGAGCCTGGAATGTCATCAAGGACACATGATTTAATCAAATCATGTGCCAAATTATAGGAGCATTCCCAGTCCCTGCCCCTCTGCCAGGACAGGCAGCCCTGGGAGCTGCACAATGGACACCAAGGTCCTCCCTGCAGTCCCTCCTCGCACTCTGACTCCATGTCTCTCAAGGGCTCATTTCATTGCCAGGAGTGAAAGAAGTCAATTTAGGGACAATTTAACAAGAAAGAGAGTCTTTCAATCTGAAATACAATCTGGTGCTCTCCCACAAATGTCTCACTCTCTGTTAATTAGAGCTCCTCAGGTACCTGGTACTCATTAAAGCCGTTTTCTCATACCTGGCTCCTTCGGAATACATTTCATATTTCACTTACAATACTGATACAGGTCACTGGTTCCACCTCAAAAGAAAGGAAAGCCCCAAATCTGAACTACAGAAAATCTAGCAGGTGGCAAATCTTTAATTTATTTGCCTGTGGAGCCACTTTACCAACACTTTTGTTGAGGAAACTGTGCTGGGGTTTGCAACGAGACCAAGGGATGCAGATGATCCTTTGAACTGGACAACAGTTCCCCCCTAGATTAGGACCTACAAGCAAAGAAAATAAGACCCCAAGGAATCCTTGTTGGGTGAAATAAATATCCTGTAAAGCTTTTTCTGCCTGTTGGGGACCTGGTTTTGGTAATTCTTGTGGGGAAAAAAAAAAAAAAAGACTCCTGTGTACTTTAAGTGGCTGAGGGAAAAAAAGAAATCCAAAAGCACAGGTTGAATTTCTCCTCTGTTTCCCTGGCTGACAGGCTAGAAAATCTAACTAAAAATGACCATTAGAGACTTTCCTGTTCAGGGCCAGAAGGGGTGAAACATTTCATTTTGACATCTCTGTCATGAAATATTTCATAACATGACTTTGACATGAAAATTCAAACAGAGTTTCCAGTCCATGACAGAGCTCTAAATTGAATGCTTTTCTCTCAATTTGGGATGAAGTGAGCTCTAAACCAGGCAAAAATTCCCTTATTTGGTGTCCTATGGTAAGAAGGGGAAACATTCACAGAGGTGGCTTTCCCTACCCTGCAAGGTTCTTAAATCCTTAAGCACTTGTGAGGATCATGATGTATAAATGTTTGTGCAGACAATTAACCTCATCTGAATTGTCCCACTGATTTCCAGGTGGGGGATTTAACACAGAGCCACGTGGAAAGTCTTACCTCAAAGTGCTACAAATTCCCAGTGGATCCTGTTCTTACAGACTCCCAGCACGTGGAGACACCCAGGACATGGTCAGGACAGCAGGAGGAGGCCCTCAGGATGCAGCGTGGCCCTGTGAGCAATGAATTAGGACAGCAAAGCACACTGGTCAGGGGGAGTGGGGACACAGGGAGGTAGAAATGAGAGAAATCATGGCCAGGGATTAGATATCCCACCACAACTGTGCCACACACACCTCAACTGTGCCACACCACAACTGTCACACCTCAACTGTGTCACACCACAGCTGTGTCACGTCACAGCTGTGTCACATCACAACTGTGTCACACCACAACTGTGCCACACCACAACTGTGTCACACCTCAACTGTGTCACACCTCAACTGTGTCACACCACAACTATGTCACACCTCAACTGAGTCACACCACAACTGTGTCACACCTCAACTGTGTCACACCTCAACTGTGCCACGTCACAACTGTGTCACACCTCAACTGTGTCACACCTCAACTGTGCCACGTCACAGCTGTGTCACACCTCAACTGTGTCACACCACAACTGTGTCACACCTCAACTGTCACACCTCAACTGTGGCACGTCACAGCTGTGTCACATCACAAGTGTCACACCTCAACTGTGTCACACCTCAACTGTGTCACACCACAACTGTGTCACAC
>VXAU01003918.1:70606-102689 GCA_013399695.1 Formicarius rufipectus | reverse complement strand
CCACCCCCCCCGTGTGCAGCATGTCAAACAATTGCAACATATGCTTCCTTAGACACTTGGAGCAGCAACAGCCCCACAACACCCAGGATAAATAAAGCAACCCAAATGTCACAGCCGTGCCCAGGTGAGGAGTAATGTATTTCCAAGTATTGAGTTAAAAAACTCCAACCATTTATTCCAAGTGAATTTTTAGAGCATTTAAAGAGTGCACATGAAGTTGACCTGAAAATGGGAGTAACAAGCAATGAAATAAAAGGATGTTCAATATACACATGGTGAAATAAATTAACTGTGATTCTCTGGAAGTCAGGGAGGAAAAAAAAGTGGTTTGAAAATGTAGAATATATTTTATGGTTATATATTTTTTAAAAACTACTTCTATTTGTCAAGAACAATTGGCCCCTTCTTTTTGTCTTCATTTATCTCAGCAGAAACTAAAATGGAAACAAGCAGCAGCAAAGTCCCCAGCAGAGTGAACAGCTGAGCCAGGGCCACATTAAGGGCCACAGATTGATGGCTCCTGATGTACAGCAGCACCACCACACCCCGATGCTGCAGCTCCTGCCTCTTTTAAGGGCCTGTCTCTCCCTTGCCAAACAGGGCAGGATTTCTGGGAGAAGGCTGATTTACAAGTCTTGGAGCTGCACTGAGAAGCCAGAGTCAGATTTTCCACTTTGGCTTTAAAGTTGGAGAAATCCTTGAACTTTCGAGGTACCAATTTAAACAAAATGAAACCAAACACTGGAATAAAATGAACACTGAATCTAAACATGTGTGTTTTTTAAAATGCTGCTTCTTATCTTCAGCATCTTTATAAAATAGCAAGGAAATGATATTTGCTACCTCTCTCCATCTCTGCTGATCCCACTGGTGCAATAGCACAAGCAGCTCTTCTCCTGGGGATTTCCCAGAGCTGGATCCTCCCTGGCATTCCCTGTTACAGCAGCTCATGGTTGTCCTCTTCTTGCATTCCATTCCCCTCTCAACCTCTTGCAATCTTCATCTGAGAGTTCTGAACTTCACAGATACTAAAGACATTGATAACCCAGACAGAATATAAATTTTTCTATAGATGTCTGCTAAGTATTAGAGAAATGTTAAATCAATTTTCAGATTTCTAATGGCTTAAGAATTGGAGTGGCCAAATAAAAACTGCCAATTCACTTGAAATAAAAGAGGATTCCTCAGAAGCTGCAATAATCCCCTGTGGTTCTCTGTGCTCTCACACAGCATATCTGGAGTGCTGTCAATACTGGAGGATTAGGACTTGGTTCAACCATCTCAAAGCTAAAAGCCTCAAGTTAGGGGTCCACCAAATGCTCCTGACTTTCAGGGCATGCACAAATCTCTGTCTGAGAGGCAGGCTGGTCACTCAGCTGCCTGGCTATGAACTCCTAGATTTGGGCATCCAGCATGGAAACTGGGCTGAGCAGATGTGCCTTTCCTAGTTCACAGAGCTGATGCCATGGAGAAGGTCATGGTGTGTGAAGGTCTCTGCAATCCCTGCTGGTTTCTGCTATGAGGGGCAAACAAAGCTGCAGGACTATTATCCACCAGCTGATTACCAGGCACCTACTCATGGTACCCAAAGCTGGTCCCCCAAAACACCTCTGAAAGAGGCTCAAGATCCACAGGAATATCTCAGGTCCTTCATGTCCCAGCGAGGCAAGACTCAGACTCACCAAAGGCCTTGGCTCCCCTGTGAAACAGAGTGAAGGGGAGCTGGGCCTCAAGGGTTGCCTCTGGGGTTTGAGAAGGTCACCTCAAGAAGCAAAATGTCTTAATCCAGACTTAAATCTGCACCTCTCAACCACCCACCCCCCATGTGGACCCTCGAGATGCACAACCACAGACAGGGTTCCCACGAACGGCCCCCGCGCAGCACCCTCTGCACCCACACTGGGATGGTCTGAGAGGCAATAACATCCATGTCTTCCACTTCTGTCCCTCTTTTCTCCTCTCTGTAGAGCAGATAAATGAGGAGACTGTGCCCAAAATACCCAGTAGGTCCAAAGAATCCTCCAAAATACCCTCACCTTTCCAGGAACCAGCACAGCCCCTGCCAGAGCAGTGACTGCAGAGATAAATGAGAACATGACCCCAGCCTTATTTAATTTTCCATCACCATGCACAGCTCTTGACTCTGCTGTCTCCATGACCTACTTTATCTATTGTTTGTTTCCTTTTTTTTTCTTTCTTTTCCAGGAAATTGTTCATTAAGGATAAGAGCACCTGGCTTACAGTAACAGGGCACTGTGCAAAACGTCTGTCAAAAAGCTGAGGAGGAACAGTCAGAAATAAATCAAGAAGAGTAAACCCACAAAGAACTGAGGGGCTGCAGGGGAGTATCTCAGGTGGAAGGAAGGAAAGAAGATGCAAGGGCCAAAGGATGTCAGTGGCTGAAGTCCATGGAGTTCACTGTGCCAAACTGAATCTGGAGAGGATTTGGATGTGCCAGCTCAGTCCAGTGCAGATGGAACTGGAGCTACTGGAGTCAGAGCAAGTGTTGCTTCCTGGCAGGAGAACAGGAATTAGGAAAATCCCCCTGGACAAAAGCAGACCTGAACAACTGGTGCATGCAACTAACTGCCTTGGCTTCCTCTGCCTAAACTCAACACTGAAAACTTAGTTAACTACTTTGAGAAAAAAGGTCAGCAAAAATTAAAACAGAGAGAGTTTATGGGGCACTTTTAGGGCTGCATTTCCATCATTTTATAGACGTACTAATGATGAGGTTTTTTTCCACAAGGTCAGCCCAGCACAGTTTTCTCTGTTTCCCCCTCACCAACACCGTGCATGCCCCATCAGCTGAGTGCTTTGACAGCCCTCTCCAGCTTGCTCTCAGCTCCACATCACTCAGTGACCAAGGAGAACACTTCCCCTTTTTTAACCTCTATTAACCTCTCTGCAGAGGCCAAAAATTGGACCGTAAAAGTTGCTCATAGAATTTTAACTCCGTGACACACGAGTTTAACAGGGCTTACCCTGTGCTGAGATTCTCAGAGCAAACACCCCTTACTCATACCCTGCTGAACAGACCCCAAGCCCACTCCCCCTCCTCACAGTGGGCACACAAGGCTGCCAGGAAACAAGAGCGTGCCCATTTCCCTCTCCTCTCCCACCACATGCAGTCTTCAGGGCAGTTCACAACAAAGAAGAAGCCTTGAGGCTTTGGGTTTGCTTAGCACCAAACCTGTGGAAAACTTCAGAGCATGAGCTGATGTTGGTCTCTCTTCCAGAGCACAGCAGTGATGAAGGTCATTTAAGGTCCTCCCATGTGCCCCAGTTCTTTAGGGCCCTTCCAAGAGTCCTGTTGCCCTCCCCTGCCATCTTTCTGACCATCATTGTCTAAGTCTCGTTACCTCCCACACTGCTGTCCAAAACCCCTCTGAAGAAGCCCATTTCCAGCTGTCTGAGGAACCTCCCCCCAGGATCAACAGCCACCTCCCCTGCACAGAACTCCCTCCAGGCTCTTGTAGCTCTGTTTAGTTAAACTGCACCTTCACCCAGTCTGTCTCCAAGGGAACCTGGGCAGTCTGTGGCCCTTCAGCACAAGTGCTGCTGTGCCATGAGCTGCAGGGTCAGGATCCTGTGATTTGGTGACCCTTCCCCTGCCACTGAACACAAGAGTTTCCCCTGGGAATGGAAATGTTTAACCTTTACGTTTAGGAACAGTTGCAGCAGGATCAGTGATTGTAAACTCTCTTCTTGTCACTCAGGAGAATCTTCCAGGCCTGCACATCACCCTTTGCCTTAATCACCTCTTCCTCCTCCTCCTCCTGTCTTTCATCACACATGGCATTGCATCTTCTCATGGAACTCCTTTCTTCAGATAAGGAGAAGCTAAACTACAGCTCATCTCTTCCCAAAGCAACACTTCACATGATTTAAAAACACAGCACCAAAGTATTTGAATAAATGATGGATTACTGTTTTATATGCTGGGCTATTCAAAGAGCTCCTTACACTGATTTTTGAGGAATGTGTTGTTAATACACCTTGAAACATCCTTTGGATTTTCTACCAAGTGGAAAAGATGACAGGAGTGAGGAGTTAAACCCTCCTCGCTTGCCAAGGCAGACACAGCCACAAGTGGAGATGGGGAGATGTTGTGTTTTGCTTGTTTGTTTGTTTGAGTTTGGAGCTCACCCACTAGCCCAGACATTCATTTCTCAGCCTGCTCAGTTCTCTGATTTGCTAACCAGGCACTCAAAGAGGAGGAGGGAGAAGGGACGAGTGGGTGGGAACCAGAGCAGGCACAAGTTCTTCAGAATGTTATTCTAAGAGCTTGGAGAGCTGAAAATTGGAAGTGGATTTTTAAAAATTAAGAATAAACTTCTCATTTTTTCAGATGTTTGTTTTAAATACTGACTCTGACAGAGATTTTATACTTTCTCTAAGTTCCTCCTCAGAAGGATATGGTCAAAATAACCCCTGCAGACCTTTACCATCTCAGTGAGATGGGCACAAAAAGGCCAGCTGGAGTTCTGGAAAGTGGTTTAACTCTAAAAGAGGTTCACACATCACAATTTCAACAAAATATTTACTAGTAATGTCTCACCTTATTACCGTGAATTGAGAGTAAATTGAAATTTCAGGCAACTGAATGGGGTAATCACAGACACAGACATAGACTTTAAAAACCAGGCTTCTCATGTTCTTAAGTATAAGCAATTAAGAGTAACGTTTTGTAATTATATCATTGATCCCAATTCCTTTTCATTTTCCTGGGAAAGCACTACACTTACATAAGGCACCTCTGAGGTTGCTCCTGTTGCCCAGATCCACATTTGTTCTAATCAAATATTCACCTCATGACTTGTTTTTTCGCCTTTTTAGTTTTTGCCGTCACATGAAATTTAAATCTGGGGAGTCTGAATGTATCATTAACTTTGAAAAAAGTCCTAAAAACTCATTTAAAGAAAAATTAAAAAAAAAAAGTTGTAGGGAGCTATGGGAAATTGTGTCTTAGGCTGGCCTACTAATTAAAACCAACTCTGCCACGTTGTTTCCACTGTTCACAAGTATCCGCCTACAGACCGAAAATCTATTCGGAATGATTAAAATCAGGAGGCAAAAATCCCAACTCTCTCTCCTCTTTCATGTGGAGCCACACAGAAGACACTTTCCAGCTTTCAAAGGCCATTAAAACATCACCTTTGAAAAGAGATGCACAAGCAGGCCCAGGAGTGCCTCCTGTGAGCGAGAGGCTCAGAACTGCTGCTGTTCAAAGCACCCCCGGCAGGCTCAGCCACGTCCACTTTGCATCACTCATAATTAGGGTGCCTCAGACCAGAAAATCAATAATATAATTAGTAAATGCTGTGTTATTTCTCAGAATCTTGCTGCAACTTATCTGCCTTTGATCAAGCCGAGTTGACTGCTAATGACATTTAATGTTAATTAATGGAAATACATGTGATAAAAAGTTCTTTGGAGAATTATCTCGTTATGTACCATAAAAAAATGAAGTCTGTAACAACTGTAACTTATGTTTAGATCCATTACTAACTGTAACTTATGTTTAGATCAATGACTACTGTTTAGAATACTCCAAGAGGATTGCAGTCACCTATAGGTCCACCTTCTGCTGCCCTATAGAACCACTTGGAGCAGATGGGCCACATCATTAATGATTCCAAACTCCACAGGCAGATCCTTCCTCAGCTCTGCGGCTGCACCAACAGAATATCTGATGAAATTCTCTTCTCCTTTGACAGTGGGTGATTGACAGCAAACCATCAGGACTGAAGTTCCTGACAAAACAAATAACTGGGGAGATTAAGCAGGGGTTTGAAAGGAATGACTGCAATCCTTAGGGAACAGTGATTACAGGAGGCAAAGGATTTCATTAGCTCAGAGCAGTGCAACACTTTGCCCCCACTCACGCTGCCTGCCTGAGACCTCAGACCCTGGGAAACATCTACATCTAAAAAGATGCCAGTTTGATGTAGGATGACCAAGTACCTTCCCCTGATTGTCAGGCACACGGAGAAAGGCAGAGGGAAATTTTTCATTATCCTGAAACACCATGGGATTCACCAGAAACATCAGATCTGGTTTAACAGGGCTGGTCCTAAACTGGAAAGGAAGGGGGTAATTGAAGGGTTGTATCAACACCCATATGGCAGCTTCTATACCTAACACTAATGTCAATTAGCTCCCATTTCTCAAGACACTTCGGCTCTGGGAAATACATCTCTATGGAGTGGGAAATGTGTTATCCTTAATGCTCTTGCTTAATATCAGCTCCATACACTAACTGAGCCCTTGGTTTGGTGGGAATACTCTAATCCCAAAAGCTGAGGATATACCTCACCTGCAACAGGCTTTTTCAATAGAGATGAGTTAAAAAGGAACACCTGTCATATTATCTGTCTTTTCTAACTAACAGCCATACAGAACAGCATAATAATATCCAGAACTGGTCAATATTCTTACAGCAGCTCCTTTAATTCCACACAGGACTCATTCCTATGCCACTCTCCTGTCAGTGTGAGTGGGGAACACTGAACTTGGAAGTAAACTGAGGTTTTCTGTGATCTAAATTCCTGGGGAAAATAGGAGACACACAGAGGAAAAATACTAATCTTGCTACATGCCTCAGAGTTCGGTTTATTTTGAAATTGCTGAGAGCAGAACGTTGGCTAAATGGGTGCCACTTGTTCTTGCCCCAGATGTGAAGGAGCTGGTTGTGCTCAATACCAAGTGATTAATGATTGCTTGCAATCAGCCCTGGAAATCGCTGGCATTGAGGGACAAAATGATCCTATGACAGCACCCAGCCTCACATCTGAGGCTTGTTCTTGGACACATGGCTCCTCAGGCTGCCACTTGAGTGGCCGTAAAAAATAGATGGGCTTTATGATGTTCATGAATAAACAAGTTTGCACATGAGAGAGGTTTCTATTTCTTTGTGCCAAATTTGCTTTCCTGTTCACTCCTGACCTCTCCCATCCCCAATCCCCCTTGTGGAAACACTGCCTTGTACAAAAGTTCTGACATTTTTCCATCTCTACACAAAAATCCCTCGTTGAATCAGTCCTAGAACCCCTGCCCAGGACCAGATCTCTCTTCTCCTCTGTCACTTCCATATGATGATCCTCCACCTACCACACTGTTAGTCCCAGACTGTCCATCTTCACACTGGTTTTATTAAGTTTCTTGCTGTTACTGCAGTCCACAAGGTCACCCAGTTCTTCCTCTATCACAACCCAGTCCATCTTGGTACTGAGAAGCTCATTAGTCTCCTAAATTAAACATGGGAGTGCCAGTCCAGCAAGCAAGGAGCAGGCAAGTACTCTGAGACCCCTTAGTTTTCCCAGATGAAAACCCCACAAGATAATCAATGAGAGGAAAAAAAAAGGATTGCAGATTCAAACATCCAAGTTACCAAATTCTGCTTAATCACATCGAGTGGTCTTTTATCATCAGAAGTTTTCACGTGGATAACAAACCCAGTTTCTGGGTTCTGCATTCATATTAATTACAGGCTGAGGAGTATGAATTTCTCTATGAAGAAATAGCTGGATGCTCATAATTCAGTGAATAAAAGCACAAGTAAGCCTGACAAGGCTGCCCCTCGGGAGCAGCACAGGGCAGTGGTGTGAGCAGGAACACGCAACAGGGATGCCTTGGAAGGAAAGGAGAGCTTCAGTTTTAGCAAAAGATGGAACAACATCATAACTGTCAGAGCAATTTTCCACATGGGTAGTTTAACACCTGAACTACTGCTTGTTTTTGCAGCAGAACCATTCCCAGTTTCTGTCTGTGCTTCCTGGAATCAGCAGCAGTCTGGAGATGTGGCACAAACAGCACTTGCTCAAAGAGCCGAGTGGAGCAGCACCGAGGTGGGGACTTCAGGAGCAAACTGAGTCCCTTCAAAACACAAGAATCAAGAGGCTGGTTTGTTTTCTGCAAACATCTGGGCTGTAAATACCTGCAGGCTTCATAGGCTTGATCATTAGGCTGCTCTGACTTAATGTCATAAAGATTGAGTTATTAATTTTAATCAAAGGGGACTATAATTTCCAGCTTTGCATGTGAACAGAATCACACAGAGTGTTTCCAGGTACCTCAGAAATGCAGCAGAAAAAACAACATTCTTATGTCATCTCATCTCTTTTCTCCTACTTCTCACAGCAAAAATTGTCTAAACAGCTTTGCCTGACACGTATCTTTAAAGGTTTTTCATAGTTCAACAGCAGTGCACAAAGAAAGTTGCATTTCACAGTACAAAAACCAGACAACTTATTTAATGCATTGAGTTTCTGGATTCAAAACAGCTCCGTTATTTTCACGGACTAAGAGAAATCTAAAACAAACTGTGATGTGTAAAAGAATAATTTGTTTCCAATGGTTAATCCTTCAAAAAGCCACAGGGAAAGAGACTCAGGATGCAGAAATCATTAATGGCAGAGTGATTGCTGAGTTCTATTCCTAGAAACAAAGAAATCAGGCTGCTCCCAGGGCAGGTGAGTTCTGGCTGACCTGCCAGGAGGACTCCAAAAAGGCTCCTTCAGAATCTAATCAAACTGCTGGTGTGGGAAGAGAAAGGTCGAGGATAATTTTCTAGAAAATACTCTTTCAATGGGTCCTGTCACACTTTCTCCCTGCTGCCTTTCTTCAAGCTATTTCCACTCCTAACTGGTTTAATTTTCATGGAATTGTCCTTAAGGAACCAAGCCAGTCACTGACACCAAGTGCAGTGCCCAAGGGATGGGTGTGCAGCGGCCCCAGCTGTCAGCCCAGGCTGTGGGGAAGATCCACATCCCATAGGGATGCAAGCCCAGCCCGTGGCAGAAATACCCACGGACACAAGGCAGAGGAAGCACCAAGTGCCAATACAACCTCCTGGAAAAAATATCTCCTTCCAGAAGCCTCAATGTCCCAGTTCCCAGCCGTGCTCAACTCACGACCTTCCAGCAGGCGGCTTCCGACACACAACCTTAAGGACAAAGGAGAGATTTGTTTGCAAAATCTTCTGCAGAAGAAACGCAGCTCTAAAACTGGCAACCCCGACCTGGGTTCTCCTCCTTTCCTCACAAGGAATCCTGCAGAGTAATAGAAACGCGAGTCCAGGTGGCTGAACTGTTTCTCTCCCTGCCGTGGGTGAAAGCCAAAAGGTTCTCGGCTCCGGGCCAGGGGAGGGAGGAGGGACAAAGGCATCAATGGACTGCAGGTAATTGCAGCACTTCCATTACACGCAGATCACCGCTGAACTCTTTTGCCACTTGTTTTCTCCTCGGGGAAACCTCCCTTTCCCAGCTTTAATTTAATCATGGGGAAAATATGTCAAGTATTGATTATCACTAGAAACTAAAGTCTACTACAAGCATGTACACATTAACACTATCACTCAGACATGACCTGGAAGAAATCCTCTGCCTGTCTGTCTGTCTGTCTTCAACCCCATTCCCACTACTTCAACAGACTGTCTTACGGAGAACAGCATGTTCAAACTTGTAAACATCAGCTTTGGTGATGAAAAGTCCAGCAGGGAATTTGTTAAAGCACTAAATTTATGTTGCTGGCGATGCTAAGTATAACTAAAAGACACATCCTCTGACAGCAGAATACAATAAAGCCTCTGAGAAGTGCTGTGTATCAACATGAATTTCAGTTTATTGCACTTGGAAACAATATTCCAGTCAAGTTCAAAAGTAAGAATTTGGCAGAAACACCACGAAAATCCTAACATGGTGCTGTCTGTTTGTGACCCTGGAGAAATAAAAGTGACCCAGGCACAATGCAGGAGATTGCAAAGCAGGCACAGGAAATTAAGGGTGGAAGATTCAAAAGATGACCCTCTGCCACCCCCTCCAGACCCGCCCAGGCCACACTCTGGTCTTCTGTCTGCCCCACACTCACACTGATGTCACACTGCCAAACTCATCAGTAGTAGGGAAAGACAAGATGTAGTTTCACATCAAGATGGCAAAAATTCCCCATTCTGCTTGGAAATGAATTCAGCTCTTTCAGGGAGGAGCAGTAGGAATGCCTTGCCACACACCTCAGTTGCAATAGTTGATATTAGAGTGCAGGAGAAGCTCAAGCCCCCGTCCTGAATCAAGAACAGGCCTGTGAAACTGCTTCATTTCCCTTCCAAATATTGGCAGCTGGAGATGAACAGCTTTCCCCTTTTGACCAGAAACTCTCCCTTCCCAGAGCCAGTCCTCAGGCTCTGACAGCAAGAGAACTTTGTGTATTGACATCTTCTGATTTAGGAAGCACTGCCAGCTCCCTGCAGTGGCTGCTCACTGCTCAGCCCCCTCCAGGTGACACTCAGGTGTGTGTGCTCCACACAAACCCCCTGAGCAGAGCTGCTGCTGCTGCATTTTGCAGCTCAGAACACCCAGCATTTCCTTTGCTTTATCTGTGTCGCTGTTTGATTATAAGTCACAAGACTCTTAGACCAAGCTCAAAGAAAGCCAACCATGTTTCCACCACCTCAGTCCACCGTGGGACACTCTGTGCTCCACTGAAGGCATTAGAGAGTTCACAGTCCTGGTTAGACTGAACTGACTCAGCACAGCCTGGTTTTACTGGGGAAAGGCCAGGATTAACAGCATTGTGCCTGAACCTGTGGTCACAAAATGGAATTTCTCTGTTCAGTAGGACCTGCCAAGCCTCAGCAGTAGCAAAAAGGTGGTAAGAGAGTTGGTTCCAGGTGACACTTGGGCCCCAAATACAGACAGGAAAGCTGAGGAAGGCCCAGACTCAGCTGGAGGCTCCCTCTCCACTCATTTCAGCTCTTCCAGGATGCACAACCTGCACATCTCCCACGGGTCCCTCAGCTACACAGACCACACAGACACAGCCTGGAAGCACCACAGAACCTGCACCAGGATGTCCCCAAAGCCTGCACATCTCTCTGCCTCCCTGCTCAGCCTGCACAGCAGGTCACTGGGCAGCTCTCAAAGCAATGCTCCTCCACGGTGGCCTGGACACACACAGCTCTTGTGACACACTTCATGAACCTCAGACCTCTTTGGCTCTGGTTTTTTGTCTTCTGAGCCAGAAACACTCATGTCATTGACCTGCACAGTTTGTGTTATGTTTCTACATTATTCTCCTGCCTGGGATTGACACTTCTGCTCACTCCTGTTCTCTCCAGCAGCTCTGGTTCAGTCCAAAGCTGGGCTGAGCTTACACTTAATGATCTTCTCCTAAAATGCAAGCTGCACAGTCTAACACACTCTTTATTACCCAAAGTTGTTGTGTTTTCTATTCAAACAGACTGGATATCAAAACCAGCTCCAAAGCACTGCAAAGAAACAAAATACCAACCACAGTCACATATTTTGACTTTACAGACATACACTGGTTGGAAACCTTCTGGAATAACAAACAGTTTTCCTCCAACCACTCCAGTCACCTGGAAGAAGAACCAGAGAAAGTTCCTGAATATTCTGCCCATGTTTTTGGTTTGAGTTACTAAGTAATGCCATTGTTGGAGAGATTAATGGTAGAGCTTAACTGCTCCTCTAGCACCTGTCCAGTCCACGCCTGACAGCAGAAGATAAATATATTTATAACACACAGCAAAGTGAATAACAAAGAGTTTATAGAGTTGTCTCTGCCAAAACTGACAAGTCGTAGCTGGCAGCTTTAATCAGCTCCCAGCTGAGCCTGGGAAATTGGAGGGAACAGAGCACTGACCTCTCTGATGGATCTCGGGAGGAAGGTTAAAGTTTTGTTTACTTTTTTAATGGGAAGAGCCATCAAGTTCTGAGACTTCTGGATAAAAGGAAGATTCCTGCACAAGAGCATCACACCATATTTAACAAAGGAATCACTGCTTTAGCTAAAACTGGTTTTTTCAAGTAAAGGATATGGCCTAATGCTCCACAGATTAAAGGGCCTGGAAGGTTTAATGCCACAAATGAATGCCAGATGCTGAAAATGTACTGAGATATGGTTTTCACATCTTAAATGTGAAAAATGCAGTAGAATACAATTTAAATTTAATTTGTACAGATCAGTGGTTCTCAAACCCACTAATTTCATTGTTTTTCAACAGGTATTCAGCTCCTACTTGTTTCATATGGAAACAGTGGGATTCTTCTCGAGCATTTGCTTCAGGAGTACCAAGAAGACAAATGCAAGTAACGACTAATTATTTGATCAGCTGTTTCAAAGTGAGTTATAATTTATTATCTTGCTGCATGGATAAAGTCTCTGGGTTTAAAACACCTGAATATTTACCCCCTTAAAACTGGAGCCTCATCTGAGGGCTGGGAGATGCAGCACCCTGTTCCAAACGTTGCACCCTCAGCTTCCCAACCCCTGCAGCGCTGCCCAAACTGGCCCCAGCAGGGACATGGTTTTCCTACAGAGCCCAAAGTGGGTTCTGATTCCCAGCAGCCCATCACACGAGTGTCTGCTCTCCCTGCTGCCTCAAGGCTCTGCTCCAGGAGAGCAGCTGCCCCAGACACCTCACAAGAGTTTAGGGAGGTTGGGCAATCACAGCAAGTGACGATTTTGCAGCAAACAAACTGCAAACCTTTTCCTTTTTCCACAATCCAATTCACTGATTGCTTTCTGTCCACCAACTTGGGAACAACAGCTCTTCAGCAGCAGCTCACGTGGACTCACATAGCTCCACAGCTCTTTGCTGATCCAGTCCCTGGATAAGTCACTTCACAATTTTTCAAACACCATTGCAGGAGCTCAGGGATTGATTTTTGCCAGGGCTGTACAGGATATGCCTGGATGTCCATCAGCAACACTTGTACCAGTAAAGCAGATCCATGTTCTTGTTTATTTTTTACCTTTCTTATAGTTCTACTTCAACAGTTTCTACCTGGTACCAGTGGCAGGCACTGAAATTTAGTTACAGGTCTGGGGCTTTCAACCTCCACTCGTTTGTACAGTGCTATAGGAACATTAAACACACAAATAATGTTCATCTCTGAGCATGATATAATCAGTTCCTTCTGACTGACACCAGTGGAACTTCATGTGTTCACTGGGAGGATGACAAAGAACCTCACTGATGTCCAAGTGCTTCCGGGAGCATCATCAGGAAAAGGCACTGAGTACTCTTTAATATTTTCTATTTATAGATGAAGAATAAGAAATCATCATCTATATTTTCTCTATATTTAATCTTTTCTATTCTGATTTGTTGAACTAAGAGATGTTTCCAGGACATATTGTGGAATGGGGAGGAAAAATACCTCCCCTGTGACATAAGGCTGTGCTGTATCCCTGCAGGGAAGGGATGTGAGGAGCAAGGCCAGGCTGGATGGAGTTTGGAGCAGCCTGGCCCAGTGGAGGCTGAGACTGGGACAAGATGGTCCCAAAGGTCCCTCCCAACACCACCATATAAAATAAATATATAATAATAAATATATAATTAAGATTCTTATTGTGGTTGAAGGAATCCACATCCTGATACAGAAATGCAGGAGAACTGGAAGCTGATAAAATCACCACATTGTCACTATCTCTGCTGGTTCAGAGTACCTGTAAAACTGAAAATATTATAGAAATAAAAGGAGATTAAAAATGCCATGTTTAGTCCAAGCAGCAGTCCAAGTAGTTGAGATTGCTTACCATGACATGCTGGAGGCCTGCAAGGGATCCTTGACTAGTAAACAGAGGAGAATTTTTATCATTTATATGAATATCTGATTTTTCATGGGAATTTTGCCAAGTGCTTGACCTCTGAGATACTCACAGAATCACAAGAAGGGTTGGGTTGGAAGGAACCTTTAAATGCCATCTGTTTCACCCCTGCCATGGGCAGGGGCACCTTCCACTCCCAGCCTGGCCTTGGAGGTTTCCATTCCCTGACCCATGTGCAGCACCTGCACCTTTGGCAAGTGCTCTTTCCCATCTTTCCTCTTCATCCCTGTGGAACTTAAATGTCATTGGAGTTCTGAGACAAAATAATCTGATTGTCTGATCCACACACTCCAGACTCATCATTTATTATATGGATTTTTTTATCCATTTCTATTCTAAGGTAAACAATTTCTAGCTCTTCAACACAGTCTAAAAAGAGTTTTGCTGCATTTCAGAGCATTCCTGTCACATCCCTAAAACTCACTCAGCTGCCAGAGCAGCAACGTTTCAGAACTTTCTTTGAAAAAGGAATTTAAATACAGTTTATGTTTTATTTTAAATAAAAACCAATTGTGTTGTTCAAAATTCATTCAAATGCAAAGAACTTTGTGATTTTAATTGGACATTTAAAGGTGTTAGACCTGCTCCTGAATCAGAGCCTCACATGATACCCTTCTCACTTGCCCAAGGATGTGAGCAGGTACCTTGGATTCTTCCAAGGCTTTGGTGGAATGACACCAAGCCAGTTAAGCTCAGACTTTGAATCCAAGTGAATTACATTGCAAGGAAAGCACTTGGAAAAGCTCTGCTCCTGCACTCACAGAACAATCTTGGGGTTTAAAACATCCCCATCCCCACCTCCAGCCTGGAATCACCTCCCTGGGAGGAGGAGAGGAGCACTGACCCCAGAGCCAGCGTGCCCAGCCTCAGTGGTTGATGAACAGGTCACCTCGGACTTTGCATGGAGAGCATATTATACAGAAGTATAAATATCTCTCACTCCAGTGGCAGACTCCAGGAACAAAAGCAGTAAAAGATTTCCTCAGGATAAAATACAGCTCCCAGGAGTAAGAAAGCCTGAAGCAAAAGATTATTTTACCCAAGACATATGGTGTATGTTTGAATATTTTTTGGGGGGGAGCAGTGGGGTTGTTCCAAAGCGTGGTGTTCCCATTCCTGGGATTTCATCCCACCTGCCCTTCACAGACCTTGGACACAAAACTTCCTTAATGACACCAATGAACAGGAAGGGAAATGAAACCAAGAAGTCAAGACACCAGTGCAGAACAATTCCATGTTTAATGAAACACAGGGAAGAATGATGGATGTAGATAATTACCTGCAATTTGTATCTGAGACAATCTTCCAGCAAAAACACCACATAAGGCTTTAAAAGTCCAAGGTGAGATTCCAGGAGGTGTAATTAATGGCAGCAAAGCAGTCAGTGCCTCTGGGCAGTGGAAGAGGCTGGTGCTGGGCAGTATTTCAGGGTTACTTGGGCCACATAAGATGGGGTGACACTTTTAGGACAGCCCAACCTACCCAGGACAGCTGAGGGAAACCTCCTTTTGCCTGAACATCTCAAATAGCAAGGAAGGAAAAGGACTAAATCAAGAAGAAATTATATAAAATTACAAGAATACAGAAGGAGAAACTTCTCAACAAGATCTACAAGATGTATGGAAGGTTTATGTGATTTAAGAAGCACAGTCAAAAGACAGAACAAAGGAAAACTCAGCAGAGGCCACACTGTCCATAAAAAGTGCAATAGGGTAATCCCAGAATATGCTGAGCTGGAAGGGACCTTCCAGGATCATCAGCTCCAGCTCCTGGCCCTGCACAGCCACCTGGGGCAGGGCACAGGCACAGTCCTGTGATCCCAAGCTTCAGGGAGCTGAGAGGGCAACATTCCCAGGCACAATTTAGTGCTCATTTCCATAGACTCTCCATGTGCTACAGCTCTAACAGATCCCAAGGCATGGTGTGGTGCATTTGACTCATCAAAGTGTGGAAGAAGCCAAACACTATAATAGCATTTTCCTCTCTGGGGAACTTTACAAAAAAATCAGTTAGGGCAGAGGAGAAAATAAGAGCACAAATATTTCAACCTTGGAAATGTCCTATTCGTGCATTTCCAGCTCCTCTTTCTATGGAATGACTTGCATACAAATCCAACAGAATTAGGCTCAGCAGCTTCTGAATATACATACAGAGGTTTGGGGTTTTTTCCCCTCTTTTTGAACTAAAGTAATGAAAGGGCTACATTTTGAGGGGTTTCTTTTTGGTTTTGTTTTTTTTTTTTAACAGATTTCCTCCCTGCTGTCTGGAGAGCTCCCGATAGAGTCACTGGGATCCTCAAATGCCAAAACTACAACTCAGTTACAGTGGGAAAATAAGGACTGGAATGGTGAGATGGAAAATCACCCACAGAGGGTGAAGGATGGAAGAGAGATGACTTAGGGTGCAACTCGGGTGAGGAGACTCATCCAGGATGAACTGGGTTCATCCCTTCTCTGGTCTCACACACTGACGTTCCTCGTTCCTGGGGATATGTGCACGTGGCTAATGATACCCACCCCTGAGGGGAAGGTGGTGAAGGGACAGAAGGTTCTGAATTGAGAGGCTCACATCCTGTTCTCAGCCAGATCACAATCAATAGACTTAGTCCTGCTTCATTATTATTTATATGGTGCAGTGAGCAGGTCTGAGGGATGAAGAACTCCTGTGCTATGCAGTAGCACGAGCACAGAAAATTCTTCTTTGTCCAATTAATATCAACTTCCAATGACTAACTCAGCCTTTACACCTACGTAACAGAGAGAAAGCTCTGTCTGCATCAGAGACTCAAACAGGATCATTCTGTTCTTCTTTGTCCAGCCCCAAATTTGAGTGAGGGGAAGGAAGATTATTTGGAAAAGCAGACCAAGGTTGCAGAGCTCAGCTGCTTCTGCAGCCTGTTCCGTGCCCTGCCAAGAGCCATGGGCAGCTGAGGGCAGCCCCGTGCCCCAGAACCAGGGCCCCTGGTGTCCCACACGCGCTGTTGTCACTCGGAGGCACGGAAAGCAAGGACATCTTCGGCTCTCGGGGAGAGCACTTTGATTTTGTTGAAAAATCATTCCTCCTTGTTTGGAATGAAACCCATTATTACCAATTAACCTGCTGTGAACCCATATCACTGGCTGAATTGAGCATAATTATTCATCCATAGTAATAGCTAAAGTAAATTCTGGCAATCTCGGCTAACATTGACTTCTCCTTTGGGAACATTTTCAAAGATGTCGTGTCCTTGGTTATGTTTTTAAAACCTTTTTCTGTGTTAAAATGCAACTGAAAGTGTATCATTATGACTCATTTCTTCTTGTTTTGTAACGCTGTTTTCTCTTTTCTTGCACAAACACCTATAACAAACTCTATTATCAACTGAAAAATTACCTGCACATGTTCAGAAACCTGATTTTGCTTAAACAAAGTTTTAGCATTGGTAGCCCATGTAGGTTGACTAAAAATAAATTTTTAAATTAGTTGTTACTTTTCATAGCTTTTTAACCACACAGGCTGATGAACCACAGCCCTGTGAGCAAATGCAGGCATAAATCTTGGTTTGAATTTATTTCAGGTTGTCAAATGTAATTTACTAAGAGAACGTCTGCCAAAAAGGGATCCAGAGGCAAACCTAAGTTGTCATCTTAAATTAAGTGTGGTTCCTTTTTGTTAATCTTTCCACATAAAAGGTTGTAAAGCAGGGCATTAAAGATGCAGCAGCCCTCTCTCCTAATAAAGAGGCAGAGGTGGAAAACAGAATGAAGACAGCATGTTGCTGTAGCTGAGGGAACACGGGCTCGAACCCACGAAGGACACGCTGCACTGCGCCGGTTACCTGTGCCATGTGGGGAACCTGCAGGCTGGGCAGAGAGGAGGGGGCACAGCACAGTGGGGTCTGGCTGCTCTGGCAGTGCCAGCAGGGCTGGGCAGAGCAGGATCTGGCAGTGCCAGTCAGTTCTGTGGCTCCCTTGGAGGAGCCCATTCACTTGCAGTCCAGAGACTGAATTATCAAACCATAGCCAAAGCTCTGAGTCTTTGCACCCCTTCCCCTCTTGGCACAGGAAGGTTGTTCTTGCCCTGAGGGCTCAAATCAAGCAATGAGTGGGTTTTTATCCCTCTGGGTTCCTATCTCCTCCACGATATCCATGTTCCAGCCGTTCACCTTAACCACTGGCACCTCTTATTTCCTCCAAACCCTTCCCCTGTGGAAAACTGTCAGAGCTGATGCCCAAAGTCACCATCTTCCAGATCCTTCAGAAGGTTCTCTGCCATGGCTCCTGTAGCAAAGAAGAGCTCCAGACACAAACCTGGAGCAAGAAGCACCACACAAGTGACCCAGCTGAGAAGGTGCGTGGGGAACAGCAGCATCTCCCCATGGCTTTGGCTGTCACTGCAGGGCAGACCTACAGCACTGCTAAGGGTTTGTCTCAGCTCCTTGGGGGTTTTTAAAACAGCACCAGTTTGACTTGTCACCAGTTGATCTGTTTGTGTGTTCCAAGGCCTAAATGTTTGTGTGGAGTGAGGTCGTTCTTGGGAACTGTGCACTTCAACAACCAACACGGGCCACTCACAAAACCCACAGGAAAGGACCTTAAGACTTTAGGTGAGTACAATGTTCCAGGTGTGGCTGATCACCACCTGGGCTACACAGGTATTTTGCCTCTCTGGTTTGCTGTTTTTCCAACACTCAGCTTTCTTCTGCATCCCTACAGCAGTGAGCATTCCACATGGCAACACCAGCAGCCACACTAACACATTCTGGGTCTCTTCCCAGGTATCAAGGATAGGACTCGAGGGAACAGCCTCAAGTTCTGCCAGGGGAGGTTTAGGTGCCATATTAGGAAAAATTTTTTCACCAAAAGGGTGGTCAGGCATTGGAAGAGTCTGCCCAATGCTGTGGTGGAGTCACCACACCTGCAGGGATTTGAAGGTGGATGTGGCATTTGGGGACATCGGTTAGTGGTGGCCTTGGCAGTGCCAGGGCAATGGTTGGCCTCGATGGTCTGAGAGGGTTTTTCCAGCCCAAAAGATTCTGGGATTCTGTGAACTCAAAAAACTGAGATCAGTTTGACAGCCCTGCTGGCTCACCCATTCCTGTACCCCTTTGCATTCAGATGATCCAAACTCACATGGAAATAATGATCATTTGAACCAGGGGACTAAACATTAGTTACTGCAGTGTTCCCACAGTAGGGCCCTGGGTACAGATGAGGATTTGTGACTTCTGTCAGCCCAGGGACATTTGGGTACAACAGGGCCAGGAAGGTCCCTCAGCAGCTTTATAATATAGCTAATCAGCTTCTATTCTCTGTGCCCAGTGCCCAAATCAGAAAGTGGGCTGGGAATCCCCAGGGGCTGAGGACACTCTTAATGAGCTGGTGAAAGGTAATTAAGAAAAAATGAGCATTCTGGCATTTGACTTATATTTGCTATACTGAGCTGCATACCCAAACCTGGAAATGTCCAGGAGTCACAAACTGAGCTCAGCAGTGCAGATTTGCTAAAGCTGCTATCTGAAAAGCCCAAAGTTTTAGCTGAAACTCCTGACATGTGTTTTTCAGGCCCACAGGTCACTCTTTTGGCCTTTGATATGCCTGTCAGACTTCTTGGCTGATCAAGCATCTCATTTCCCTGAGCAGGAGCTGTTTTTGGAAACAGGTCCTTTCTATATCCCTTCTATGGACAGAATTTTCATCAAAAATGTCTGTCACTGGGGGAAAATGAGTGTCCTACCAGACTCTTGTGTCTGCACTGGTCTAAAAGCTGGGGTTAAGCAAGTTAGAGGCACGAGCACTCTGGGTTTAGTCAGATTTATCTGCACCTCTGCTGTCCCCTTGGCACTTGGCACAGATTAAAAGACAATATTCTACACAACCAATTAAGATCTTATCATATTAATTGAACTGCCATTAAAGCATTACCACAAGCCATCTAAGTAATCACTATATGATAACTCCTTATAAACCAGTTCAGTGACCCACCAGCTGCCTCAAGAAAAGGTGGGGTTGGCACTTTGCCCTGAAAGCTCCAAACCTGGCAAAGTAACTCCTAAACCAAGGGACCTTTTCCACAGAAATGAAGCCTCCCACTTATCTGTATACGAGAGGGAAGCAGGTGGGGTTTTTTTCTTTATAGAAACATTTTTGAAGGTTTAAATAATACCTGGACACTACAGAGAGGAAAAAAAGGAAAATATGAAACTGCCACACTTTGAATATACATAATTACCCACTATCTGAGATCAAGAGGGAGACAGCTTTTGTGAGCCACAGAACCTGGCTTAGTTAAGATGGGAAGAAAGAGCTTTCCTTTACCCAGTAAAATAGTAGGACAGTGACATCAGCCACACAATCCACCCTCATGTTGATGGAATGTGAATTTCTCTTGGAAGAAGAGCCTTAGGAGAGAACACCCTGGCAGACAGAGCACTGGAGCTGTTCACTCCCAGCTCAGCACTGCCTTACAGTTTAATCCCAGCGGTTCCAGGATCATTTTGGCCTGGATTGGCAGGTCCTGTGGATTCCACATTCCAAGGTGTGTTAGAGGGGTAGCACAGGTTAGGAAGCAGCTTCCAAAGAGTTCTGCCCATCTCCAGCATCCCGTGGTTTTCCTGTTGAACTGAATGGTAGAACCAAACACTGAGGCCGACTGGGAAAAGCCCAACATACACAAGGGACGTACCTGTAGAGCTCCTAAGTACAAATTCCTTGACTCTGTGGGACAGTCTTCTCTGGGTCACATCAGAGCCACACCAGGTGAAGGGTTTTGTTTAAAGTACTGATTTAAGCAATTCAATTTTGGCAGCACTAAAGAATATTTAAAAAAAAAAAACACAAAAAAACAACAACCCTGGATGATGTCAAACGTACCCCCACTGACGGCTTGAAGGTTTCTAAAAGCTGTTTTACAGTTGTCTTGCAACATACTGAGTTCCTGGGAAGCTCCAGGAACTGAGACAATCTGAGTACTTAACACTTCCCAAGACTGTGAACCTGCAAATCTTCTGTCAAAATCCATTGCAGCAAATATGTCAGCAGCTTCCCTCAGCTCTACCTCAACCACACGTACCAAAAGCACAGTCCTCTTTGGCCACGCTGAACCACGCCTGTTACTAATTCTAACACACAAAGTTTATGTCCATCTAGAAGTGCTCAGGAACTTCCCCACCTGACAGGCACCACAACTACTATCTGTGAATGACATGGAGTGATAAATAAAGTTCCCACTACATTTCTCCCCCCCAGCTCATCTGTTGACATCTGGCTTTTATATTATTCACAGAATGGCCATTATCTGAATTCTCATTTATGCAGTATAAAATCTTCAGCTCCAGTCAAAAGCTGTTTAGTTCAAAATCTCAAGGCCAAGACATTGATTTTGGGTCGAGAATTCCTGCTGAATAAGCCCCTCTGTTACAAAATGACATACAGGAGACTTCACTAGTAACAGATGGGCAACACCACGATCCATCAGGTCACAGCACTAATGCTCCACAGTGATGCAAATTCGAGTTTCTCTGGCATGGCCCAGATCAGGGCACTCAGAGAACCTGTTCCTCCCCACAAAACAACTTCTCCTCCCTCTCTCCTCCTGTTCTTCCTTATTTCCCATTTCCCTTTCCCCAGCCCTGGCTTTTCTGTGCTCCCTGCCCCGCAGCCTCTTTAACTCATTAACCTCCCAGAAAACCAGACACATTTTTTGTTTTCCTGGCACACAGCAGTTTCTCAGTGCTCTGTCATCTGTCTCACCTGCCTGCATGCAAAGGCTGCTGTCACCAATCCTGCACTGCCCAATGCCCTAATGTGAAAGAAGTTCTATTAACATTCCCATTTAATAAGCTTTAAAGCCCCATTTTTTGGCTTTCCGTGGTAAACCCAGCCAGGCTGAGTAGAACACAACTATCACTCAGCTCAGCAGTTCAGCCTGGCACATGCTGTGACAGAAGAACTCAGGAGGTTTTCACAAGTAGTGAGAAAACCTTGAGAATGAAAACCCACAAGATTCCACAAGGTTGATTAAGTTCTTCCTGAGGAAAAGGTACCTTTTTTTTCTGGAATAAATCTCTCTCAACCTACACCAGTGATAGGAGACAAACCTGTGGATATAGAACCACAGAATCTCAGAATGGTTTGGGTTGGAAAGGACCTTAAAGCTCCAGTCCCATGGGCAGGGACATCTTCCACCAGCCCAGGTTGCTCCAAGCCCCATCCAACCTGGCCTTGGACACTTCCAGGGATCCAGGGGCAGGCACAGCTTCTCTGGGCCCCCTGTGCCAGGGCCTGCCCAGCCTCCCAGGGAAGGATTCTTTCCCACTATCCCATCTATCCCTGCCCTCTGGCAGTGGGAAGCCATTCCCCTTGTCTGTCACTGTACACTCTTGTGAACAGTCTCTCTACCATGTTGCTGAAACAAAAGAACCACCAGTATATTATGGGAATGGTAAGAAAATTTCAGGTGGGTAGTCCCTAGACAATGTAATGCCTGAAAATCCCATAATACACATTAAATTAACAGCTACATTCCATCAAGGTTTGTATTTCATTTTGTGCAGGTTTCCCTTTTACATAATGCATGCTGTCAGCAATCACTCTGTTTAATATGCATTGCAATTTCTCTTTTGTGTCACTTACTCAATATTTTTTCCCTTCCCACCAAAGGAACGTGAAGTCCTAATCTTGCTCTGGGTCGTGCAGAATCCAAGCAAATGTGCCCTCTGCTGAAGAAACCCAAGCAGGCAGAACAGCCCTGGGGTGAGGGACAGGGGAAAGCAGGAGGGAATGAGCCACAGGTGGAGCTGGGTGAGCCCACCCCAAGGTGGGATGCACTCAGTGCCCCCTGCTCGCCTGGAATTCTGCAGGGTATGTGACCACAAGTCTCCCCAGCTCCTCGAGGGCTCACCAAACACCCACCTTTGGAGAGGCAGGAGCTGACACAGGAGATTTTCATGGTTATTTGTAGCTGCAAGAAACCTTGTCAAACTTCCTGAGTGCAAATCTGGGCTGTGATTCAATGAGATGCTTGAACACACAACCCAAGGACGAGCTGCTCAGGAGAACCCATCCTAAGCAAGGCACGAGCATGAGAGCTGTGCTGAATCCAGCCCCAGAGCACAAATTCGGGGCCATTCCAGTGGCCATTCCATTGAAATGCCTTGCTTTCCCAGCTGATATTCTGTCCTATTGTTATCAAAGTTATGGTACCCAGGCACTTTAGGAGGTTTTATTCCAAAAGCCAAGATGCCACCAAAAAGAACACGGATATTTCAGTCTGAATATTTTTTCCTTAAGAAGGAAGAGATTTATCATAAAAAACACCATCCAGCTCTGCTATCTGAACATGGCAGATATTAGTAAACATTACTGCACCAGAGAGCTATTCCTTGTGAAGATAATGCATTAAAGGTTTCTAAGCTTCACCTCAGGACTGCAGGAAGCACCAGAGAGCTGCAGCCCAAAAAATCCAAGCTACTGAGTGTGACGCTTCCCTTGCTAAGAACAGCCACGATGGAATTTTACCCTTCCCCTTCTTAATTTTTTTTTTCACTCCCATAAATCAAAAAAGTCTTTCACTAAAAGAATTGGCCAGCAATCAGTTAGAGCAGACTAATTGCTTTTGCTGCTTAAAAAGAACCTAATTTTAAATGGCTAAAGTGTTGTGGTGTAAAGTAGCTATTGTACATGTGCATTAATTAATTTCCTAAGGATTTTTATTACATCTTCATGACACAGTCTAATTATCTGATAATGCTTTTCCCCGTGTCTGTGAGGATGACATTGCTCCAGCATGTACTTCAATTTTACTCCAAGAGCCTGCAAAGTGGGAAAGCAAAGGGCTCTGGGTCTGTCTGCTCTGCTAAGTAACACATCAGGAGGCCCTAACAGCAAAATCTTTTCATTCCCACAGGATACAAGAGATAATCTGTCAAACATCGGTGTCCAATTTATGCATTTTTCATGCTCTCTTTCAAAGACACAGAGAAGAAGTGAGGGAAAGCATGTGCACCGTGCTTGATTAAACATTTCCCTTCTTCTTGAATGAGAAATGCAAACAGTGGTCAGCAGCAGAAATGCAAACAGCGCTGACTGGCAGAACCTCCCCCTTGCCTCCCTCCTGCCTCTGACACTTCAAAGGCTTCTTGGCCAGTGGCACTGCCCACCACTGCCCACCCAGAACATCAGGCAGGTTCTCAGACTCGGGTCAAGGGGCTGGGCAGCACTCAGAGCTCACCAACTTTCCTTCCCAAACTCCTGCAGAGTTTTCAGAAGCTGAGGAATAACTCTCCCGATGAACAGGAGAAATACAGAACCTAACAACGTGTCCTGCTCTCTGAAAGCCTTGACACAGATTTGCCCCACAATCTGCCACAGGAATTTGCAGTTTCTCTCTGGGCTGCTGTTCCACAAGGAATCAGGGTAAGGGTTGGAAATGACCACAGTGAGGACCCAAGGCAGGGAGAATTCCAGCGGGACTCTTGTTCCTTACAATGCATTGGGAAGTCTATTCACCACAGTAGATCAGAGATGATCCCAATTTGGAACAAACAGAAGAGTGTATACATATATCCCACCCCCAATCCAATTGTCATTAGAAGGAGAAGCCAAAGCCTATCAATATCAAATGAGAAATACATAAATGTCAGACTGAAAACAAGGAGCAGGTAAAGGCCCAGGAATCTGCTCTTCCAGTAAGTCACTGGTGGGTGAAAGAGTTTGGATCTCAATGACAGCAATAAGGCATTTGGAAAAAGGCATAATAAATGCAGGCCTCAGGGGGGGAAAAAAACTTCTCTGTGTTGGTTTTAATTTTATTCTGTTTAGGGAAAACTCCCATGAACTCAAATCTTGGCAATGACTTCAACTACCTCCCAATTAATTTAGACTAAATAGAGCAGGTAACAGCAGTGGAAGGGTCCCCAGGTTTGGAGACTGTGCTCAGGATGCTTCTGGGATGGAATAATTTGAGTCCTGTCTCCCCTCAGACTGCCCTGAGCTTCCTGTGGAATCATCCCCACCCTGGGAACACCCCGAGACTCACCACTGCAAAGAGGATGTAGTTCTTCAGCCTGGCAACTGAGCTGCAAGTGAACAGAGCCCTGCTGGCCCCAGCCTTGCAGAGACTCCTCCACTGCACTTGTGTGGAGCCTCATCAAACAAACCACAGCATATGGAACAGAACCTGGGGGAGGCAGAGCTGCAGACACACAGGCCAATTTGTAAAGTCTAATCTGTGTTTGATGCATGCAAGTTACTCCCAATTAATGTGACTTCAAGTGATACCACAGCTCAAAGAAACTGCGCACCACAAGTGGCTCTCTGGGCCCATCCAGCCCCTGCTCTGCTGCCCCAGCACAACCTCCTGATGGATTTCCCCAGCCAAGCCTGTGTCAGTGACTGGCTGAGGGTCAGCTTGGCATCATTACTGGCTGACAGAGACACACTTCAAGCTTAGTCCTCGAGCTTCTGGGCTCTAATTTGGAGCTCAAAGCAACTTGGACTGCAGCAGACAAGTGCCCAAATCCTCCCCCTGGCCCAGCAGTGCCAGGCCATTTCCACATGCTGGAGCTCTGCCCACAGCCCGTCCCAGCAGCAGCCACACCTGGCAGGAGCTGGGGGAGGAGGAGGCACATGTGACACTCTCAGACCTGCTGCTCTCCTGCCACAATACTGGGCCAACAGCACTTGCAAAGTTCAGGTCCAAACCTTCCTGACACTGAGAGTCCCTCAGGAAATTCCTGCTCCCTGGGGAGGCAGAGCAGCTCAGGATGGGATGGGAAAGGGACATGAACTCTGCATCATTTGTGGCTATTCCCCCTGTGCTTCCTTGTATTCCATGTGCTTGGCCTGCCCTCTCTGGCAGGGGAAAGGCTGAGTGCAGCTGGGGGAGCAATCAAACACTGCAGCTCTTCCAGGGAAACTGCAAATTCCATTCCATTGATCTTCTCTGGACATCAGTGGCACACTGAGTTTATTGGGAAAAGTAAATTCTAGAGCATGTTGCAGGAGGATGCCCTAGTTAAGCTTAAGTGACTAAAATTTAATTACATTTATTCCTGCACTCTGAGATACAACAAGGAAACACACACACAGCTAAATAAGCAAATAATTTGAAATACTTTCTAACTGTTAACATGTAGATAAAACTTTCGGGGATAAAAAGGTACAACTTGTTAGTGGTTTGTAAGATTAAAGTTTCACTGTAAATTATTATCAAAACCATAGCAATACAAAATGAAATTTTAGCTAAATTAGAATTCCCTTAATTGCAAAACCCCCTGAGCACTTAACTCATGGAGCAGCTTCCAAAGCTGCACAACACTTTCCAGAAAAATCCCTCCAAAGAAACAAATAGAAAAATCAATACTTTAAAAAAAATCATTACATAAAAATAGATTTTTAATACTCTCTCCCTGTAACATGAAACTCCTGACAATGGTAAAATCCTGGTATTAATTTGCTTCTGTTCATAATGCACTTTGCTGCTCAGATGTCTGTGCTGACAACAAAGGTGCCCAGCACTTCCATACAGCAGTGCTGGGCAGAAGGGCCTGAGCCCCCCTGAGTGGCAAAAAAGTCATTAAATCACAGGAGAAAACCACTCCCTGAGCCATAAATGATTATCTGATGGTGGGATTGTGTCACACCACTCACCTCCATTCTGCAAAATCTGTGTTATAAAATAATCCTGAGAAAAAAGCCATTTTGCCCTTCAAAGTCCAAGCCAGGAACCCGAAGGAGCCTCTCTGGTATCTTTGTTATGCACCTTCAAAGTGCCAACACTGCTCTGCTGCATCAGGGATGACAACAGTGGTCCCTCAGTCCTGGAAAAGCTGCTTCCCAAAATCCACATGGACCAGCAGTAAGTGCTGACTCATGAACTGTCACAGTCAGACTTTGTTCCCACCCTGCTGTAAACACATTACTTATTTGACATTCTACTTTTCAATCATACATTTTTAATCATTTTTAGGAGAGCTTGTCAGTTCTGAAATCTGCTCAAAATAGTGCTTTGATTCTTCAGACTCCTGAGTATTAAGAGTATTTTTTCCTAGTTCTCATTTTCCTCTGGCACACACACTTGTGCACAGCAGTCCTGCCCTTGTGCTCTTCAGACAACATCTGGAACCAGGGGCACAGGGGGGTGATGCCCAGGCAAACCCACAGGCCTCGTTTCAGGAGCATCTTGAATTCTAATTCCCCATGTCCTTATCCCAGGGAATATTGCAGAGTTTAGATAAGAATACATTAAAGATGATGTATGAGCTGAAGTCCAAATCTTTCAATAAGTATTGTTCAGATGAGATGAGGGAGCTCTTTAAATGGATTACTTTAGAGAAGAAAAGACTTAATGCTGTGTTATCATAAATCTATATTTCCATGGCAGAGATGTTGTAATTTAATTATTATACTGTTTAGCTTCTATAAGTTTAAGGTGCAACCTTGTCTCCTTTCAAATCTACATGGACAGATGTCTTTTCTGCCTCATGGAATATGCAGGGAAGTATTGTATGGGAAAAGGCAGAATCCTAAGCAGCAAAGTGAAAGAAGTACATTTGACTAAGAAAAGGATGAAAATAGTTGTCCAGGAGGTACTTGACATGACAAGTAACAGGCACTTCAAGTGATGTGTTCTTTGTAATAACACTGTTTGAACAGCAAATGAGCGGGCAAAACAAAATCTTACTGATCAGAAAAATACACTTTTTAACCATGTTTTATTACCCATAACTGGAGACAGCATATGCTTTAAGCCAACTGTACAACAATACTCAAACACCTAATACAGCCTGCTGTGCAAAGCCTCCTCCCCAGGGTCTCCACGGGAGGGTTGACACATTTTGGAAGGAGGATTTCACACCGAAGAAAACGAGGAGGCAGAAAAAGGCGTGGAGGCAGAAGAAGTTGCTGCTGTGACTTCCTCACCTGCCAATCACTGCTAATTGATGGAATCAGGCAAATGGAACAGGGGAGTGTCTGTGTGAGGCAAATGGAACAGGTGAGTGTCTGTATCTGCCTGACTGTGAAACTCCATCTAAGTGAAACACCCACTAAGCCCTCCAGCTTTCTGGAGAGTTACCACTAAGTGACCACTCCACAGCACTGCTTCTCCCAGTCCTGCCAGTGCAGACCTGTCTGGGAGCTGCACTTTGCCCAGCTACATTTTCCACACGGAGCAAGGAAGGCTCTGCAGGGCCTGCCCTCAGTGGAGAACATCAGTGATGGGATGGCAGCTGCACGGACAACCTTGTTCTTAAGCCATTTATCCAAGCTGGGCCTCAGCAAACGCCACATTCCAGCCTAGTTTTGGGAAGTTCATAAGGACAGGACCCACTGGGAGGAGTGATTGTCCCTTCCAGCTGGCTGCTCTGCAGAGAGGATAACCATCTCCTGGGATGTCACCCAGCACATGCCCTCAGCCACAGCCCAGCAGAAGGGGGCAAAGCTGTGGCCACCATTAAGCCTGGGAATTGTTTGCTCTGCTCGGTGCAAACCTGGCAAAAAAGCACAAACCAAAAGGGACAGCACCTTTTTCCAGGGAAAAAAACAAAACAACAAATTCCAACTCCCCCTGAAATGTCACAATCGGAAATGAATCCTTCCTTATTTAATCTCTTCTCTCATCTGAGGTCTTTCTCAAGGCATCAGCACACCGGGCTGGCCTGCACAGGTTAGTAGTGGAATTAGGTGTCTGACTGGGCACTGCTCAACCATCCTGAGGGTGGGAAACAGCCCTGTGCTCAGGGAATTTGGCACTGTAATCCTGTTGCCTTTACTGACCAGCAAAATCAGCTGTCATATTTGAAACCTCAGTTAATCAAAATCCAGCAATATTCTAATGGACTAAATAAAAGAAAAAAAAATAAAAATTCATTAGATGCCCAATGAAAAATCACTGAGTAGACTTTCACATGGGATTTGGAAAAAAAAAAGTCTTATCATAATGCCAGATTTCACTATTTTCTTTTCATTGCTCCTTGGTTGATTTTCTTTCCTTTGTCCTTCATGGCCACTTTCATTCTTTTCAGGCAGGACTTTCCAGCAGGACAGGTGGGACAGCTCTGGGCTGTAACTCAGCCAGCACAGCACCCACAGTGCCCAGTTTAGCTCAGGGCAGTAGGAAATCTTTTTGTAGTTTTTTTCCTCAGTCTTAGGAAGGGAGAAAAAAGAGTAAAGCCTAGTCTTTCACATGCTTTGACACTGCCTACTTGTGTCAGCAGAATTCACTGCTGAGAAACTTCGAATGTGTAACTTCTTCTGAGCCTGGCCAGCTGCCATCAGACAAAGCAGCCTCCCCAGCACCGTCCCATGGCTCCAAAGCTTGGAGGTGAAAAACACGAGGGGTATGAGCCAAAAATGTTGTCCAAATCCCACTGAAATCACTGATAGTTTGCCCTTTGGTTTTCACTGGCTGGGGATCAACCTTTAAGGCAGTTTTCATGTACTACCTGTCCATTGGGGCTGATCCCTGGAGGACACAGAGCACCTGTCTTTGTGCCCAAGACATCCCAGACAAAACTAAGGAGGCTCTTCTCTCCAGCCAGTGCTAAACCACAAATTTCCCATTTCCTCCCCGTGCAGGAAAAGGTCGAAGAACTGCAGAAGAAATAAGGCCCTGTGAGTGATTTATTTTGCAGGGTAAGATGCAGAGCAGCTGCAGTAAATCTGATGTCAGGCACTGCAGGGCTGTGCTGGGATGAGCCCTCCTGCAGCCAGAGCTAGGCTCGGGGAGGGATCTGAGGGGCAGCTCATAACCCCAAAACCAAAGCACACCCACCACAAAGATCTGCTGCAAGCCCTAAACTTGGAAATTCATCTTTCCATACTTTGTTCCTTCATCCAGGACGCTGAGGTGTTTTTACTGTATCCAGAAGATTTTTCCTTGGTCCTTCAAGACTGTGCTACATGACCATCCTACTCCAAATGAGCCTGTGGGAGTGTGAGCAAAAGAGCTGAGTCTCAAGAGCCAAAGAAGACAGATTTTTGCCTTCAGGAGGAGAAGGAAGGAGCTGGTGGATCTCCTGCCCCTGCCCCCCTCTCTGCTGTCACAGCCACTGCTGGGGCTGGTGCTTTTAGAACCAGAAAAGGACTGGCCAAAGTTGTCCCAGGATGATTCCCCACGCAGAAGGGAACCACAGAGAGACGCTTTTTACTGCTCAGAGAAACTCGTTTAAGATATTGGCATTTGATACAAATAAAACAAAAGCTCTTTGGGATTCATTGCTCTGCCTTGCTGAGTAATGAACACCAACATGATAATTACATCAAAATTGATTGGCTTAAAAATGTCCACTCTAATTAATTTATTGTAATACTTACAGGACCGTTTCAGACAAGCTCTAATGCACCAAGGATTAAATGCCATTCACTTCCAAGGCCTGGGGGTTGGACACACCCATTTGCAGGGAATTGAAATTAAAATCAGAATCAGAAATTAAAAATCAGAAAATCAGGGAAATCATCACAAAAAGGCTTGGGTTGGAAGGGACCTCAAAGATCATCTACTTCCAACCCAACAAATAGGTTTAACTTCTTCATTTCCCAGCCCTTACCTTCTTTGCTCTCAGTATTATGTGAATGTTTTTTCTATTTAACTTCCTCCTTTGTTATCTTTTTTAAGTAAGGAAAGGGGGGAAAATGAGAGAGCTCTGAAATCTCAGCTCAAAACCTTCTTTTTTTCCTGCCTGATGGGCAAAGCTGGCTGGGGCTTTTCTGCTCATCCAGGCTGTGGCAAGGACAGCTCTTCCACAAGACAGGAGTCTGGACACGTGCAGAAGCTACAGGAAGGTTTTCAAAACCAGCAAATAATTGAAGCATGTTGATTTCTTAATTTCCAGATACTTTGCCAACTAATTTAGGCCACAGGCATAAGTTCTAATTTCTGCACTGGTGTTTATGTGCTCCAGCTGTGACCTGATCACATCGAGCTGGGCTCCTCCAAAACAAATCCTGCATTCTGGATCTGAGCCACCAGCCCACCCAGCCCACCTGCTGACAAGGTAGGGATAAATATGCCCTTCTACTCCAACATACTGACTGAAAGATATCAGGCAACTGTTTTACCTGGAGATATACAAGGAAAAAAAAATCAGAATATTATCCAGAATTCTCAGAATATTTGACAAATTGTTAGCCTCTTAAACTAAAATTGGTAACCTTGACTCAGTTTGGAAAGTAACACAACCCACTGTGAGGGCAAGAGTTTTCTTTTTAGTGGAAGTCAGTTTACATTTCATCAACTGAACACAAGCTTTTTTCTGTTTTGTTTACGAGCAGGAAAGCGTGATGCCACAAAGACCAAAAGCCCTCTGTTGGTATATAAAAAACTGCTGTGCTCTGAGCAAGAGCTTGGCCTGCCCAGAGCCCATTAATAGTGAGCTGTGCCACAAAGCCAGTCGTGGATTCCTGTTTGTTTCTGCTCTCCAATTCCCCCCCTCCAAAGGCCAAATTGTGCTGCTTCTAGTAAAGATTAAATAGCAAAGCAATTCAACTCCTGGCACTGCACTTGCAAATGCGACAGAGGTTATGTCATGCAAGAAGAAAAGGGTTTTCTTTGGAATTGGGCACTCTTCTTCTTTCCTGACACAGTGAAAGGGAAGGGCTGCCTTTTAAAGCTCAGGGACTGTATCAAAGTTTAGGGTGAGAGCCCAGCACAACAGCAAGACAGGAAAGGATAATGAAAAATCAGTATTAATTGCTCACATCACCGGAGTCTGTTCCAGCCCTGCACACAGTGACTGCCCAGATCTCCCTCACTGCTCCAGGTACTGAAGGGGGAAGAAGTCACTCTCATCCCCTGCTTGTTTACAGAGTTACTCACTGAAGAGTAAGAGGAATCTGAGGCACAGCAAGTCAGCAAATAAATCACCACTGGCAGGATTTTATTTCAGTCACACTGTGGTAAATTCAAATAATTCTAATGAAGTCAACTGTGCTGCTCCAGACTGACCCCCCATTACATAGAGTGGGGCAGTCACAGTGTTCAGTTAACAAACAGAAGAGATACACTGATTTATTTTTGCAGATACAGTGATACAGAAGTTGCATCCTTCATCAATAGCTTCTGTTCAAGGTATTTAATCAGCAGTATGATCAAAGTAACCAAACTGCACACGGGGCAGCAAACTGAACTGACTTTTGAGGCTGCACAGTTAAACCCCTCCGACAGCCATCCTAATGGCCAGTCTGGCAATTAATGTTCCCTCATTCATCACTACTAATTAACTTCATTGATTTTTAACACTGGGATTTCCACATTAAAGCACGCTGCAAGAAGCATCACATTTGTTATGATATAATATTCAGAGGAAATGAAATAAAAGAAGTGCTGTGTCAGGAGACAAAAGCACCATTTAGGCCAGGATGTTAAGTTACACCACAAACTACACATTGATCTTCACTTGCTTTTATTTGAACCATCTGCTCTCTTGAAAAGGGAACAGCAACTATTTGTTACATGGACATGAGTATGAGCA
>VXAU01003918.1:6115-70560 GCA_013399695.1 Formicarius rufipectus | reverse complement strand
GAATGAATGGAGAGCAAAGTTGCTTTGCACAGATCCACTGCTCTTGCATAAACTCTGTGGCTTCAATACACAGTCTAAAATCTCCAGAGCTCCTGTGCTGGAAGGAGGGTAGAGAATGTTTTAAGAAAGAATTTAAAAGATGTTAAGGCTTTGCATTGGTCAAATCTACAGGAATGGAGAGGGAGATAAAGGTTTTATACAGTTTCTCTAAGAGATATCTGAACTTACATCATATGAGCAGATAATGTAAGAATTACAATACTAATCAGGCACGAAGACTGAGTCTCTGAAGATCAGAAGAGCCACTCAAGAAAGAGGAAACTATCACAAGGAATTAAAGGTACACTGTGTTGCTGAACTGGCTTGTGCAGGTGGATCAATAGAGCATTGACAACATATTCCTATGCCAGGAACACTCACTAAAAGCACGTGCTTTCATTGAGCTGGATGTTCTCAGCCAAACATAAGCTATCCCAGAGCAAAGAACTGAAGGAAAATACATCCTGCTTATTTTCTAAAATGGTGTTTTAATAACTTAATAACCTAAGGACCTGGAGTGATATGAGGGGATCTGAGTGGTCCTGCTTGGGACTTGACACTGACTTGCTGTATAAACTGGAGCAAATCCTATTCCCCCCAAGTCTCAGACATTCCTCTATTACAAATCTGAATACCACTCTTGAAGATTTTTCTTTTTATGAGAAGAGAGTTCAGGATTTCGAGGTGCAAATGAGGACATTTTACAGCATAATAAATCATCAATAAATGCAGAAAGAAATTGGGTGAGAGAAAAGTTTTGTGCCTGGAAGACTCCTAGATCCTTTTCCACAGGCCAGATACAGATGGTTTGAAGGTGACACCAGAAAGCTCATAAAAGAAGAGCGCCCTTTCTCCTGAACTTCAGCTGAAAAAGTAACAAATTCATGGTGCACAGGAGTCACTGAGACTCTTCCAAATCTCCCATGAAGGGTCTGCTTAGCTTTCTAACCAGGGAACACACAGAGGGCATGTACTGCATACAGAGCAAGCCAGTGATGGGGCAGCAGCCAGAAAACTCCAGTGAGAATTAGAGGAAAGCAAACGGAGAACCATTTTCAAGATCAAAAGTTGCTCATCTGTGAAGTCAATGGCCAGTATTGTCCCTCAACTTCCTGCCTCATGCTTTCAGATGACACAACCAACAAGGCTCCCTTTGTGGTTTGGGTTCTGCTTGATGGTACATTAACGCACCAGATAGGACTGAATCATCTGTTGGTGCCTGCGAGTGGTGCTGAGGATTTACAGCTCCACAGAGGGCAGTCCCAAGTGACGGGTGTGGGCACTGTCAAAGAGAGGCAAGGTCAGCCACAAAGAGCAGCCCTGAGGAAAGGGGGCAGTGATACTTGAGAGAGAATTCATTCTGGAGACCATGTTAATAAATATATCACAGTTTCCATTATCTTCTGAACTGCTATAGGGCTTAGAAAGGCTTTGGTCTGGTATCACTTAGCCCAGCATTTGGTGCTTAATTCCAGTATTAATTTGGTGCTTAATTCCAGTACTAATTTGGTGCATCATTCCAGTACTAATTTCTTCAGAGTCCAAGAACTCTTCCAGTCCCAAGCTGCCCCTTTCCAGAGAGGCTCCAGAGGGGAGGTCCTGCCTCCAGGCTGGGAGCAGGAGCTGCCACATCCCTCTCTGTGTCCAAAGCACAAAGTAGGGAACGTGCTGGAGTAAGAGGAATGGGAATCATAAATTAATGTCCTTTCAACATAAAGAGATGGAGAGATTTTGCAGGAAGCTGCTTTTTATCATATTGTGCTCAGACAAGCCAAGGGTAGATCAGATCCTGAGCACATGTTTTTTGGAGAGGACGTGTGAAACAAAGGATAAACAAACTTCAAGCAGCCTGATGATGCAGTTGCCATCATTCAGTTAAGATTAAGATACCATGATTTTAAAGTTACATCTTCTGCAAATCTTTTTGGTGCCCTTGGGATTTCTTTATGCATTTTGGTTGGCTCAATTTGCCAAAATCTGTCTAAAGGCAGATTCTGTGTCCATCAGAGTACAGTTCAGGAGTTCATGAACTTACATTGTCCACTTTGAAATCAACAGGACTTATAGGTCTATTAAAATAAAGACATATTTAAGTGCTTCCTGTAGACATACAAACTGTAAAGCATTGCCAAAAATCCAACCTAAGAGAGTCCCCTTGTCAGGGTTCACAGTCCCTGACTCAGACTGGACTGTTCTCAGAACCTGAATGGACTGATCTGGGAGTATCCCAATATTCCCCATTTTGGAATAGGGAATAACATATAAATTATAAATAATATAAAGTATTTTGGAATTCTGGAAGGGGGAATAAGACTGAGAACACCTGCTGAGGAAGATAAACAAATCACCAGTTTACTTTCCCCTCTGGTTTTCCTCAGTGATACCTCTTCCCCTGAGCTGCTGCCTCAGGACAAGTTTTGCCGCAAGGTAAATGAAGATCCAATAATTTGTTCTGTCCTTGTTCCAAGGCAAGGAAACCTCCTGGGACACTGTACCTGAAGTCTCACCCAACCTCAGGGCCTGTATCCAGCCTGCTCTAACCCAGCCACGTGGCTTTGGCTATTCCTTTGTTCTCCAAGGCATTGCCAGGTGGTTTCCCCAGTAAAAAGTGGGGCAGTGGTGCCTCTGACAGCCTGGAACCCAGCAGAGGGTGGGATGAGCGAGGCCTGCTGGCTACAGAGACAAAGCAGGAGCTTCTGCCAAGCCTACAGAATGTGGTGCTTTTGCCCCAGGAAAAAAAGATGCTTCCCAACAACACAGTGAAATCTCTGCTGTGCACTGAACTGGATCAAGAGCTGATCTTGAATGACATTCCAGCAAGAGCAGGAGCAGCAAGAACTGACTCAAGCAGGCAGTGCCCACCAAGCCTTCCCTGGAGCTACCAAACACCTCGGGGGGATTCTCAGGGGAGGAAGAGGAGGAGGAGGCAGCTTCCTTCAGCTCACACCAGTGCAAGGCCATCAGCTCTACATAAAGCTTTCAGAGTTACCCTGGCCTGTGTGTCCAGCCCTGGGGTCCAATTTCCACATTTCCACCTCGGTGTCTGAGGGCTCTGCAAAGCCTTCCTGGCTGGGGGATGAAAAGGACTGAGAGAAACCCCTCAGACAGGGACAGAATGCCACCAGCAGCCTCAAAGAAGGAGCTTCTGGGAACCAAATAAACATTTTCAAGATCACAGCACAGCTTTGTGATATAAATTTCAGAAATACTCCTACTGGGATCTGAAATTACTTAACAGAGTTGTCATGGGCACATTTACCTTTGTAACAACACTGTGCTGCTTGAGGAAAGCACATTGCAAAGGTCATCCATTCCTGGCACAGAAGTTTAGAAGTCTTTCAAACCTAAAATCTTCCTAGTGAATCCCAGCACTAACCATTTCAATTACTGGGTTTGCACCTATTTCACAAGGCTCACAATCTGTCTGTAGTTGATATGAATATTCCAGCATAACTTTGGGTATGTAGGACATGTTTTGATTTCCAAATGCTGGAAACAGACGTTAAAAAAATAAATGAAGAAAACACTTTGCCCAAACCTTGTCTCCTTCAATCTGTTCACATAGTTTTTTACCAACCTCTCATCAGAAGTAGTAACTACACCTACATCTTTATCATCCCAACTTGCAACTCGAATTGTCAATTTGATGTCTTTCTGCAGCTCCTCCTCACCAGGCACACAAAACAGCAAAGCACACCTGCTCAGCAATGGCTCTGTGGCTCCTGAAGTGAGATCAGCCCTCACACCTGGAACCAGAGCTGTTAGCAACAGTTTCTGCAGCAGGATTTGGTCTGACTGAGGCAAACAGTCACCAAGCATCATTTTATAAAGGAGAAAACAGCTTCTTGATATTACTGTTAAAAGTTTCACTGCAAAAACATGAGAGATTTAAAATACAGATCACTCGCTACAGAATTGAACGGGATAACTCTGAAAAAAACCCACCCAATCGTGACCATGTGAGCACAAGGAATCATCATCCTTACCAGGAGTGGAACTCAGTTAAATATTTACATGGAATTAGATGTTTGGGGTAAATCACAGATACTGCAGCGAGTGTAGGCAATGCCTGTCAATAAACACACACTTGTTTTGTGCTTCATTAACAAAATTGGCTTATGTTGGTGCCACATTAACACAGGACCAGGAAAACGGTGAGAGGTGTGAAACAGGCAATTCCTGACACATTTAAACCTGTTCTGAGTCCTGGGTCAGAAGAGTTTGACCACCAGGATTTTGGCCCAGCTCTGATATTATTCAACTGGAAGAAGCTCAGAGCAAACAATCATGTGATTTACAACCAAAATATAAAATAAGGTATAAGTTTATTTGCATTAACTGATTTGTGCCTATGAGGTAAGTTAATCATTTGCTTTTACACAAGCAACATTATTATTTACATTTAATTAACAGCTGCAGTTTCAATGGCACTGTTGCTTAAGAACATTAAAACATATTCTTTTAACTTCCATTCATGAAATTAAAAATCATTAAATAACCCTGAAAGTCATTAAAACCAGCGGGTGGACTCCTGTGACTCAGTATCCCATCAGTTCCCACAACACGGTGGGGACTGGAAGGTTTGCAACCACATCCAAAGAGGTGACAAAATGAAGCAGCAGCACTTTAGAATATTAAAAGTGGGAATTGCAGTAGAAATGAGCACGAGCTGCCCCTGTACAGCCTGCAAGGAATTCACTTCCCCTGCCTGAGCATTTCCTGGGGGGAGCAAACATTCCCGGTGCAAAACCACTCCTGCTACAGTGCAACTCCTGCTGGAAACACAGCCCCATTTGGGGATTTTTTCCCCCATATAACGGTCAGTACATACAAACAGAGCTTTGACAGGAATGAGCTGCTGCAATTATCCCCTCTGGTGACTCCTTTCATTGTATGAGCAGAAGCAGCTCCAGTAATTAGTTTCCAGCTTGCTCTGTGGCTATGATTAGCTTTCCTGTCAGATTCTTCAATAATTTTTTATAACAATGCCCAAGAAATGTTCTCCTCAACCACAGGGCCTGATCCTCACCCATGAACACACGAGGGCTTGGCCCAGGACAGAACACCTCTTCCCACCATTAGTAAGCAAATATGAAGCAGAAAATCTACCATTAAATACAAATATTCTACATCAGGCAGCCTGATCACCTCTGAAACTAATGTTATTGTTGTTTTCTACATTATTATGCCTTCTACAAATCTCCCCATATTAATTAATCATATGTATGTTCTATGTTCTTTACACTCCCTTTTTCCATCACCAATTTTATTGTCTTTCTTTTTACATCCTTAGAAAATGGTTTGGTACTTAAGAAGTTGATGCTAAGGTCTCATCTGGTAATTATAGCTTTATCCAGATGAGTACTTTGGGGTTTTAATTCTGTTATGTGCTTAGAAAAACACATATGAATTGACATTAATCCTGCACCTAAATACTGACCCACAAATCTGCAGGAAGGTGCTGATGTTCCAGTTGTGCCATGTGTTCTGTACCCCCCATATCTGAATATACACCTACTATCAACAGCTTTGCCAGCAGTACAGAAAAGAATGGCCTTTCTGCAACCAAATGAAAGAAATACCTATGGAACCAGAACATAAAATTTATTGAATAATCTAATTTTTATATCTACAAAGAGAGAGAGAGCTTTTTTCATACATGTATGCACATGTGTATCTATCTGCTGTTTTCTCCCCAAACTCCCCTGTTCTCAGACCTGAGCACAGTCCTAACTACACAAAGAACTGAACAAGAGTGTAATTTTCCTCAAAATTTCCCTCACATAACAGAGGGTTTCAATTTGAAATAGTTCTTAATGATGACCAGAAAAGCCTCAGTCAAAGTATTCCAAGGTTTCAGCAGATGGCTCAAAGATAATTCACTGTAAATTATCCCTACAAAGCATGTCCTTATTTTCAGCAGCAACTATAAAGGATGTAAATCTCATGGGCTCACCTTGTCAGTCAGTTCCACATTTATATCCAAAGAACCAGCTGTTAGTTCCAAACATGAGGTCAGTGCAGCCAGCCAGCACAGCCTTTGACTAGTGTGCTTTAAATGAGTGGAGAACACACTTTTCTCTGTTCTAACAATGGACAGACACATGTACAACTGCTCCAGGAATGAAGTTTTTAATATTCCAGCTGAGGCTTTGAGAGCACAGTGGTGTGTTTTCTTCTTGATGTATTAAATTCTGCATGTAAAGTTGGCCTCAGCAAGATGAGACCCCATGTCTTCTACTGGGCTGAATTTGATTACTGAGATAAAGTTTGCAATAAAATGAAAGCAGTGTCAGGGTGAAAACCCCCTGTAACTCCAGAGAGGAGGAAAATCCTCAGAAATTCCATGTTTCTACCTGAAATCTCACACCTACAGCAGTTTGAATGGTCCTCAAACTCAGTTCTAACCACGTCACAACTGCAGCAGGTGGATGAATGCCATTAAGGCTGTGGTTTCTTCCTCCAGCCCTGGATTCCAAGCACTCCCATGCTGGGGGGAACATTCATAGGGGATTCATATTAAAAGGAGACTAAAACCAAGCTAAAAATCAGAAACACTTAAAGAGCTTTATAAGTTCTGTAAGGGAGTGAATCAAGAGAGGTAATCACAGAGTTTCAGATAAAGTGAGTGTATTTTCTGAGAATCATGGTACATTCTTTTATCAGTGGCCCAAAACATGGTCCTTCTATGAGGCACCAAATTTCCTGCAGGTACAGGATGTTCAGGAAAGGATATTTCTGGCTATTTCTAAGTTGGAAGTTATTCAGTTGAAGGAAAAAAAAAAAAAAAAAGACTTTTTGCATTTAATTTGAAGCTGACTGGAAAATGTTATTGAGTTATCTCCTAACCAGATTGAAAATACAGCAGCAAAATCAAATCACGGGATGAGTTTCATGTTCTCTTACAGAAGTGGTTTAAATTTGCTAAAGTTAATGGTGTGTCTGTTGAATTACATCAGCTTTTTTAGCTCTAAAAGAACATACTAGTATAAACTACAACATTATCAACTTCTTATCAGCAATCTGCTTGTCAGAAGGGAGGCTCTTGCCTTAGACACAGCCCAGTGAACCAAGCAGACCCCGACACTACCAAGAAGCCCCAGCTTCAAGTACTGAAAGGCCTGAAATCCTACCAGATTCCTTGATAGGTCTGGGTGTGGCAAACAAAAAAGTCACCAGAAATGATTGGTTTTAACTCCAGATGTTCTGCAAGCTGTGAATAGTCTTCTTAAACACAGATCACAGGCACCTAAATCATACACATCCTATTTTCTGGCCTATTGCTCTGTTGGTGCCCAGCTAAAACATCCCTGTAATGGATCTTTGGATCTGCCCATTTACACGTGGACTGGGAGCAGCAAATGGCCCTGCCCAGCAGCTGGTTGGGATGGAATCCCAAATGCCACTTTCCATGTGACAAACCCTCACCAGTCCCAAACTCTCTCTTCTGACTCGGGCAGTGCCAAAACTCCCAGAGACTCGAGGGCTGCGAATCACAAAATCTCTACATTTAGAATTCCGCTTTCTGCAGTTCCAGCCAGATGATGAGCAAAGTCTTTTCATCTCTGCTTTCCATTACTGGCAAGCCCAGGTTTTCCCTGCTATTTCTCCTTGTGCAAATTGCCCTCACAGGATTCCATGATGAATCAAGAGAACTGCTGAGGGGATATGACAGGTATGGATGTGTGTACCCCAGTCCTGGCTCTGAACTAGTCTTGCCAAAAACAGAAAGCCCCTGGCAATGCAATTCTTTAAAAAGTAAACTTGGAAAGAATAAAAAATGGTCATTAATTGCCTGATATAAATGGGTCTGGACTGAGCACAAGACAATTTGATTATCTAACAAATAAAACCACCTCCTGAGGTGATAACCCAGGTCATAAAGCTGGGCAGAAAAGTATTGAAGCCCAAAGTCTTTGTGGTGGTGCAGTTCCTCCTGGGGGGCTGTGCAGGGCTTGGGCCATGGCCTCAGCTGAGTTATCCATGCAAAAACACAAAAACCAGCTAAAAATCCCACCTTTCCCTCCCTTTGCTGCCAGCAAACATTGGAGCCAAGCACCTCATGCTTCCCAGAGAGGAGGCAGAGAGCTACTCTTCACTTTGCTTATACTTCACACTGGAAGGGTTGTAGGAGTGAGCTGACAAAGGGGAGGAACCCTAATTCCTATCCACCAAGGAACTGATGTTGCTGCAGGTATTTGGAGAGCAGAGGAACAAAAGAGGCAGGGGAGACTGGGATCTGTGCAAGTCAGATGTAACAGGGAAAGTTCTGCTGTCTGCCTGCACAGGCTTGGTGGTACAAAGCTATTTACACACAGAGTTTCACTTAATTCATGTGCAGTTTGACCTCCCTTCCCACCTTCCCTGGCTCTGGCTCTCCCTCCTTCCATGCCCATCTTCCCAGCCTCCCTCCCTGCCCACCTTCCCTGGCTCTTCGTGAGCCCTGTTCTCCCAACCCCTCTGAGCTCCACCCTGCCCACAGGACCAGCACAGCCCACCCCAAGTGCCAAGCCCCTGCTGTGCCCACCCAAACAATCCCCCGGGGTACTGAGGGTGTGCCACAGGTACCTCCTCCCTCCTGTGTGCCAGTGGTCTGGAGCTGCCAGAGCATTCCCACAGCATTCCCAGGTGCTGGATGAGAACACCTGGCACTCCCAGGCTCCTGCCCTGCTCATCTCATCCTTTGGATCCAGTGAAACTGCTGAAGCTCAAACTTCACAGAATGGAATTTGGCTCCAGCATTTTCTCTGTGTTGAGCATGTTTTGTTTGATCACAACTCAGCCCAGCGTGGTGGGAAGGAGCTGATCTCAATCAGCAGTGCACTAAAGATCCGTGTGACATCTCATGCATTGCTGGGCCCTGCCTGCTCTGCATGCACAATTTAATTACATGAGTAATAAATGTGGCCAATTTATCAATGGGAAAACATTGGACTGCAGTGAATTTACATCCTTGATTTGGATTGTTCACAGATGCCTTATTACAGCTAACTTGGCTTACCTATTTATCCTAAAAATTTCATAATTATCTTCTTTCATTTACATTGATTTGTCCAATTTTCCAGGAGGGAAATACAATTAACTACAAATAAAATAAAAAAGCCCTCCAAGTTGACTGATGGGATGCTGTTTTAAGATACTCAGTTCAATTAGGCTAAAAGCACTCTCTGTTTGTTGCAATAGCACTTTCTAAATAAAACCTGAATTGCAACAGTAAAGTGAAAACTCCACCAGTAGTCTGAGAAAAGATTGTCCATAATGTCCTCTATTAAGCAGGGATTATTATACATAGCCAACACAATTTATTTATTGGAATTATTGGTAGAAGAGTGAAAAAGTAACAAATTCTTAATAAATAAGTTTTTTCTAAAGCACCTTTTTTTTTTAACACATTTGAAAAACTTGATCTCAGATATTGAAGTGGCTGTATGGGAATACACTTCAAACCCTGTGCTTAAATTCCTAAAATGTTAATCCAAAATGCACTATCTGAACAATTCCCTGGAACTGAGTTGGAATTAGGCCCAATAAACTTCTCTACTCTCAAAAATCATAAGAGATAATAGAATTGACTTGCACCGAAGTTTATTACACAGCCCCTGGACACAAATGCACTCAATATAATCAAGTTGCTACTCCTCATATTTTAATTATAGGAAAAGCATTGTAAAAGTCAGACTTCCATTAAAAACAGGCAGTTTAACAAGGCCTAATAATAAAATTTTTATCAATAGGAATATTCAGAATTAACTTTCTGTGTACAAATTAGATTTTAAGTAGCAGGTTCATTTCTCTGGTGATCTAATTTAGGTTTTGGTATCAAACAATGTCTCAAACACATAAAAAATCTCCTATGGTAAATCTTCATCCCTAATGTTTTCCAGCTGGTCTCTAATAACTATTCCTAATTGTACTTGTTTAAAAGTGGATTTATGAATCTCAATTAGACTGGTTTTACTTATCCAACAGCAATTTTCAGTACCAACCAAGACTATTTCCAGTAGAAAAAAGATTTTTGTGGGTGACAGAATAATTATGAAAATAAAAAAGAAAATGCCTCTTATACGATTTAATTCTCAGTAATTCTACCTCAATAATCCAAACCAGAAAATATAGCAGGTAATAACCATTTTTTTGGAACTTTGTTCGTTCCACAAGTTACAAGGTATTTTTATTATCAGGACATTCACTTTGCTTTGTGCCCTGCTGTGAACATAAAGATTTGCATCGTTCTCAGGGAATCTATTTGAATTTTCTTCACAAACTTAATACCCTGACTCAGCAGAGTGTGGAGGCAGAGGCTCACTCTGAGCACACACGGAGGACCCCAGTCCCTGGAAACGTTCCTGCAACCCAGGCAGGGTGGCTTGAGTAGAGTCAAATCTGTGCTTATCTTTCAGGGACTCAACCTTCAGCACTCAGGTGGCCCTTTAATTAACTTTTTGCTGACCAGTGTCCACTGCTGGGGAAGGAAAGCTCTGAGATGTCCTTGCCAAGCCCTGTGTCCCTCGCAGGTCTAACCCTGCTCTGACCCCAGTTGTGCCCTGCTCTCAGAACACACACACTGCAGCACATCTGCTGTCACCTCACTGTGAGACCCTTCTCTTCACCTCTCTGTGGGACCTCAGAGAGTCACATCATGGAATCCCAGAATGAGTTGAAAGGGACTTCAAAGCCCATCTAGTCCCACCACTGCCATGGGCAGGGACACCTTCCACCAGCCCAGGTTGCTCCAAGCCCTGTCCAGCCTGGCCTGGGACACATCCAGGGAGGGGCACTCTGTGCCAGGGCCTGCACACCCTCACAGGGAGGGATTTCTTCCCAATATCCCATCTAAGCTGTCTTCTGGCAGTGGGAAGCCATCCCCCCTTGTCCTGTCCCTCCAGACTCTTTTAACAAGTCCCTCTCTCCATCTTTCCTGTCAGCTCCTTCAGGTACTGGGAGACCAGGTCTCCCCAGAGCCTTTTCTTCTCCAGGGTGAACAAGCCCAATCCTCTCAGCCTTTCCAGAGGACTTAGCAGTTAGGACTCAGACACAGAACAGTCTCAGCCATGTCTTTGCATGAGTCTTACCCACCATACAGGGGCACTCCAGCAACAGGAGTCCACGTGACTCCGTGCCTGCCGTGCCACACTTACGGAAAAGCACAGCCTTCTAGTGACATCAAATGTTTTAGATGAAAGCATATCCCATCTATGGGAACAGATTTCTGCTACAAACACATTTTTTTTATTACAGCCTCCTGCAACTTTCCCAGATGGCCAGGTAGTGGCTCTTCCTTGGGGGTCACCATATGCTCTACAATTAGTGACTCATGGCTCTGATTAACATTCAGCTCTCTGACAAATGCCCGTGAAACCAGAGCTGGAGAGCAAGACCCTTGAGCATCAAGGAGGGAACAGGAGGCTCTTCTATGGCAAACTCTGAAAGTCAAAGTCATTACCCCCCATGTAACAGCCATGGACAGCACTTCCAGCCAACACAACAGGCTGGACTACCTTAGTTTCCATTCCTTGAGCCTGAATATAGACACAAAAATGCTATTTTTACAGCATTACATTACAACTCTGTTGTTGCAGCCAAACACTTTGGCTTGAAAATCTGACTTCAGCTCCGTGTTAAGCAATGCACAATAAATTCTCCTGCAAAGAGAAGTGCTGCAGCACGTGCAGAGCTGTGCTCTGGGCACAGCCATTAACACGTGCCTGTTGGCCACTCTGCATTCACCTCAAAAGCCACTGTGAACAAACCCAATCACTCCCCAGAAGTTTTATGACTGAAAGCAGCAACTTGAAAACAGCAATATTTTTATGGGCTCCTGTGAAGAGGATTCTTCAGTGCTCAGTAGGGTGAATCCAGCCTCCTCAGAAACACTGATCCCATTATTCAGCTTTGGTAATTAAAATGTTTTCTAAATGATTGTTCCCCAGCAGGAGGAAATTGATTTATTTTAATGCATTATTGTATTTTAGCACGGAACAACTTTTTCTTTGTTTTTTCCCCTTCTCTCGTTCCCCCCACTTGCAGATGAATTATTTAGATGTGAAGATTTGTCTCCTGTGCTTGACATGAAGCTTTAGGGAGTAAGTGGAGAAACCCAAGGAGTGCCTCAGCATTTGCAAGTTCAGTTCTTTCTATCTGGATATTGATTAGCACAACATGTATCAGGAGGAAGTGGCTCAGCTAAGGGCACATAGATCTAAACATGACTTCAACAGAATCTACATATTGAGAAATGCATTTAGGGATTCCATTATACACTCCTTTTTAAAACAAGTTGGGTTGGGGGGGGTTGTTTTTGTTTCTAAATCAGGCCACAGAATCTTATTTAAATGTATTTTAATGACAGTGGTAGTGTCCTTAAATGTACTGCCTCTTATTTAGGTCCAAACTCTGAGTCCTGTGAAACACCCATTCACTTCAGCTGGTTTTGGGTGAAGCTGTTAATTATCCAGCTGCAGACACCTGGAGAGCTGACCGCAAACACTGGTTCCAAACCAGATCCTGACCCATCTGAAGAGATGTATCTTACACTTCTATCACAGCAAGCAGTATTTTAAATAATTAAAATTACTTTGTGTTTATCTCCTGAAGTAGAGAGGAGAATCGATGCTGCCACAGGTGAGTTACCATTAAATAGTTTCTTGAAACAATGTCTCTCCTGCTCCCAAATTTGTTCTTTTTTTACGAAGGCCTCTGCTTGACTAGAAATTAGAACTAGATATATAAGGGAACCTTAATTGTCTGATAAAATCATGCTGGATTTCACTTCTACTGTCAAGCAGGCCAGATGAGAAAACTGATCAGAGCTTCTTGAATGAAACTACAATCACCCAACTGCACAGAAATGGGAACAGAACTAAGTGGATCAGCACTTCCCTGGCATCTGGCAGCAGCCACTTCGATAGAACCAAGAGAAACTGCTCTCTAGCCAGTGGAAGGTTAATGCACCTGGGGATGCCCACACTGCTCCCAGGAGCTCTGCACAGGATCTTGGAGCACTCTACACATATGGTAAGATCTACAAAAATACCAGGAGCATTGGTATGCCCAGCAAGCAGAAAGCACTGGTGTTAGAGGTAGTCTCTGGCAAAGCCAAGAACAGCCTTCTCCTTTCCTGATTCTCTAACACACCACTTCTTCTGGCAGAAGATTTCTCCAAGAAACAACAGTAACCATAACGTTTATTGCTTAATATCAAATTTACTGAAGTGCTCAAGGGTCTCAAGCATAATGAAGGCCTCTATATATTATGTAAAGATATCCAAAGAAGCTGTCCTAAAATACCCACTGTCCTACATATCTCTGATGAAAGTCTCATCTTCAAAGGAACAGCAAGACTTCAGTGCAGCTGAATATCCCAACTGCCAGCATTTTCCACCATCATGGACTTGGTTTGAAACTCAGCTCTGACAGAGGCTTTAAACAATCCAAAGGGTTGCCCTAGACACAGCAAATTTATAAGGTATGTTACAACATCCCCATGAGCAACACAGGATGGATTTTTGGCACACACTGTATAGAGTGAAGTCTTGTGCACAACTGAAAATATTACAGCATGAAGAGGGATGGCATGAAAGCCACCTTATCCAGTACCTCATGCCTTTGAACAATCAGCACAGGATATTCTGTGGGTCTGTGGTTCCTAAACAGGCTCTCTGCAGTAAATCCAGTGCTAAGAACTGGACAGTGCTGTCTGATGGCAATGGCAACAAACAAGAGCCAAACTGAGGCCATGGGCCATCATTAGGTGGAAAAGCAACACAGGGACACCAATCCTTCCCTCCTTCCCTGGGTGCTGCTCCAGCACAGCCCAGAAGCAGAGAGCAGTCAGATCCCAACATCACACAGCCCTTCAGCTAAACACACTCTGCTCTCTTACTCGCACTCACACCAAAGCAGCACCTTTGGATGCTCAGAATATTCACATTCCCCTCAGCAGTCTGCACATGGGTGGGCTGTGTATGAACATCAGAGCCTATTGCATTCAGAGTACCTGTGCAAACATGAGTCTTTTACAAAAGTCAACAGAACTAGGAGTTTATATTCTGTTTCCAGTGCACATTATTTGAACTGCTATTTATTACTTGAATGCCTGCATGTAGAAGAAACAACTCAAACTTAATTCAGTACTATACAGAGAACACAGACCCTAAAACTGCCCTCTGCTTCGTGTTCTACTAAACTGTCCTGCAAGAGGGAAACAATTTTCAAGCAAAGCCTAAAAGAAGGCTGGGGAGGGTAAGATCTGCAGGACAAGAAGAGAGCAGGTGAAAAAAACCCCATCTGCTACAAAAAGATCAGGGGGATACCAGGATTACCTAGAACCCATCAGTGTCAGATGCTGGGCACTAATCAGTGCAGCAGAATCCTGCTTTTTGCCACTCTTTCTGTTGAGGAAAAGGCTCTTGCACACCATAAACAGATCTGATTCCTCACTTACCATTCTCAACTCAGTAATTTCTGGGTGAGCCTTTAATCTGTGGCTGAATTTTATTTAGCTGTCCCTTTGTCCTTTCCTGTTTATTTCCCTAATTGTGTTTTTCTCTCTTTTTTCTATATATAATCGACTTTCTGTGCCATTCCTACCCACACACCTCTGCCTTCCAAGCCATTTCCCATTGCTTTTCTTATTTAACATTGCTTGCCCCTTATTTAGAATCCCCACATTTTTTCTGCATCTTACAGATCCGAGCAAGAACAAGCTCAGTTTCCAGGCTGCACTCAGATCATCCACAAACAATCCCACGGAACATCTTTGGAGAAATAAATTGCACTTACATCTTTAGGAGCCAAAGTGGTGTAACATAAATCAAAACAGAGTAAGAAAAAGAAAACTTTTCCAAAATCCTGTGCATTGGAATGGATGCAGCATCTGCCTCAACTGCTAAGAGCCCCCACTGCATTCACTCATTTGTTACCTTCTGACCACAGGCAGCAGGTGGTATTTTGCCTTTCCACAGACCTCAGTTTACATAAATCCCAATTTCTGCCCTGAAAAATTTATAATCCAGTGCTGGGCAACAAGATCTTATCCTGCAACAGGCAGAGCCACACAAATGAGCTTCCTTGCATTTGCAGCTCACTAACCTTTCTTACATTTGGCCATCAATATTTACTATGAGTATTTTGTAAATATAATTCACTGCTGTAAATTTTGTGACTTATTCCCAGCAGCCCTCACTGCACCTAATCAATCCTCAGTTACTTTGCAAACACATCCCATCGGCTATTGATGTCCTTCCTGTCAAAGACATAATGCACAATTACAGACACTACAATGGCACCAAGGAATCCAACCCTAAAGAACTTCCTGAGGCAATTTACACTCTCCACCACCAAAGAATTTTGTTTTGTTGGAGTACTTAATTTTCAAGTATTTTGCAGTGCTCTGGACAAGTGATTGCTGATAGGTCCAGTCAGTGACTGCAGTTACTATACTTTGCTCCTCCAACCAAATCCCACATAACTGAGTGTGATGATATTTCCTGTTGGAACATTACCTGGATTAGTTAGGGTTACATCCAAAAATCCTCACTCAGGGACAGCTTACAGGAAAACATCACTCTTACACGATACATGCTCAGCTCTGTCATTCTGTAACACCCAAGCTATCAAAACTCATCACAGCCAAACTAAAGCTCAGACTTATAAATGCTAATTTGCAAATTTGTTCGTTCATTTACCGTAAAAGTGTTATTCTTTCTTTACAAGTAAAATGAAAACTAGGCATAGGATTCATCTCACTAGATTTAAGATGGATGCCTGGCCTGGTCTGTCAGTCCAGTTTAGGACTAGCAGACTACCAAGGACTACCTTGACTTCCGTGGAGGAAAGGGACAGGCTTCATATCCAGAGGGCAACTCAACCTAAAGATGATACCTGCATCCTAAAGATACCACCTGCAAAAATAAGCCTCAAAATGCCCAATCCCTTTGCACATAAACACAGGTATAGGACTCTCCTCTCCCTGGAGTCACACGGTGTTTGGAGAAGACAATACATAATAACACCCAGAAGCAAATTTTCTGATGCTTGAATTGTATCTATAAAATAACTGACTGGCCCTGTTTGGTTGATAAAATGCCTCCCTGAAATATGCAGGGGAAAGGAAATTAAAGAGGAGAAGGGATGAAGAGCATTGCTACATCAGACACTTTTACTCAGCTTGAGGAATCGTAGGTGTTACAACTTTAATGGTTTTGATTTGCCATTCCATTTTAACACAGAGACGTTAACACAATCAGTCAGCACTTCCTTAACGTGATATTTACAGCCTGCACACTGAAATGAAGGCAAATGAAAGAATAATTTATGCTGTAATAGTGCCATATAAAGTATCATTGTGTTAATTCTCTAATAGAACTAAGCTAGCTGTAGCAAGAAGATAAAACCCCTTTGAAGAGTGAAACACAGCCACAGTTGGTCTTGTCAGGGCTCCTGCTTCTACGAATATTTATGATTTTCCCATTCCTCGAGAACCATAAATGACACAGCAGGTCAACGAGACAGTTTCCATCTCCGTCTGGATATTTCCATGCAGAACTAGAGGATAATTCAGTCTCCATCCCCAGATAACCCCAGCCTTTCTCTTTCTGTTGCTGACAAAGGGCTCAGTGCTGGATTTCCTCCTGAGAAACAAATTCCATGCCTTATGCAGACCCCCAGGACTCCGCCAGGGCTGCGTGGGAAGAAAAGGAAAGCAGGATTTGGCTGGGAATGGAGAAGGCACGACCCAAAGCCCCGTGCACAGGGGCAGCTTCTGCACTTCTGCCTGTCAGGCAGGTCCTGCACTGTGATGCACAACTCACTTGGCACACTGAGTGTCACTGAAGTCACCTCCCAGTGTCCTGTGCTGCTCCCAACAGCGTGTTGGCTGCTAAATGACTTTACATTCTTTTTTATTTTTCTACAGAGCTTATTTTAGAAAGGTTGTATATCAATCTGGAAAGTGCTGTGAACATGATGTTATCATAATGGTACCATATGCCAGTCGACTACTTACAAATCATCCATGCTTCCCTCACTTGGTAGATTTTAAAAGCATGATAAAGAACTTGATTCTCCTCATGCTTACACTGGATTTATATCAGTACACCTCCATGTTTTACACTAGTGAAAAAAAAAAAAAGCAGAAATGTTTGTATCAAATCCTCTAAAAATCTTTAAAGGCTCTTAAAACAGACCTGTAAAAATATAGTTTTTATTACTCAAGTATTGGTCCCAAAACAGGTGTGAGTACTAAAGACTGAAACCCTATGAAAAAGTAGGATATGCTCCCAAATCACCTTATCCAGCTGTACAAGTTATAGAAGTGGATTATATCCTTTAACTAAAGAGTTTTGGAGCTGTTAACTCACCTCCCTGGTTTGGCCCCTTAAGGAGGGCACTGTGAATTCCAATACTCCATCTGATCATTTCTCTATAGCTTTTCCCTACTTTCTTTGTTCCAGAGAAATCAGATTTTCATGTGTTCACAACACCCCATAAACCCTGCAAAAAACTATGTACCATAGGACTTGTGATAAAAGAGGAGATTAGGAGAAGATTAGATCTTAAGAAGGAATCCAAGATAAAAGGCTAAGTAAAACTTCAACTGCGTATCTGAACTTAGGAGAACCTGGACCCATTTCCACTCATACCTATCAGTTAAATATACACACAAAAAACCTGTTCACAAATTCCACACTTGACCAACCACTAGGTTGTCATGTTCTGGCAGTTTTCTGGTGCCTTTTTGACCCTTTACAGTATCTTTCAGAGTGACTCAGTGCTCATAAAATGTTTTGCATGAGAAAACTCAAAAATGAAGTATGTGAAGTTAGAGCACAGAACCACTTTTGCTCAGCTACTCTGTCTTACTCCTCTTCTAGGCAGAGCACATGTTTAGCAGTGAATCTGACTCCAGCCTCATGCCTTTTCATTCATTAGCCTTTGTACTCAGGGCGGTACCAGGAGAAATTCTCACAGTTCTGATGGCAAAGTGAGCCCTACCAGCTCTGCTCTTGTTTGCCATCTGGTGTGAGTTGGGGGTGCTCTTAATTCCTGCTGCATTTCTGTGGGCAGGATAAGTGGTGACCTTCATCTTGGATCTCTCTGCCTCTCTCAGAAAGAAGCTTTCATGCAAATCTCAATACTTTATCTTTGGAGCAGCAGCCAGACAAGGGAAACTGCCTGAAGGCTGAGCACCACTGGTCATATCCAAGTGTTTGTAAACACACTTATCCTGGAGAATTCTGCACTTGTCTTTGGACATCTTGTCTGAATGCCTTAGATTCTTGGGGCTGTATCCCCCTCTTTTACAGCTGCTGTTTCTGACCTGCACAAGGGTGTGGAACATTGTCACTTCATAAATTTGGTACATGGTCTGTGTTAATTGATAAGATAATGGTCACACTCTGCAAACTCTTCAACAAAATTCCTCCTCTCTACATGAGCAGACCAATTTATCTTTCTCACAAGAATCATATACAAGTATCATATGGCTGAACTCATCTGGCAATCTAAAGCTGATTCTACTAGGACTTGCTTCCTTTGAGAACAGCTTTTTATTTTCTACCAGCTTTTTCATGTCCCTCTCCTTAACCCACGGACCTTCCCCGCTGAGGCTTCACTCAGTTCTGTGCCAAGGGAAGCACCGGCAGCACAGTCAGTCTGCCCAGCACACAACACTGAGCCTGAATGCTGTCCAGCTTTTCCACTAGCATCTGAACAACCCTTTCTGGGGCTCACAGTGGTAATTTAGCTATTGCCTTGATCCCAGGTTTTATGTATTAGTCATTATTTGTGACATGTGAGATAGTCAGGGAAGGCTCAGTTGCCTAAACGGGGACGCCGAGTGGGGTTTGGGACATGCGAGGAAAACCAGGACACCTGCCCTGGGCACCACATCCAGTGTCTGTCTCACCTGAACACTGGTGAGACAGGCAGCAGAAAGGAAACTGCAAGACCTGAACCCTACCTGCTTCTAAATCATCTTTAGACCACCCAGTGTCCATGGCATCCCTGGAGGAACTCTCAGAGCCCCTGGCTTGGAATTGGCACTGGATTCTGATCCTTGCAGTGTCACAGCTTCCTTTGAATGGACAGGCAAGGGAGAGAGGGGCAGTGGAAGTGCCTCCCAGGCCTCCCAGTGCTCCTCTGTAAGAAGCAATCAGGATGGACATATTAGCATAAAATGACAGTATGACAAGAAAAAATTATAAATAGGTCATTCAAACCCAAAGTGGTCCAACAAAGGGATGCCTCGTGGGAACCCACCACGCTCTCCATGCACCTGGAAGTACACAAAGGCCAATGGCAAGGACACATGTTGCAATAATAAAAATGTAAAATCCAGTGCAGGCACCATACTCCACCCTCCCCAGCCCTCATGTGTCAAGAAAAAGACTTACAGCTTTTATATAAAGTAACAGTAAACTGTATAAAGTCTCCATTTAAATTCCCAACCCAGAGATTTGCACAGCAGTACTGCAAAAAGTAGTAATTATATAGAAGCTTTTTAATATGCAACGGTATGCAGCACTTCTCTTCTTAAGCTGAACAGCCAAAGTAGTATCATAAATATTATATTTAAATAGTAGCTCAAACCACATGGTTTTGAAAACAATAACTAAGCACATGCTTTGCAGGAACATGGAATTAGAAATGATTTCACATAGGAGGATAAAAGGTTTGCAAGAATTGTGATCATGCTACAGGGAAATGGTTTATACAGGCTGTACTCAAAGGTACATTCCCGGTTCCAAAATAATTAACTGTTTTCAGAGATTTATAGTTTTGCTGTATGCATTTGCTTAAATATTAATTCTGCTGCCTGGTGTTTAAAGCAGGATAGATTGTTCAAAGTGAAAATGGCTGAATGGCCCATTCACAGGAAATATGCGACTTCTTACCAGAGAGCACTGGCTTCTGTTTGATACTTCTAAATATTAATTTATATTTAATTGTAAAAAAAACAAGAGATCAAATTAGTTCCTTCTCATAAGTAAAGAGTGGGAGCAACATAGTGCAGCCTAATGCTGTATATTTAACCTCAGCCAACTTTGGATTTTTTAACTAAAATTATAAAATGTTATGAAGTAGATGACTGGAGGTGACTGGAGAGAAAGATAACATTGAAACCCTCTCTTCAGAAAGACAGTGACCACACGACCATTTTCAAGGTTTCATATGTTGAAACACTTGCACCCTAAAACGTTTACAATTCTGTAACAAATTTACTCACGTAACAACAACAAGCAAAAATAAAACGAAGTTCAACAGAGAACATTGAAGAAGCCTCCACAGGTCCTACTGACAAATAAGAACTTGTGCACTTGCCCTGAAACTAATTTTGCAAATTATCATTATCCTTCAGCACAGATGCTTATTAGCATTTATTAACCTAATGCAAAGCCCTTTCAGGTGTTCCACACCAACTTTAAAGTGCTCCAGATCAGGTCCCAGGAATGTCCACTTCTTCACAGGCTTTTGCAAGACCAGCTTCTTGGTCTGTAAAGAACACATAAAACCCAGTCCTATGATGAGACTTGGTTTCCTCACCTCCATTCATCACTAGTGTCAGCAAGGCAATACCCCTGTAAGAATCCACCCAGCAGATGCTGCTTGGAGTAGGAAAACTTGTGGGATTTGATAATGAAGTGAACATGGAAGGAAGGTGCAGAGAGGGACAGCAAAACTCTGGCTGTGCTCTAAGAGAAGTCCAGTAATGGGAAGGATTTGGACTGAGACCTGGGTACCCCAGAAGAAACCTTCACAGAACTACTCAGCTCTATAATGTAAATTTAAGAGGCATAGCATCCAGTCACCTGACTGAAGATTTCTATTACCAAAATACCAGACTGAGCATGAGGGGGGTGGGATCTCCCCCATCTGCCAGGTCATGGAAGGCAGACAGGCTGCTACATTCTAGTTAATTTTTCTGCTACATATTTATGTTCTAAATCAGGAGGTAATAAAGACACGAGCATGGTATGACTTCCCTTTAGTTAACTCTGGACTTTCTTCCTGCTGGATGGGAGGACAGGGGCTAACCCCAGTATCTAATGACCACAGGGGCTGGAGATTTAAACAACTCTGCCTTGGTTTCACAAACTCCTGATCCTCTGCCCACCTCCCTGGGCCAGCCATGTGCCCGGTGCTGGCAGCTGCATAGCAGGCATCACATTAGCACAGGCATCAGAACCGTGTGCCGTCACCTGCGGATCTCAGCTGAACGCTGAATTTGGGAGCTGATGTCCCGACGCTCCTAAACTTCTCTTTGTTAGGAGCCATCTGGTAGGGCGGCCAGAGTCTTGCCTAAGGAAAAGAAGGGAATGTTTGGCAGCAGCGAGTAGCACCAGCGAGAGCGAGATTCCACCCACTCCCCAGCCACAAGAAACGGAGGTGTCACTTACACGCTGCATCCTACAACTTCTCCCCTGTGCCTCTCCCTACCCCAAACACCCTCTCCAGCAGGAGCACAGCTAAGCACAGAGCAGGGAAGCCTCTGAATCCGAGCGGCGAGGCGCCAGCCTGAGCACACTCGCCCGCGCAGCGCAGCAGCCCGAGACGGGGACACGCGGGTACCAAATCCGTCTACTGCAACCACAAGAAAGTTCGTGCGATACAACACCCCTGAAAACCACGCGGGAGGGAAGGAAGCGGCTTCTGAGAGAAGCGCTCACAGGGGAGAGTCCTAATAAAGCCGTACGATCTCGCTCACCCACACGCACATCTCCCAGCGCAGCACTTCCAAAATCACCAACGAGAACCCAAAGACCGAAGGAAAGGACAGAAACGGGCGGCAGCCAAGAGCCTCCCCCCGGCTCGTCCTAGATGCCTGGGCAGTTCGAGGAGCGAAGGGGGCTTCTCCCCTCGCAGCCAGAGGGGGCAGAGGGAGCTGCTTGCCCCGCAGCAGCAGCCCCAGGCACAGACGGGGATGGGGGGCCGCGTCTGCGGACAGGGGTCCCCGGGGCCGCGCCCAGAGCCCGTCCCGACTCGCACCTACCTGGGCGGGACGCGGGGCAGGGGCGGAGGCGGCGGGGGCAGCCCGGACAGCCACGGCCGAGCCGGGGCCGCTGCCCAGGGCGGCAGGCGATGCTGCTGCGGAGAACTCCGCGCGGCTCTTTGGCTCTGTTAGGAAAGTTACCGCGGCCACAGGACCCACCTTAAACCCGCCTCCCCGCAGGACCCGGGGGAGGGGGAAGGAGGAGGAGGAGGAGGGAGGGAGGAGGAGACGGGGGTGGGGGCTCGGAGCCGTTCTTTTCGCGGCGCAGAACCGAACCACGGTGGCGTGTGTCGGGCTGGCGCTCCGGGATGCGGGGCTGGGCGCCTCCTCTCCCGCAGACTCCGCTCCCCGCCCCCTGGATTCCTGCTTTGACGCGCGGTACCAGCTTCAGAACGCAGAAACTTTCCCCTTTCCTGCGGCGCTGACGCTGATTTGTGGCTTATTCGTTTGGTGATGGTTGGTTTGGCATCTCGTGATTTATTTAACCATTTGTTGTTTGGGGGAAGGGGGGTCCTGATGCCTCGGGCTTTGTGTGTGTATGTTTTGGGTTTTTTTCTCCGCCCGATTCAATTAAAATGCCGTAAATAGACTAGGACAAAGACTCTGATCGCCACCCCGACATCCCAAGGCTGCCGCCAGAGCAGTGCATGTGGGAATAAGGAAGCAAACTATAGCTGAGGCAGGCAGGAACCCTTGGCGGCTCAGCAGAGGTAGGAGCGGGAGGGAAAGGCACGGCTCCCTGCCTCCTGCGGCTGAAAAACCGGGATCTCCGGAGCACAGACCTCTCAGACTCCACGGATGTGCTCAGCGGCAGACCATGCAAACTTCTGGAGCCGTGTCGGGGTGCCTCGGTTTGCCGCTCCGGGCACCCACGCAGGTGGCACAGCGAGCACACATAGGCGAGCACCCGCAGAGATCAGTGCCTAAAGCAGCCCCTGGACGGGGAGAAGCTGCCTAGAGCTGAACCAGGCGAGACCGAGGGGATGCTGACAGCGAAAAGCGCCGTGGAAAATTTACCTCTTCTCTAGCATCCTCTGCCGTCCAGAGCTTCTGCCCTTGCTCTGTCACATCGACTGCACCACTGCTGCCTTCGGGTGGCTCGGTGCCACTGGGTGCTCAGAAAGGCGTCAGCCAGGGAATGAACTGCATCCCGTGGTTGTCATTTTCTCCCTGAAAGATGTACCAGAAGTTATAAATGTGTAATGATTTAAATCATTAGACCAAAAGGCTTATGACAGGTGATTTGAACAGCTGCACTAACTTAGCTCTTAGCCAGGAATCTTACATTTGCACAGGGTGTTCAAGATGAAATGCTCCAGTTGTGTTATGTACTATTACTGATTATTTTCTAATTAGGATAATAATGTTGGCTGGGTTCCTGCTTTTTTATCATCTCACTATGTAAAAAACATAAGTCCCTTTCTGATAACATACCAAAAAGGTCAATAGAACCCTTTTTGCCACAATAGCCACACGATGAATCCCCACATTACACGGTATTTTATGTCCATGTGAGGCGGCCAAAATCTCCTGTCCTGCACCGTGTGTTTCTTGGTCCCGTGCCAGCAAACGATGCAGATGATGGCAGCGTTTCAGCATCGACATCGTTTGGGCCAGAATTGGTAAGATGCTTCCACAGGGGACCCCCTGCAACCTCCCAGCCTTCCAAAAACCTCCTGCACTCCCAGCACTGCGTTGGTGCCTCCCGGTTCCTGCCCTCCCCCGATGCCGCCCCGTCCCAGCAGGACGGGGCAGTGCGGGATCCACGTGTGCTGGAGCCGCTGCTGGAGAGACTCCTCCTTCCCCACCTCTTTCCAAGCCCAGCTCTGCTCCCGCACGAGCTCCACAAGCTATTTTTCTTCATTACCCATGGCTATGGCAACCTAAGCAGGTTCTGCAGCAGTCCTGGTGCCTGAGGTGAATTCGGCCCTCTCTTTCCCAACCTATTTTTAATTATTTTTTACAAACATCCTTTGAAAGTTTGGCTTGGCTTGATAATTAATATCAATAATAAATTAGCAATCGTGTTTATTTATTAAATTATTTTCAATATTTAATACCATTTCATAGATCAAATTTGAACTTGATTTATTGAATAAATAGAGCTAATTAGGTTTAGTTGTTTGTATAAGAATATTAAACCCACCAGTTGCTCTGTACTGATGGTGTTGTTTATAATTCAGTTTTGTCACCAGTTTCCAGTTGGGGAACTATTTAGCATCCCTGATTTTTCTTTTTAAACAGTGAGTTGCTCTCTGAAATGCACGAAATGCTTAGAATTAATTAGGCCAGGCTGCTGCTACAATTAGTTTTATTTTTTTTTCTTTATCTTCCAGAGGTCTCTTTAACACTTTCCAAAGAAGTTGGAAAGTAGTCTGTCAAACTATGAGTTCCCTGGACATCAATGACACCTGAGATACTACACTGTTGTCTGGCTGTTTACAGATGTTTGAGACAAAGCATTCAGCTCTGCTCTTCTTCCTCCTGTAAAATCCCATCCAGCTCAGTAATTTCACTTGGAAAGTTCTGACCTTCTCTACTTTATGGTTGTCTACACTTGCAGGGCAGCAGAGGGGAGTAAATGCCAATGAGTCTAGCTATGGAAGTGTTCTACAGTTGAAGGTGACTACTAGAATACTCATTTATTATTGGTCCCTATTTAAATGCAACCCCCTTCTAAGAAGACATTCAGTACAAACAGCACTAGATTGCAGCACAGTGGTTCTAGTTCAGTGCTTCTGTTTTTTCAAAATGTGTAGTTTACAAATAAAGATATAAAAAGGGACAGTTTGGCTTTTTTTCCTATTACTGTTGACTCAGTGAGTGTAGCCTAGAGTTATAACTCTGTAAACTCCAGCTGAATCCTCAAGCTTAGCCAGATTCCTTCATAAATCATAATGAGTTGTTGAAATTCTAAAGGACAAAATAACTCTCAGTTATGAGTGCACAGCCTCAGTTTGATGAAATGATAACTGGTTATCCCCAGGAAACCTCAGCACCAATGTGAAAACGGGATAAGAATTTTGGGGGAAAAAAAGGCAAAAACAAAAGGCAAGGAAAAAAAGCAAGAGTGTATTACAAGAGTGACTCTGCACAGAAAACTGCTTAATAATTCTGCTGATAGAGTGTGAGCCAGAGAAGAATTCATTTCCCTCTCCCAGAGCTCAGCTGGGGTGACAGGAGTTTAAAGGAGTGCAGCCTTTCATAAAGGTGAGCAGGTATGTCCTTCAGTGCAGACAGTGGAGTTTGACAACACTGGAGCTTTGCTGTTGAATTTTGGGGAGGCACAATTTTACCCTGGGAGAGGAACTGCTGAGTAAAAACCAGCCACTTGTACATGTTTTCTCTTCAAAGTCCATTTACCTTTCAAGAGCATTTTACTGCTTTTCTTTGATTGCTTCTACATGTCCAATTCAAAACAAGTTCCTGTTCACTTTTTCAATTTCCATATGTTCTTTTTGCTTATAGGGACAATTGGGCCTCAGAAATCATCAGCAAACTGAATCATGTTATTGTTTGCAAAAGCATCAGTTATCAACACTCTGAAATTATTATTCTGTTAATATTAAAGCTCAAGAAATTAAATATTCATCATTTGTGTCTGAGCAATTATTATTGAAAATAATACTTGAAAAAGAAAAACAAAGCTATTCAGACATAACATGAATTTTAACTTGTTTTGGATTTTGTTTTTGTTTTTTAGAAAACCAATCAGGGGTTTAGTTTATGCATCATTCTGTTCCCTGCAATAATACGCTGTCTGTGCAATCAGTGATGATAAATGGGACATAATTGTAAACTTGATATTGGTTTTCAATATTGAATTCATCATTCTGTCCTCTTAACATATATTAAATACTTCAAAGAATTTATATATTTGTTTGATTTATCTGTGATTTTTTTCCAATATGTAAAATTTATTAGTTTTCTAGTTTTTGAGAAACTAAGAGTAGACAACATCATTAATAACGCTGAATAATAGAGTTGGCCTCATTTATGCATAACTCTCTTCTACCAAACAAAGTGTCCAAATCCAGTACAAACATATTAGTTGTAGGCAGGGTAGAAAATACAGTCTGAACTAGAGCCAGTTCTGCACAGGTTTTGTTTGACTTCCCCAATCTATCCCTGATCTCTTCCAATAATGGTTACGAGAATTTACTCTTCTTTAGAAAGGCAACGTCTGCACTCACAGGACTTGCACTTCACTTTATTCTGTCAGAATTGTTGACTAAGCTACCAAGTTTGGAGAAGTACAATAGGGTACTTCAACCTAAAAAAAAAAGCTTAGATATCCTTCAGAGTTTGGGTCCACTCCAGGGACAACATTAATTTACTTTTTCCCTACAATGGACCTATTACCCAAAAGACAAATGTTCACTGAGATTGTCCCAGTACTCTTAATGAGCAAGTAATGGAAAAATAATCAGAAAATATTAATCTTGTCTTACAAAGAAACTGTTCATCTAATTCAAACAGACACTAAGCATTTAGGCCCTGGTTCAGTCATGTCAATTGTTTGTTCCATTAGCAGAGCCTGTAAGTCTGTTCCCCAATTATTATGAGTTAAAAACTGGTCAGTGACCAGGGGTTTGTGTGCACCTTAACCTGTGTGAGGTCAAATTCTGCTCTTAGCCATGTGTGTGTGACCACCATTCTTAGGATGTGCTGTTTCCCTTGCTCGTGGTTTCTGCAGTGCTCCAGGCCATGACATTTCTCTCTGGTTAGTATGATGTAAATTTAAATATAAAAAAGGGATTTGGTAAGGCTGAAGAAAACAATTATGCAATGATGCAAATGAGGAAACAGCATTCATTCTACTGAACTATAGCTGGTAATTAAGGGAGAAATTTGATCCACTGACAAAACTAGCAAAGAAAGTCAGTTGTACACAACTATTACTCCTTTTCTTATCAAGGAAACAGGTAGGAGACCAGTCTGCCACAAAATGGGGAATGGAACCCCGTGCTGCAGGAAGAGCTGTGACCTTCTTTTGTATGAAAAGATCAGCTGTTTTGGTGCATCAGAGGAGCCTGAGCAGGTGGAACAGCTTGGGTGTGTCACAGCCTCAAGCTCCACAGAAGCAGAGGTTGGCTGTGAGGAGCTTCAGTGTGTGGTTGTGTGTGAAACACATCAGGATCCCAGGTACACACCGGGGCATCCAGAATGACATTGTGCCTCTATCTGGAGCACATGACCCTGGTAAGTGCTGGAGAGTGATATCAAAATACATTAACAATCACTCTACAACACCTAAATTCTTATTAATGTTAATGAGAGTTATGCAAATGATCTGAGAAGCAAAGAGACCCCTCACAATGAAAAAAAACTATAAGAAAAGCAGCATTTATAATGCATAATTAATAGCAATGTCACATAGGTCAACAGCAGCAGTGGCTTTCTTATGAAAATTCCTGTGTGCAAAGCAGCAAAGACTAGATTTTCTTTTCTGTCAAGAAAACCCACACTGCAACTGAAGCAAGAACTGATGGCTTCCAACCACATCTTCACCTTCTGATTTTGAGAGCTGAAGAACAATTTACCATCAAGCTCCTGCATGTCTCCAGGACATTCCTCCTTGGACTGCCTGAGGCAGAGTCAAGGCTGTGGGAGGAATTTGACCAACTTTACACCACCAAACAGGCATTTACAGCTTGAACATTAATCTGTATCTGTGATTGAGTTAATTATTTGACTATTACCAATCTCTTGAGTTTGTACCTTTTGAATTTCTCTTTCACTTAAACCCAAAGGCTGGAACTGCAAGTACAGACCAAAAAAGGGGCACAGAACCACCAGCTAAAGAAGAATGTTGATTCAATCCACGTGCCTACACCAATACACTGAGGGTCCCCAAACTTCTGCTCCTTCACAGAGAGGCTGCTCTTCCCTCAGTAAATTCCCCTTTGGAGAAAGCTGACAGGAATTCCAGGTGATAGCAAACCAGAAATAGAGTTAAAATAAGGACTGCAGCAGACAGAAGCTGCTGTGGCTGGGTTTCTGAAACAAGTCCATAGGATATATTCATTTAGACCTTATTTATAGGTACTTCTAAATATGCTGGAGCAAATTTATCATGAAGCTTAACTTGTTCTCTTCCAACAGCTGTCTCCAGATACACAGAATACCAAGGAAAGAACTGAAATCTGTAGGAAATGTACTGTTGCAGCATTTGGCATTATTTGGACACGCTGTGGAATGCTCAGCTATGCCTTCATCAAAAGAAATTTGGAGTTCACTGCTCTTGCACTCGGTGAGGAATGGGTTTGATTACAGAAAGAAGAGACAAGCAGAAAGAAGCTGTGAATTTAACTGCAGGATCGATTTCTGCAGGAATTTTCCCCCTGCCGTTTCAGGACCCAGCTGAATGGCAGCACTGAGTATAAACATTCTCTTGGGTGCCCCCTTTGCTGCACGCCCCAAGCCCGTTGCCAGCTCAGCCCTCTGGCAGCTGCCCCGGGTCGTGCTGTGCTGGGGCTCCTCCCTTCAGCTGCCATGGGCTCAGCAGGGCACTTTGGCAAAGAGGATCATTGGAATTTTGATCTGCTCTGGGAATTTTGTTTTTGCTTTTATTCACCTCTGCAGAGATGAGCAGCCTACAAAGCCAGTCCACCTGCATAAGGTCTTATCCTGTTACAGTGAGATCTGAAGATGCAACTTTAGATTGACTGTAATGACTCCTGAACTGGACAGATAATTTTATGCCTCCCTTTCCTACTTGCAAAATGGAAATAGCATTCCATGTGCTGATTAATATTAATTCCTGCCCAGAATCTTGATCTGTCCTGCATGTGCTACAGAGATTAAAATTATAATAGACATTTTGAAATTTCGAAATTTCAAGGAATTATGTTCCTTCCCTTTCAAACTGTAAAAAGTTATCAATCAAATCCTAACAGAAATTCCCACAAGTTTTATTTCTATTTTCAAAGAAAATCTAAGAAAACTTGGCTGCAAGCATTTCTTTCATCCATAGGCACTCAGAAAATTTTAAGTCAGGATCTACCAGGAGTTGATACCCAAAATGACAGAATGCTGCAATGCATTTCTTTCTCTGGTTTGCCACTTTACAAGGGGAAAAAACACATTTCTAAGATATTTTTGGTAACATATGACTAAGTAGCAAAATTAAAACTAGGAAATTAATAACTACATGGCATTTCAGTCCCATCAACTCTAATCAACATAAATCCATTCTAATTAAAACCTGCAAATCCTGAGGATACCAAACAGATAGCCCTCTGTTATAGGGAGATGGCAGCAACAGGCACATTCCAGACAAATGGAGAGGATGGAAATCTCTGGGTGAGGCAGAGATGAAGCTGTACTAGAAGCTGTATTTTCAGAATACCATTAGGCCCTAATAATCTCTAATTGGTGAAATAAAAAAATTTAAAAAGCCCTCATAAATTCTGTCCTTTAAAACTTAAAAAGCACTTTTATGAGCTAAATGAAGGAGTGCACAGCTTCACAGACTGAAAAGGGTCACTAAGTTTATCACAATCATGGCTATAGCTTTAGAATACAATCACCCCCTGAGAATCCCTAATTGGCGAAAACAAACATAAATTTTGTCCTTTAAAACTTAAAAAGCACTTTCACAAGCCAATTGAAGGATCTGAAGGAAATGTACAACTTCACAGGCTGCAAAAGGTTACTAAGTGTATCACAATGATCACACCAGAAATAGTACAGTGATGCAAAGCATGTTCTGATCAGCATGATGAATAACACATACCAGTTTAAAGGAGGATAATAGAAATTATGTAATTGCACCAGGGTCTTTGTTTCAAAGTCAAAACATCTTAAATCTTGAATCTGTCTTAAGGACTTGATCAAAAGCCCATAAACATTAACAAGATTCTTTGCTGTGACTCCCTTGGGCCTTGCATATGTCCTTTTTACAGCACCTTCACTCATCTTAAATCAGCTCAGGAAGCTCCTCATCTCACCTACAATCCATTCAATCTTGCACTCACAATTGGCATCAGTTTTTAAGTACATAACTAGAGCTGTCAAATCCACCTGATTCTGGTGCCTTTCTCTGTTATACCAAGACGAGCAGCTCCCCTCCCCTACTACTGCCCTGCCAGGGGCAGAGTGGGATGTGAACTGAGCTTGGATGTGTATTACTGGTGCCCATCTCCACTACGTAATAGTGACACTGAGGTGTAAGGAGAGAACCCATCTTTGCCCAGCTTTTGAATAAAAGGCCTCCTTTGTCTGCTGGCAGTTTTCCTCCCTGGCCAGCAGGGATCAAACAAAGGCATGTGCTTGGCTGGCAGGGCTGTCACCCTGCCAGTGAGCTCAACAGGAAGCACACAACCTGCTGCCCTCCCCGGCCGAGCAGCAGCCGAGCGAGCAAGAGGGGCTGCAGTCAGGGATGGAGCTCAGACTGTTCTTATTTCATCACAAACTTACCCTGCCCTGCAATCACAGCAGCAGATCAGAGCCACAGAAGTGTAGAGCTGGAGAAAACCAAAGCCATTGGTGTGTCTAGTAGCTTCCAGAATTAATTTATGGAATCGTAGTGAGCATTGTCTTTATTATGTTTGCAACAACCACTGGCACTGAGGGGCTCTGGTGCTCAGAGGTCCTGAGGGCTGACAATGGTTTGCAAGACTAAAAAACCTGGGAATCACTGATTTTATTACTCCAGCAAGGAGCAAGTTACTCCTGGACTACTCCTACCATGTTTATTTAATTTGTTCTTACAAATTGCCAGTGAATGATAATACACAATCTCTTTATGCAAACTGGGCCACATTTAATACACTGATGTACTTCAAAAATATTTAATGCTAGTTGTACTTTCCTTTTCAAAATGGCAAATTGTGGTTTGTTTGGGTTTTTTTGTCTTGCAAGGAAGTCAAATATCACATATATAAAAGCTTGGACCACATTAAATTCAGAAAATAAAGAAAATAAAATTGATCATTTTTATCCATCCTAGCCTGTTGTGATGTCCAGTGCTGATACTTTAGTAAAATAACTATTCCCTCTATGTTATCAGTGTGAAGCAATAGTTACAGCTGGCCTTTGCCATATTAAAGCATTAATTCCACCCTCTGGAATTAGTATCTAGAACAGCAAGAAGACTTTGGTGGATAATGAGGAAGGCAGTTTTAGTGAGGTTCCCCAGCTGTGAGCACAAACACTCCTCAGGTGGAACTTTCATCTAAGTCTCCCCTGCATGTCATTCCACTGGATCAAATCAACAGGAGAAGCTGAAAAGTAGACTGAGATAAAAATGTGTTGGGAAACAGGAAGATGCTTTAATAGATAAAAAGCTACAGACTCTTTTAGAAAGGATTTTTCTACTTTGTATTCCTATTGTCTGAAATCAGATCTGAATAGAAGAAGATAACTTGATAAAATATAGGACCCAAAAAATCATATAAGGAAACAATGGAAATGCTGTTATGGACTTTTGTGAGTATAAATAGTTTCAGAAATGAAACTGTCAAGCCCAGCATCTGAAATGCTGTGGAAATAAAGTCACTTTAATGGTCAGCCCTGCTGCAACCACATAAACATTTCCTAGTTCCTTTCACAGCCCAGCATCTTGTAAATTTTTTTCTTTTAATCTGACATATGGGGAAACATTAGTTGGAAACTCAAGGAGACAGAATCTAAAAGAGAAGCAGAAATGGATCAAGGGAAGATAAGGAACAGAAATCATCAACAGGAGATAGTAAATTCCAAAAATGAAACTGAAGGGATGGGACATACAAGGAGGAAAAAAAAAAGAGAGGTGGTGAGATAAACTGGAAAATAACATGCTGAACTTAATTTAAAGCAAAAATATTAGACTGAAATAATCAGGGCCTGTACCTCTATCTTTTTCTATGCTTCTAAAGGTCTAGGCTGCCATATCTGTAGGAGTATCCATGGCAGCTGACTGCAAACACAGAGCTGTTCTGCCACAGAACTGAGGCTGCTCCTACCTGCAGCTGCATCCAGTCTGTGGGACACCTGCTCACACTGGGGTTCTGCTCTTCCTCCACACACTGCATGCTGGAACGTGGAATTGGGACTGGAGAGAGTGGGAAAATATCTAAAATAAGCACCAGTAGAAAAAAAATCAGGCAGTCTCTCACTAGATTAAATGAGCATTTTGGTATTTGATTGGCATTCCCATGTCCTTCATGTCCCCAGAAAGCTCTACATCTAAATAAAATAGCTTAATTTCTAGAACTCAACACAAGAGTTTTCTCCACAGAATGTGTTGGAATGCTATCTTACCCCTGATCTATAGTTATAATGCCTCAGGCAACCTAGAGTAGCCTCTTGACACCAAAGGATTCTGTTTGGACCATGCACAGCAGCAGCCACTTTTTTCCCTGTGCCCTGTAAAAGCAACCTCTTAATCCATGGTGGATTTTCCCTTTGGAGGTCGTGGGGCCAGCCAGAGGTGACAGACTGACAGTGCAACCCAAACTACTGGTCAAAGATTTAATTTCTTCCTCCAACAATATGTTGTGTATCTTGTTTTCTCTTAAGTTTTATTAGCCCATTAGACTACTGCTTCCTTATAATGGCAGCTCAGTCTCTTTCAGAAACTTATAAAACACATAAACCTTCCTAATGTCTTCATAAACCTGAATTAAATCTACTATTTACAGTCAAGGGTGATGAACCAAGAGAATGGATCTTTGGCTCAAGTCCTGGCTGAGCCACTCAGTTACCCTGTGACCCCAGGCTAACAGTTTGATCTTCTTTAATTGAAACAGTTATAAATTTGGCTGAGAAGCAAGACCTTACTGAAGAGCACCAGCCTTTGACCTCAGCTTTCATGAGTAAATGCACCTCCAAAACCTCAGGCTGAACGAGGCAACAATTTTTCAGTTCTCTACCCCTAGAAACTATGTGGTTGCTCACGTAACTTTAGCTCTTCAGCATAATGGGGATTATGGCATTGAAATATTAACAATGTGCATTTGGTCCCATTAGAGGGAGTGAAGACAGACCCAGACTCTTCTCTGTGGTGCCCACTGACAGGATGAACAGCAATAGGCAGAAGCTGAAAAACAGGAAATGCTACCCAAAACTAAGAAAAAAACTTTTATTGTGAGGGTGGTTGAGGAGTCTCCACGCTTGGAAATATTCAAAGCCCAGGTGGACATGGTCTTAGTCAAGCTGCTCAATGAGGAGGGTCTGGAGAGCTCCTGAGGTCCCTCCTGCACTCAACTGTTCCATGACTCAACACACAGAGGGTATGGGTGACACAGTGAACACAACACTGCAGGATCTGACACCTCAGCCACAGTTATTGCCCCATCCCTCTACTCTGCATGATTCAAACATGACCAGAGGAGATGTTGTACCATTTTGTGAGGTAGTAACAAGTAGCACTTTGGCAGTTTTATCAATTGCTTGGTATTTACAGGACAGTTATTGACCACCTGACTCTTGCTGCAATTAGACCTTATGGATGAAAGCACTGGAGGGAAAAGAAGCTTCAATGCACATCCTGCTCCCATGAAAGCAAGGGAAGAATAAAGGGGTAACTCAGCTTGCAGGAGCTCAGCCTAAGTGGAAAATAAACACTTTTTGCTCTCATGGTTGATGACCCAGACTCCTCCCATCACCAGGGATGACTACAGAGGGGTAACTGAAATCCCTGCGACCAAGATGAGCAAGGCTGTTGGAAGTTATGTCTCAGCAAGGGCCAAAGGCTTTGACTCCATGCCATTTAAACTCAGTATCACAACAAATTCGTTTTTAACTACTCTGAAAAGGGAGCAGGCACGTGAACAGTCTCACCTTGCCTCACTCTAACAAATCACCTTAACCATATCAAGAACAAATTTTGCATAATGACTCCACCATGAAGTCGTAACAAAGCTGCCCTGGATTTGCCATGGACACCTTAAGGACAATGACAAAGGCATCCATTGAGAAGATTTCAGCAGCAGTGTCCCAGTGGGGTTGGGCCAACACTGAAAAACCCCTTTCCCTGGGATATTCATTTGAATTTTTAAATGGGTTTCTTTGACTGTTCACATCCCTTTTGTGCTCACTTTCCATGAATAGCAAACGAGCTTTAATAAGGGGGATAATCATGAGAAACACATTTTAAGCTTGAACATTTGCCAAATGAAAACCTCCAGTTCCACAAGCAGTGGTTAGCAGTACATATGTCATTTTATGACTTTTACACTAAATTAAAAATATTCACTGTTGGTCAGTTTTCATATACACAGTAATTAAACCTAAATATTATCATTACATACAGGACTGGGCAGCATAAAGTATTACTATATGAATTATTATTTTCTGGCTAAGACGTAGTTCTTGACAATAATTATGACAAAAGAAAGTCTCTTGAAATCTTGCATTTTTTCCTTTGTCAATTTTTTTTGTTTTAGAAAAAGAGTAACCTGTTATTTATTCAGCCCTACCAGGCAATACGATTTGCCAGAGGATAGAGCAGCTATGGGTATAAAATCTTTCCTCAAAGGGCTTTTAGTGAGTAAAATTTAAAACCCCTAAGATGCACAGCTGCAACCCAGAAATGCAGTGAGATATACTTTCCTTTAGTTCCAATATACATCACTGAGCTCTCAAGGAACACCTTTTATGTCTCAGTGGTAGAGCAAATCACAACAGCAGAGCCCCCACAAGTCAACAGCATTTAATTTCTTATCACAGAAGCCCAAGATGGAATCGGCTTCACCCAGAAACTCCTCCTCGTTGTTTTGAAAGCAGGGGTAAAAAAAGTCACCCTGGCAATTCTCTCTTCTATTTACTGGGGTATATAAATACATAAACCTTAGAGCATGATATTGTGCAGCACTGACCCCAAAGCTGAGCCAGATATACTACAGGGAGAAGTCCCAATCTGGAAGTGGCTGGAAAAGGTGACCTGTGAGGTCTTTCCACCTCTAACCATGATTATGCTTTGAACCTGGAGGCCAAGGCACCCCTGAGCATCACTGCAATGTAAGGGCTCTGACCAAAGTAAATGCATTTTGATGACAAAAAGATTGATATGCTGGCCTTCTCCTCTGATCCAAATTGTGTTCAGAGTTCCCAGCATAACAAATATAAACACATTTTATGAAAGCAGAAATTCTGGGATCCATGAGATTACTATCAGCTACAAATTACCTAAAGCTCCTTGATCAGATAAAGTTTAACATTCTAATGGCAGTACAAAAGGCTTTTTTCTCTTTAAATAATATCTGAGATATCTCATCACTAAGCATAGTGAAAATCCTGGCATAAACTATATAAAGTTACAGAAAACAAGTGAAACAAAATACTATTTAACTTTGCATTTCAGTGCTGTAAACTTCTGAACTGCATCCAAGAAGAAAGAGTGGTGCGAAGAAAATCAAATGCATACCACAGTAAGTATCAGGTATTGTGATAAATTACTTTTATGCTTCCTATAATGGTAAACATCGTGTAGTTTCATATTCCTGACATGCTTGAAGAGATCTGCAAGCCCTTTTTTATTATTATTATAATAGAACAGTTTTTAGTTTATTTTGAGGAGAAAATTGTCTCGTTATAAGCAACTCCAAGCAGTTTGTTCAGGGAAGCTGAAAGGCGGAGTTTTAGCCCATTAGCCACGAGCAGGGAAGCCAGAGCCCATCGAAGCCAAACTCGATTTAATAGCGTCCCCCAGTGCTCGTACCTGGAATTGCACACGGGAAAGGCGAAAGTCGTTTGTGACGAGCTGAAATTCAGGGGGAAAATACCGAAGCCCAGTAAGGCAGGAGTACAAAATCCTTTCCTTTTCGCTAAAATAAAAAGAACATCAGCGTGTTCTTTGTAATGCTATATAAATAATTTTAAAGGATAAATTATATAATTATCAGTCAAAGTGCAATCCCAAGCAAAATAACAAAGTCTAATCAATATGGGAGCTGACAAAAACAATTAAAGGAATGACACAGGTAATCCTAGTTATCACAGGATTAGAGAAAACAGACCTTGTTAAGATAACTCGTTATCTTCTTTTTTTTATGAGTGCAAGGAAAGACATATGAATCCTGAGACCATTCTAGATATGGGTACTATTTTTACAATACTTTTACAGAGCCAGCAGTCCAGGAGAAGCAATCTCCGAGAGGAAGGACAGCATTTATCCAGTTTAGTGTGAGTTAAAAGGAGATGCTCAATTGCCAATTGCTCCAGAATTGCTTTAAGATTGGAAGAACCTACTTGGACAATATGCTATATCAAATCTTGCATCCTCTACCTCAGCAATGGAGTACTTGGAGAGGGGAAAAGAAAAAAGAAAAAAAAGAAAAGAAAAAAAAAAAAGGGTCTTTTTCAAATGGAAATATACGATTTCTATTGATTCCATGACTATGTGGATCCCAGACTAATAATGTCTCTTGTTTGTGGTATTTGGCAGATGAGTCAGGCTTCACACTTGGCAAACATGAGCCAAACACTGGGATTCTCCAATGGCCTCCAATTTCTTTGCCAAGATACTGAGGAACTTCTATCCAAAGGTAACACACTGGAATTCTGTACTGCATCTCCTGACATGGCTTTCCAAGCAGGGAGAGCTCCTGAGAGGCTCACACTTCCCATTCCAGGAAGCACAAACACACAATTGAACCTTTAAGCCTTCTCTTGCTCATAAAAAATATAAGCTTCTCTAACACTCTCCATTGTTATCCAAGGATCATTGTATGAAGTGAGGAATGCTCTGTGAAACGATTTGTATGTATTTCTTGCTATTCTACCATGATTATTTCCTAATAGAGCACTTTGTGAAGTAAAACTGCATGTTCCATCATTCTGCAGTCACTGTGCACTCCATGCTTCAACATTTGAGATCTTCTAAAGCTGATACTCAGACATTTTTACAACTTCTACTCTAAAACAATATACCCTTGTTATGCTGTTAGTTTGGGCTGTCCCGACACAAGCTTCCTGCCCTGTATAAAGACAGTTACCAGATGAACAGAAAAGTTCATCTCTGATCTCCCAGGGACAAACCTAGTTGTTAGATAGTGTCAAGAGTTCACTTTGGCTGCAGGGACTCCAGCTTTTCTTCTGCAATCATACAAGTTTGCTCTCCAAAAAAGGAAGGAAGGGGGAAAATGAGGTTAAAACTTTTCTGACTAGCATGTTAGAAACACATAAGCAGCTACTTGACAGTACCAGCCAGGCAGGAACTTGTCCCAAAGGTCTTCCATTTTCCTCTGTGAAACAGCAAACAAATGAGAGCAGTGATCTCAGCTACTTTTCTTTAATTAATCTTCACTTTATTGCAGTCATTGAATGTCACTGAGTAAGCACACTGGTCTGTGTTCCTCACTGTGTCAGCACTCAACACTTGCTACATTTCAAACTTAATTAAAGGTCTTTTCTCCCAAATGTTGTGTTTTTCTTACCCTTTTTATCACCACGGGTTACTTCATCTTTGCTCCTACTGAACAAGAGCTCCATCATTTTGGTCTCCATTTCCCCTTTTCTCTCACATCCTGCTTACATAATACAACTAAAATCATCCTGACTACCAAGCCCAAGTCTACACTTTGGTTGTCTCTCACTAAGTTATAACACCTCCTCCTCCTCAGATGTTTGAGAACTTGGCTTCTGCAGATCAGTTTCTTACAGATGGTGCTTCCATTTACTGGCACCAATTGGTTACTCAGAAGTATTAGTCATTGCAGATACACATTTTCTAAAACATGTGAAAAATAAGAAGTGGAATAAACAGGAACATACAGTGACATACTGCCTTGGCTCTTTCCCAGTTTTTTTTCCCCTCCTAAGGATAAGCACTACATAGCTCACACCATGTATTTATTATGTTCCAGTGAGGTTATGATGGAGGCACTTGTTGAGAAAGTAGGAATGCTTTTCTAATAGTCAAAATAATATCCCCAAAATGCCACACTTGCAGCATTACAGCCTTATTCACAGAGCAGTGACTCGGGCCCAGAGACAGTGCACTGGATTCATGACCCTCCACTGCTTTGCTGTTTCATCTTGGACTAAACTTAATCGGTCAGTACTTTTATCTTCCCCTCTCTTAAGTGTGAAGGACAGTATTATCCTTCAGTGCCTACTGTAAAATTAGTTGGCATTAGGGTTTCTACCCCCTTACCCTGATCCCCACCTGAACTCCCTGAGTGCTGCAGGTGATCACACAGAACCAGGGCTGAGGAATGGACCTGGGATTTCTCCTGGAAGGTGCTAGGAAAGACCACGGAGGTTCACACATGCATTTATGTGTGATTAGAGCTCAGGCACAGCAAGACAGCTTCAGGTTGTTCTTGTTCTTCCCTGCATCCTCTTCAACCCTTCAGTGCTTCCAATACCAAAACCACACATCGCTGCCCTGGGAGTAAGAAACCCAAAAACATAAAAACTCCACATTTATCCTCACCACAACCATCCCACCCTCGCACCACTGCAGCCTAACAGAGCGTAACAGGCTCTTCTCAGTTTTCTCCCATGGACACCTCAACGACACTTCCAGCATTTTCCTCCCAAATCTGTTTTCCCACACTGAACGGGAACCCATCCCCTCTGCTCGTCCACCCACAGGAGCAGCACCTGCACCGGCCAGGCTGCCCTTCAGCCCCCACCGGGCACCGACCCCTCAGAGCTGTCCCGCTTCCCTCGGCTCGGTCCCTCCTGTCACCTCAGAGCTGCCCCCGCCTGTTCTCCCAGTTCCCTCAGAGCTCTCCCGGGTCCCTCAGCCCATTCTCGCCCGTCCCTCAGGAATATCCCTGTTCCCTCACGAATACCCCGATTCCCTCAGCTCGCTCCCGGCTACCCCTCAGAGATAACCCTGTTCCCTCCGTTCGCTCCCGGTTATCCCTGTTCCCTCAGGAATATCCCGCTTCTCTGAGGGATATCCCGGCTGCCCCTCAGGGATAATCCTGTTCCCTCAGCCCGCTCCCGGTTATCCCGGTTCCCTCAGTTCGCTCCTGGTTATCCCTCAGGAATATCCCTACTCCCTCAGCTCACTCCCAACTACCCCTCAGGGATATCCCAACTACCGCTCAGGAATATCCCTGTTCCCTCAGGGATACCCCGATTCCCTCACCTCGCTCCCGGCTATCCCTGTTCCCTCAGTTCGCTCCCGGTTATCCCTGTTTCATCAGGAATATCCCGGTTCACTGAGGGATACCTCGGCTACCCCTCAGGGATAACCCTGTTCCCTCAGCCCGCTCCCAGTTATCCCGGTTCCCTCAGCTCACTCACGGCTACCCCTCAGGGATATCGGGGCTACCCCTCAGGGATAACCTTCCCTCAGCTCGCTCCTGGTTATCCTTCAGGAATATCCCTGCTCCCTCAGCTCACTCCCAACTACCTCTCAGGGATATGCCGGCTCCCTCAGCTCGCTCCCGGCTACACCCCCGAACTCTCCCAATTCCCTCAACTCTCCCCCGACTACCCCGGTTCCCGCCGAACTCTCCGGGTTCCTCAGCCCGCCCCTCGCTGGGGCCGTCCCTCTCTCCGTGACCCCGCGCCCCGCCCCGCGCAGGCGCCGCGGCACTCGCGGCCTCGGGGGCCGCCGGTCCCTCCTGGTCGCTCCCTGTCCGTGTGGGTCCCTCTCGGTGCCTCCCGGTCCCTGCGGGTCCGTGTGGGTGCCCGCCGGTGGCCGCCGCCGCGATGCTCCGCACGGAGAAGGTGCTGCAGCTGCGGGGACAGCAGGGCCGCGCCGTGCGGGTGGTGCGGGAGCACTACCTGCGGCCCGACGTGCCGTGCCGGGCCGCGCTGTGCCGGGCTGCGCTGTGCCAGGCCGCCCGCGGTGAGTGAGGGGCTGCCCTGCGGGACGAGGGGGGCACAGCCGGGGGGACAGGGGTGATCGCTGAGGGAGGGGTGATCCCTGAGGGAGGAGGTGATCCCTGAGCTGAGGTGATCCCTGAGGGAGGGGTGATCCCTGGGCAGGGGGTGATCCCTGAGGGAGGGGTGATCCCTAAGCTGAGGTGATCCCTGGGTGGGGGGTGATCGCTGAGGGAGGGGTGGTGTCTGAGCAGTGGGTGATCCCTAAGGCAGGGGGTGATCTCTGGGCAGGGGATGTTCCCTGGGCTGAGGTGATCTCTGAACTGAGGTGATCCTTGAGCTGAGGTGATCCCCGGGCTGAGGTGATCCCCGATCAGAGGGTGATCCCCGGGCTGAGGTGTTCAGACGGTGATGAGCCGCCCTGGAAAACCCCAACAGTCCGAAGTCGTGACTGTAGCAGAAGTTGTCCTTCAAAGCAAGATCCTTCTGGAATCGGTGCGTTGGGAGAGACCGGAATCGTCGTTGGTTGTTATAGGGTTTAACTGTGAGCAGTTTACGGGTAGTGATAAAGGGCTAAAGGATTGTTCAATTTTTACACTTCCCGTGTTTTTAAAGACCCTTCCAAAACGCATTAATTTCCGCAGGGTGGTGGTTTACAGCGTGCTTTAAATTCTATACATACCTGTTAAGTATAACAATGGGGCCAAGGCATTATCTTGAAGTGACTGTAATTCTGCATCAGCAGTTCTTTGTTCGGTAATTAAATGTAATTGCCTGTGTTATATCGGGGCATTTCAGGCACGGGAAGGCTGCCAGGCTCTGATGTCTACATTTGTTGTTGTTTTTACTTACTGTGGTGCTGTTTATGTGCATCATAGATCATCGCCTGAGCTTTGGTTGATATTTCAGGTTGTTTTTTTGTTGTTGTTAAATAGCACAATTTATTTGCTGCAGGAAACTGGCAAATAACAAACATCGTGTCTGACCTAAGAGACTAAATTATTTGCTTGCCTGAAGAAAGAGATCGAGAATTTTAATTCTTTATTTTTTCCTTTGAAGCTGACATTGACATAGATGTTACTTCTGGTTTAGGTGCCTGTTGCCATTGAGGGCAGAAGGTATATTATTTATATTACTGCAGTATATTGCATAGGATGTCAGGACTGGTGATAGTTACTGCTCTCTGATATATTGCTTTTGGTTTTGGACTCCCTAAGGACAAGTGAAAAACATATACCAGAAAAAAGTCTTGCCTCAACTGCCGTGCCAAATTTCCCCTCTTCTGCACTTAAATGTAGATTGTGCTGTAGGTGACTGTCACAATAGGTCCCTCTGTAGTTATTCAAGGTAACCCAGAAGTGAGGGGAACGTTTGTTTTCATTCCTGACTCCACACAGGGGAGTAAATTTATTTCCTGGACTGTGAGGGACTGCCTGAATAAATCACATCTGCAGGTGCTTTTAAGGGTGAGCTGTGCCTGCTTAGAAGTTACTCTCTTCTAGATGTATAGGTTAGGCAAGGATAGCTTGGTATGGGCAGGTTCCATAAATCTTCCAGTGACATTTCACTTTTAATATTCTTCTGAATTATTAATAAACATTAGCTTGCTTGTATGCATTCTGCCATCATCCATTGTAATCCTTCAGTGTGAGATGAGGCCAAGTTCCTGCCTGCACTGCACCCACACTTCTAGTGATCACAGTTCACTGGCAGATTGTCCAGTGTCAGCTTCTAAAACAGACATGAAAATAGCACGACTTGTCAAGATCTGTATACTTTTATTATATATTATTTGCCTGCACTCTGGTGAGTTCAGCAGCTCAGTGTTTATAATACCATAAAGGATAAATAGGGATGAAGAGAAAATACAGTGGAGTGCCCCCTCATCTGAAAGTGTATTGAAACACCAAAGCAAATTAAACTCATTAATTTTGAGGTGCATTTTAAGTCTGTGATGGGCTGGCTGTGGTACTTTGATGACATGTTCCTAAGGGAAGGAGTCCCCTTAGAGAAAATAAGCAATGATGGTTAATAGTTTAGGTTCAGGAACATCCCTTTGCAGTAACATTGCTTTTCTCCACAAGTACCCTTACCTGTGCTCTTTTATATAAAGATATACAACAAAAGCCTGCTGTAAATGGGTGTTGTTGAACAGAGAGAGCTGTGGGAGCAGTGTAACACAACTGCCCATGATTCCACACCCTTTGAAAATCCCATGAAGAGATTTTCTGTGCCACATTGATAATTCCCTTTCTCATATTGAAACAGAGAAAAAAGAACTGTTACCTGCACTCTTAAAGTTATGGCCTTTTCGTGATCAAAGTGGCTCTTTTTCACTCCTTTGCATAGAATTTGCACTGAATTTTGGCATCAGTGGATGCAAAAAGGTTTCTGTCACAAATTTAGAGACTTGACCACAGAGTTGTACCATAGTAGACATAATTTTACAAAAAAAGAGATGTACACCTTGGAGAATACACAACTCTAATTCCCTGATGCCTGAAAGTATTTTCAAGAATCCAACGTTAGAACTGAAAATTTTAAGCGTTTAAACTCTGAATTCTGTTTTAGATGGCAAATTGTTATCAGATGATGTCACGCACTACGTTGTTCCCGACTGCAAAGTGGTGCAGGAGTACCTGGAGATTCTCGAGTTTCCAGAGCTGAAAGGAATTATTTTCATGCAAACAGCATGCCAGGCTGTGCAGCATCAAAAAGGACGCAGGTAGTTACCCTGAAATAACTGATTTTTCATTTAGATTGAAATAAAAATACTGACTTTGTAAAGTGTATCATTTGGTTTTAGGTCTGTCAAGTGTCTTACTGTAATTTTACAGATCCTTTGTGATCCCTGGACATCAGCACCTGGCATTGTTTTCACTTGATAGGAGTGATATTAGAGCTGTAACATTATTAATTAATCAGATGGCTTGTGACAGGAATTACTGAGACTTTGCAGTAATGATGTATCATGTGTCACAACTAGATTATGGACAGGTTTGGCTTTGCTGTATTGATGGCTGAACACTTGTCTCTGGGGAGCAGTTAATGCTGTTCAGTGGTACTTATCTCACCAGACTTTAACCTGTGTATCACCATGGCATTGAAGAGTAAAATTTGCTCTCAAGGCCTTCTTATATTTCTAAAGCTTGAGTGCTTTTTCAGGAAATAGTCCTTGTCCCGAAGTGACAAACTAAGTTCCTGAACAGTTAGGATGTTTTGTGGGGCTCACTGGAAGACAAATATGTTTAAAATCAGAAACATTCCTAATGGAACTTAGAAAAGCTTGCTTGCAGGTGATGGTTTAGATTTTAACACCAGTGGTATGATTTAATGAATACATTTCTTTGTACATGACAGTAATTTTCCTCGAGTTCTTCAGCTGTATTTTCTCCTGCAGTTAAAATAGTATTATCAAAAGAAAGCACAAAAATACATTTCTCTCTTATGTTCCAGACAGTACAACAAGTTACGAAATCTCCTGAAGGATCCCCGTCACGACTGCACCGTGTTTGCCAACGAGTTCCACCAGCACTGCTACCTGCCAAGGGAGAAGGGGGAATCCATGGAGAAATGGCAGACCAGGTGGGGATAACTTCTGTGGTGCCCCACTGGACAGCAGCCTGACTTTGTATTTAGGAATGTGAGCATACTTTGGGTACTGGGAGTTCATGCTCTTGCTCTGCTTGGCTTTGGAAAAGTTCAGGCACTGAAAGTCTAGATTGTGCTTTAGTGGTTAGAAAAGTGTCACCATTGCTTTCTTAGGAAAACAGACAAAATATACTAAATTAAATGCAATAATGCTAAAAAGGCTGGGTTGTTTAAAACTTACACCATAGCATTGGAGTCTTGGCAGCTCCTCTTGCTTTTTACAAACTTTCACTCAGAGGAACAATATGTTGTGTTGCACTTGTGGGCACAAGAGGATGTATTTGAGGAGGAAACAACTCTGTTTCCCTCTGTTCTCCTGGAGCTTATGTGCGGCACACAAACATTTTTGTAGATAAAAAGTTCATGCAGCTTGTGCATATCTCTCAAAAGCATGTGTGTTAAACCAGAATCTCGTTTACACAAAGCCAGCAAAAGTCTTGCAAGAAGCAAATGAGCTCTGCCTTTGCTTTTTCAGGAATATTTACAATGCAGCAGTCTGGTACTACAATCACTGCCTGGGTCAGATGCCAGTTGTTATGGTAACAGAAGATGAAGATGCCATCAGGCAGTATGGAAACGAAACAGAAGGAGTGTTTGTGATTTCCTTCAAGGTAATATGCCAGGAAAATAGAGGGTTTCCTTTATGCTGCATCAAAATGATGGAGCAAGTACATTAAAGTATATTGCAAATCATTTCAGACTTTACATTTAAGGAAGCTGTGATGGTAACTCATGTCTTCATTTATCAGTGAAAACATAGATGTCACTTACGGGAATGTCAGAAAAAACGATGGCAGTGAGAAAACCAGAGAAGTGAAAAGAAAAACAGCAGCTCTGGAGATAGAGGTCATTTTTCTTAGGAGCCCTTTTCATTATTTTCTTTGTTTTTAAAGAACTTGGTGTTGATGAGCAATGATCTGTTCATCAGCTGAGTGTGTAAGTGCCAGCAGTCCATAAATAGCTGTAGCCTGAATATCTATCAGCAGCATCCTGCCAGTTCACTTCAGCCTGGAGTAGTGAGGGCATGGTGGTGCCTGAGCAGATAATTCATTCCTTATTTTGGTGCTGATCTCTGATGCTGTTTTATCCAGTGGGATATGGGGATGGGATGTTTATGTTCAGCTGTGAAAGGATGTTGAGTAAAAATAGGACCAAGCCAATTTACCTTGGTTGTCTTTAGCAATGAATTAGGCTGAATCTGGTGTAAAAATCTGTGATGTTTCTTGTCCATCATGGGTTTTCCAAATGCATTATTAAAGGAACAGAGACTTCTAAATATTTTCCCATCTGTTTGTTTGTGCATACAGAATTACTTGGATAACTTCTGGCCTGACTTAAAGGCTGCCCATGAACTCTTTGACTCCATACTTCAAGCTCGGCGTGAACGGGAGAGCGAAAGCCAAGAGAACCATGGGAAAGAGTATCCTGAGCACTTACCTCTGGAAATACTGGAGGCTGGGATCAAGTCTGGAAGATATCTGCAGGTAATTTCTTATGTGGAGAACATACACTGAACAATCCATTCTCATGCTGGGTCCCTTCAGCCTGAATTAGGCTGATTAGAGAAAGAAATATTGCTATGGTGGGAAGAGGGAAACAAAACAGAAACACAAGAGTAAGAGGATGGAAGGGATTAGGAGTCTCAAAATATTTCCCCTACTTTGTCTTATGAACACATGTTGTTTTTTTTTTGTCTTGAAGAAGTTAAAATGAGAATTGGCTTTTGAGGATTTTAAATCTGCTATGGATTTTTTGTCAGGTTGATATGTGGTATACCTGTAAATTGAGAAACCAGGAGGGATTTGAACCGGCTGCACCTTAAATATAAATAAGGCAGCACAAGGGCAGCAATTCTTACTTCATTTGCACACAGATCTCTCAGTCAATGACATTAATTTATGGCTTTATGGTTGTTGAGGGCCTTAGTATGGATTGTTGGTGGACAAGTGTCTTTCTCTTAAAAATAATTTAAAGAATTAAAGGCAGTAATTTGTTCCTTTCTTGGCAATTTCAGAAGTAAGGCAGGAATAAAGTATGAACAGAGGGACTGAGGTTTTTCTTTCTTATTGGAATACTGCCAAATTCTGTGTTAAGGCAGGCAGCAAAAGTATTCTTACACTGCCTGTGGCAGGAATAAAATGACCTTTACCATGTTAGAAATAAACTGAGCATTTAAAAGAATTTATCATTCTTTTCCAGAAGTAACTCAAATTCTTCATCCTACATTCTGTCCCTATAGTGAGAAGAGTTATGTTCAAAATAACCGACATATCAATAAAACCAACTAATTTATGCAAAAATAATAGTAAACCCCCACATTTCCTACTTTAGGGTTGGCTGTCCAGAGGTGTGACTGTTTCAGTGCATGGATGGGTGTGTTGTTTTCTTTCAGGGCACACTGAATGTCAATAAGCACCGGGCACAGCTGGAAGCTTTTGTTCGACTGCAGGGGTTTGGCAGCAAAGACACCGGTGAGGAAACCCTGGGAAGATTTACTCAGAGTCTTTGTGCCACTCTGCTTGTTGCATGATGCCATGGAACCATGGGGATGTAGCTGTTCAGTTATTAAACAGGATGAAAGCTGAGACACTGCAATGCTTGGGGGATTTCCATGAGCTGGAAAGGAGGCCTTGTGAGCAAATGCAGTAGTCTTCGTGTCCTTCCTCTTTCTTAGCACCTTTGGCCATGTTTTGGGCTCTTGTCCTCCTTATGGGTCTCCCAGGCCTCTGAAGTGGAATCCTAATGCAAACTGTTATCCCTGTGCTTGGCTCTGACTTCAGGTGGCCACTCATTTGACTGCAATAAGTGTTCATATAGGAAACTGGTCATTATGAACACAAAAGGAAAAATATCCTTTGGGTCAAACTGATCCAATGTTGTCTTTCTGGCAGGAGTTACTAATAAACACCTTTGAAGGAACAGCCCCTTATCATTGCACAGATGATGTCCCAGCTCTCACTAATAAGTACTTTGAAATGTTCTTGTGACAGACCCTGCAGTCAAACCAGTGTTCAATATACTAATTATTTTTTAAAAGCTTGTTTTGTTCTGAACCTTGCCCAGAATTCTGTGGCAAATGGTTTCCACAATTTGACAGTATTGTGCATTTTAAAGCTGCTGCCTAAGAACAATGAACTCCTCCCAGTCTCTGCTGGTTTTTCTCCAAGAGTTCACTTACAGAATTGCTTAATATCTCCTTAAAAGAAAAAAGAGGAAAAGGTTTTAATTTCCATGCAATATGAATTACTTGCCAGTAGTCCTGTTTGAAAGAAATCATACTGCAAATGTCATTTGCTGTTGTTTCAGCAGAATGCTGCCAGGAGTGGAAGGATTTTAATTTTTTTGGCAGATCATAGTTCTATTCCTTTAATTTTGAATGCAGAACTTCAGAGTGACATCCTTATTTACGGGCCCAAGGCTCGGAACCGTGCGATCCATGGGGATGTGGTTGTCGTGGAGTTGCTCCCTGTGCAGGAGTGGAAGGGAAGGACTGGTGCCCTCTGTGAAAATGAGGCTGAGGATAAAGCACCTGCAGACACCACAGGTGACCCCATGCCCACAGGTAAGGACACACCATCCTTTTAATGCCTTGCTGACAAATAATGAACAAAAAATGGTTTTAGGTGAAAAAGTATCCCAGTGTGACCTGCCTGTGCACCGTGGAGGCTTAGAGTCTTACTTGAAATGATGGCTCTGCAGCTACATCTTACAAGTTTGTTGAGGTCAGAGTTAGAAGTTTTAAGAGGTTGATTCTTTTCCTGCAAGAAAATGATGTTTGGTTTTGCTCTTTCTTATTAAAAATTCTCTGTATTTTTTACTAGAATTGGCCACATTCCAGCAGCAATGGGACTCTGAATAATTTATGGACTGTATCAGTTGAAATCTATACAATGAGAGTCTCCACATAAATAAAAGCTCATTAAAATCTGGCTGTGCCAACAAGAATTGATGGCACACTTGTATTGTCTGCACACCATATGTTGTTGGCAATTGTAGCACAGATTTGAGGACACATTTGTTCATATTATATTACAAAGCAATGACTTGTCTACCTCCCACATATTTGCTTTTGTGTTCCTGTTTAAGTCTTTGATATACCCTGCTCTTTATTTAAAGGGAAGGTTGTTGGAATCATTCAGAAGAACTGGAGGGATTATGTGGTCACTTTTCCCTCCAAAGAGGAGAGCCAGTCCCAGGGCAGAAATGCTCAGAAGGTCCTTGTGACCCCTTGGGATTACCGAATTCCCAAAATCAGGATCAGCACCCAGCAGGCTGAAGCATTGCAGGTAATGAAGGTTCAGTGTTCCCTCAGAAATGTGTGGGTGTTACATGCTCTAGTGATGTTTTCCTTTGCAAAAACATGGGGGAAACTATTAAAAGGGAAGTCTGTGAAGTCTTCTGCCTTGAAGGAATGTGTTCAGTTCCTGTCAAAACTGCTTCAGGTAATAAAGGCCAGAATTTGGTTTCTGGATTTGAGCCACGGGACAGGTACCCTGAACACTTTTATACTACTTGCTTTGCTATTTTCTGATAAATTAGAGGTATAAATTGTAATAGTCTGTATGGCTTTATTGGATGTGTGAAGGAGAGCTTACCACCCAGCTGACAATGAATTAGGGTGATTATTCTGCTATGGTTGTAGGAAGAAGAATCATGGTTTTCTTCATTCCTGGCTGCTTTTACTGTAGGGTTGTGGACTCCCCATCCCTGGAAGTGTTCAAAGCTGGGTAGGATGGGGATTGGAGGAACCTGGGAGAGTGGAAGGTGTCCATGGCAGGTGGTTGGAACAAGATGAGCTTTAAAGTCCCTTCCAATGCAACCCATTCCAGGATTCTATGACTTACCTTATAACATTAAGTACTTCTTCACAGTCAAGGACTAAGTTCAGTTGTGTCTTTTCTGGAGTGAGAATATTTGTGTATCTCTTGGGCTTCCTTTTTTTAAATACTTGAGGATAGAGATTCTCTATATAGTGAATGACCCAGTGGACCTATGATCAGGAAAGAAATGTAATTCTCAATATGTGCTCCTCCTCACCACGGGTTTCTCTTTCCTTTGTATAAAGTACTTGGAGTTTCCAGTCCTTTTGGATAGCCCTGCTTGCCTTGGAGCAGAATTGCTGTCCATGGTCTGTCAGGAACCCATTGCTGTTCTGACACCAGTGTATTCCTGCAGGAGCACAGAGTTCCTGCTCTCACAGAGGTGTCCCTGCAGGAGCACAGAGTTCCTGCTCTCACAGAGGTGTCCCTGCAGGAGCACAGAGTTCCTGCTCTCACAGAGGTGTCCCTGCAGGAGCACAGAGTTCCTGCTCTCACAGAGGTGTCCCTGCAGGAGCACAGAGTTCCTGCTCTCACAGAGGTGTCCCTGCAGGAGCACAGAGTTCCTGCTCTCACAGAGGTGTCCCTGCAGGAGCACAGAGTGGTGGTGAGGATCGATTCCTGGGAGTCAACGTCTCTGTACCCAAACGGACACTTTGTCAGAGTCCTGGGAAGAATCGGAGACCTCGAGGGGGAAATCGCAGCCATTCTGGTGGAGAACAGCATTTGTGCTGCCCCTTTCTCAGAAATCCAGGTCTGTTTCTGGCATCAGACACATTCTTTTCTGTTCATTTCTTGTTTCTCAAAGAGAAGGAACCCTCTTACAGCTGTATGTCATCATGGCCAATGAGTTTTGAAAGCTGAAAACTAGTGAGAGTTTATTTTTCTGGAATCTTTTGGATCAGTGGTTCTATATACACATATATAGTGTTCTATATACACTACGAATTTTCAAGCTGAGAGTGATTTTATGATAATCTTTTCTTTTTGAGGAGAAGATTATTAAAGTCTTAATTCTAATTTGAGATAGACTTGTAAGATATTACTGTATTTTATATGTGGTTTTGATACTGATCCTAAAGGTCTGGTCCTACTGAAATCATTGTCTTAAATCCTTTTGCCTTCAAGGTCTCATAATAACAACTATTTTGATTATGCCTATAATTAGTTGAAAGAAAAACACTGTAAAAAACCAGTTGCAGTGGTGATGTTTGCCAGAGCTGCAGTATCACCACAGTAATCTCAGTGGTTATTAATACACATAGAGTTCTTTTCAATTCTGTTTCAAATTTTCCATAAAGTAAATGGATTGGACTGACTTGGAAAATGCAAGGGAAAAAGAATTTTAAAGACCAAACAACTCTTAACTTGTTGGCTTTTTGTTTTGGTAGAAAACTCATGAAACTGTATTCATCAATAATGTTTTTGTACAGATGAGTGAAATGCCCACGAGCTCCTCAAAGAGCCCATGGAAAGTGAGTCCAGAGGAGGAAAAAAAACGTCTTGACTTGAGAGAGACACACGTGATCTTCAGCATCGACCCGAAGGGCTGCGAGGACGTGGACGACGCACTGTCCGTGCGAGCTCTGCCCGGCGGCAGCCTCGAGCTGGGGGTGCACATTGCAGACGTCACCCACTTTGTGCCTCCAAACTCCTGCACTGATGTGGAGGCCAGGGCCAGGTGGGGCATTCCCTGCAGCTGAGGAGGTTCCTGGAGCTCACAGGTTTGGGATGCTGCCTCAGGGAAAGTTGGGAAGAAGAAAATACTCATTTCATGTGGTGTGGAAGCAGCTTATTAAGGCTAATATATAACTAATGGCATTCTGCTTTGATTTGGATAAATTTTCCACAAAGTTATAAGTTTACCTTTCCCTAATCACTGTTCTGCTTTACAGTCTGCTTTAGCAAATTTGAAGTGATTTGAAGTATTTACAAACCACTTGCTTGCATTCTGAGGGGGATGAAGTTCCATACAAGACATAGAACACCTACAGTATAGAATTAAGTTTTATATGGATTTAATTCCAGATGTATGTGTCAAGCTTACATTTTAATATCCAGTCTGGTGTTTTAGTGTGCCAATATTCCATTCTCTTTTATTGCCAAGGTTTTGAACTGCTGAATCACTTCATGAACTGCATTCTTTGTAGATGCAAAGAACTGTAAACTGTGTAGACAGCAGAGATGTTTGATGGAATGATCAAATCACCTCTTCTCATTGAGTATATTTTGCCCAGGCCTAGTTCTGGCCTTAATGGCAGCTGAAGGAAGGTCAAACTTCCTGTTTGTTGCCCTGTACAAAGAGCTACTCATATCCCTGGGCTTCGGTTCCACACCGGTGTGTGCTGTGCAGGAAGAGCCCTGTGAGGCAAGGCTGTGCATGGTGTCCAGCTGAGGCAGTGCTGCAGCCCAGGCTGCTGGGGGTGCCCAGCCCAGTGTGGGGACAGGAGCAGAGGGTGTGTTGTGTCCCCCAGGGCCACCACGTGCTACCTGGCAGACCGGCGCTATGACATGCTGCCCCCTGTGCTCAGCGCTGACCTGTGCTCGCTCCTCAGCGGCGTCGACAGGTAAGGCTGCCTGATGCTTCTCAGGAGGGAGCTTTGCACAAGGGGCTTCATCACTGGTCGTTGGGTGTTCTTGCATTGTTGTTAAATCCCCAAGGGAAAGAACTGTTGTGTGTTAAAAAACACCTCTCATTGCTGCCATGGGCAGGTGGGGTGATGGAATACCCTGCAATATTTTTCTCTGCCAAAATGTCTGTGTGCACTGAAGTATTTTGTTTGAGCAAGATCCAGCTGAACACGGATGTAATCCAAGATTCAAAACACAGCATGAAATCGTGGAGAAGGCCGAGCTTGGATTTCTTCTTTAAATAGAACAAATTCGTTCTTGAAATCATTCATTGACACATGTCCCCACTCAAGAGCTCTTGTAATACTTATCTTCCATCATGGTTGAATATTGTCTTAGATGAAAATAACAACTGACAGAAGAACAGTGAAGCAAAAGCAAGGTTTCCTACCTGTGTTGAAATCTCCCCCTGTGGAGGTTTCCAGGGAGTACCATGAATGATTTATCATGTAAGACAATTTTTTTTCAGTGGGAGTTAACACTAAATGTTAAACATCCAACTCTAATTCCATGATCAGTTTTGTAGAGTGTTACTCAGTATTGCTGCCAAGAAGTGCATCCATGTGAATGGTCCCATTTTTTACTATTATCCTTTCCTCAGACAGGCCATTACCCCATTTAATTTCCCTTTCCAGGGTCAGTGGGTGGCTTGCCTGAGGATACACCCAGGTGGTCATTATGGATGCATCTAATAGAATAAAAATGAATAAAAATAAGTATTGCAGGGTAGCTTTAGCTTTAAAATAGTTGTGACCTTCGATCTTAGGGTTCCCCTGCCTTAGCTGGATTGAAATACTGCTGAAGTAGCTGAGTTTATTAGGTTGTGAGACATGAGACTGAAAGGCAAGTGCATTAATTAGTGGTGTCGCTGAGCACTGGTTTTGTGAAGATGCTTCTGGTAAAAAAGCAAAACAGAATTAAATTCGGAAATGTCTAAGGGTTTGGAGCTGCAGTCAGCCAGAGCTGTTGCAGAAATGTGCTTTCATCCTTCAGGTACGCTGTGAGTGTCCTGTGGGAGCTGGACAAGGACTCGTACGAAGTGCTGCGAGTGCAGTACCGCAGAACCATCATCCGCTCCGCCTACAAGCTGGAATACGAGACAGCCCAGGCGCTGCTGGATGGGGAGCCCGGCGCGGGCGGGGACATCCCCGAGCTCAGCCACCTCGATGGAGAGGCGAGGCTCGGGAAGCTCTCGGAGCTGACTTGGGCGATATCCAAACTCACGGACATCGCGCGGCACTTCAGAGCCCAGCGGGACAGATGTGGGGCGCTGGAGCTGGAAGGGATAGAGATCCGAGTGCAGCTGGACGAGAAACGCAACATCCATGACCTCCTCCCCCGGCAGCCCCTGGAGGTGCACGAGACTGTGGCGGAGTGTATGATCCTCGCCAACCACTGGGTGGCCAAAAGGATCGCCGAAGCTTTTCCCCACCAAGCTCTGCTGCGTCAACACCCCCCGCCACGGCAGGAATTCTTCGCTGAGCTCCGGGAATGTGCCAGTGCCAAAGGCTTCTCAATAGACACACGGTAGCTTTGGTTAATTAAGTGCTTTGAGTTACATTCAGCAACTAATTTGGCCATGTTACCGTTGCAGACTATTCCAGCTCTGAGTATCAGTGTTAACAGACACTGCAGAGCAAGCCTGAAAAATAATTTCATCCTAACCTTTCTGATGATGTTCTGACCAGCAGATACCGCTCTACTGCAAGTGGCAGTGGCTGAAATCATTTTGGACATACCCAAAAAAGCATTTGTTCAGTCACTGTGCAGTGGGTGAGCTCTGCCTGAGCCTTGTTTGCACCACATTTCCTGTGTAAGAGAGTACTGGGTTAAGTCATGTTACTTCTGTGCAATGTGGTCATTTTCAATGACTACAAATAATTCAGAATTACTTGGTCAAGATAACATGGGAAGGTGAACTTCATCACATTGGAGGAGTCATGTCTGGATATCACAGGGAGTGAGGGGCATCAGTGAAGCCTCTGTGACGTGGGTGTCCCACTTGTGCTGGACGGCAGGGGCTTAGACCAGCTCACTGTTCTCTGCTGCATAGGATGGGGTTTTGCTCCAGCCCTGCTTCTCCAGCTTGCAGCAGACAGGCCTGCTGGTTAAAACTGCTTTTTCCCTAAACATTTTCCCTAAACAGCAGAGCTGTTGCTGCACTGCAGTGGAAGTTTCAGTATCATTCTGACTGCCATTTCTATATTAAGAACTACTAATTCCTCCATAGTTTTGCATGCTGTTATTAACTCTAAGCCTGACTACCAGGAGTAGTGTAATTTTCTTCAGAATCCACACTTTTTTGGCAGGTCTAACAAAGCCCTGGCCGAGTCTCTGGACAGAGCCAACGACCCCTGGGACCCCGTTGTGAATCAGCTGCTGCGCTCCATGGCCACTCATGCCATGGCCAACGCCTTGTACTTCTCCACCGGCTCCTGTCCCGAGGAGCAGTTCCACCACTACGGTACCTGGCCCTGTGTGTGCAGGTCCTGTGGGTTTTGAGCTGTGGGCACAGGCAAGGCAGAGCTCTGACTGCTCCCCTCTGCTCCCCTTTGGCTGGCAGGACTGGCCCTGGAGAAGTACACCCACTTCACCTCTCCCATCCGGAGGTACGCGGACGTCGTTGTGCACAGGCTGCTGCTGGCAGCGGCTCTGCGGGGAGCTGAGGGGCACGGCAAGGACAGTGTCAGCAGCAGCAAGGACCTGGAGGAGCTGTGCAGACACATTAACAACAGGAACAGGGTGAGCTGGGCCTTGTGGGATTGTGCATGTCTGTGTGGGATCCCCGTCCTGACTGCGGCTTTGGGGCACTGCGCTGACATGGCATCGCTTGGGGTTTATTGGTAGTGCTTTGGGGTTCTTTTAAATGCCAGTTCACATTCTTGGCATGGCTTGGGGTGTTCACTCCCATTGTACAGGACATTCAGAGTGTTAACTATAATAGCCCCAGTGTGGAATCCTGAGGAATGCCACTATCAACTGACTTTGTGCTATTATATCACAAAATCAGGAGAACCAGCCAATTTGTTCTCCCCTTCAAGTCCAGTTATCCAGTCCATAGCTCACCAATTTAGCTTTAAGGATTCTTTGTAAGATCACATCAAGGACCGTGATTAAACCAACATCCACTTCTTTTCAGAAGACAGAGAGGAATCTCATCCCAAAAAGGCAAACAAATTGACCAGACATTATACGTTCTTGGCAATTCCTCTATCTCTGTTGCCAATCACAATCTTGTTCTTCATGTGCCTGGTCATGACTTCCAGGTGAAGCTTATCCGTGGCTTTTCCATGTGCCTTCTTTAGGCTGATGAGCCTAAACAGTGTGAGTGAGGAAAGCATAACTATGAACAATTCTGGATTTTCCTAGTGGAAACACCAAGAGCAAACTATTCACTCACATATATTCAGTGGTAGTAACAGTGACTTCATACTTCACTGTACTACCTGTAGGATTTCCTTTTACATGCTATTTTTCTAGGGGGTGGGTAAAGGAGCAAATAATGTGGAAATGGAAGCCAACACGCTCATTGAAATGTTTCTGTGTGCTTTTTGTCTTCTCCTGCTGTGGGGTGTCCCCAGGCAGCCCAGCGTGCCCAGAAACAGTCCACAGAGCTCTTCCAGTGCAGGTACTTCAGGGACAGGAGCGCTGAGGCCAACGAGCGCTGCGTGGCCGACGGCGTCATTTACTCCATCCGCACCAATGGCGTGCTCGTCTTCGTGCCCAGGTGGGCCTACAGTGAGACCTGAGTGTCACCAGAGTGCTCTGAGGACACCTTGAGAGGTCTGGAGAACAGAAATGTTCCTGCTCCAGGGGCCTGGTGTTGATCACTGACTTGTTTGAGCTTTTTGCTTTAGCTCCCCCGCAGTGCAGTTCTGTGCCTTGGCTCCAAGAGCAGTTCCTGAGAGGAAATGCTCAGCCTGGTTGTTGATCCCAGCACATTCACACTCTTTCTCCCCAAGCACGTCCTAGTGCAGAACAATGGAATATTCCCCCCACTCCTTGTTTATTAAACAATAGAAACTGATTGCCCAAACCACACAGCCACACATTCCCCAGTGGTTTTTGCCATCATTGCAGGCTGGGAGCACCTTTGGAGCAGCCCCTCCTCACAGAGGGCAGGGGAGGGTGGCAGAAATGTTCCCGTGGTGCTGGGTGTGGCAACTGGGCTCCTGAAGTGCTGGTACCTCAGCTCAGCCTCTGATCTATGTCAGCAGGAAGCAGTTCTTTGTGTGAAATTACCATTACATTTTAATTTCAGCTTTTAAATCTGTATTTGGAAGTAGGTAAAAGCAAAAAAAATCCTGTACAGGAGTGGCAGGTAAAGCAAACCATGATGTGAGTACCTGGAGTTTCATGAATACAGCAGGGGCTGCTTGATCTTGGCCTTGGACTGAGCCTGCATATAAACCAGCCCAGTGCAGGCCTGTCATCTCCAGCATTCCAGAGCGTTGGCAGTGTGGCCAAAGAGCCAGAACCTGCCCAACCAGGAAAGCTTCCTTAGGGAGAACCCAGGGCAAACAGGCTGCTGGTCTTCATGTAACTTTTTAATGGAGACCTGTCTCCTCACTGTGCTGTCTGGAAAAACCTGTAAAGCTGCTCCTCTCCCATCACTGAGCCATTCCGGGCTCCACCCAGCAGTAAGATAATGGATCACTTTGGCCTGACTGCTCTCAGAGCACTTCAGTCACTGTGTCCAAGCACTGTTCCCTGTGCTCCACAGGGTTCTTTGACAGCCCCTCAGTGCTCCCACAGCAACATCTCAGCCTGCTGTGCCTGCTCATTGTGTTGCTTTTCTATAATCCCACCCACATTGGGGCTTCAAAACTAAGAGAACTGATGGAGGTGAACATGGTTTGAAGAGCTCCTGTGTGCTGTTTTGTAGATATGGAATCAAGGGTGCTGCCTATATGAAGAACAAGGAGGGCTTGGTCCTGTCGTGTGCAGGGGCTGGGGGCTGTGAGTGGCAGCCTGGCTCTCTGCAGCGCTCCCAGAGCACCATCACCTCCACCACGGCCACTGGAGAGTCACTTACACTGAGCCTCTTTGACCACATCACGGTGAGTACCTCACCTGCGGGCAGAAGAAGAAAACAGCACTTCAGGGGTTTAAAACGCTGCTTTGCAGGTGAGGATCCTGGTGCAGACATCGCGCTGCCACGCCGACACCATCCGGCTGGAGATGGTGAGGAACACGCCGCACCGCAGCGCCGCGGCCGCCCCGCGGAGCGGCCCCGCACCCCGGGCTGAGCTGCTGCCGCCGCCGCCCGGCCCAGGGGCCGAGGAAACGCAGCGCGCCCAGCAGAGCGGCACGGGGCAAGTGCTGGAGGAGGAGTACCAGGAGTTCCGCCAGACCGCGGGCCACAGCCTGTACCAGCTGCTGGAGGAGATCCGGGAGCTGGCGCTGCTGGATGTGTCTGCTGGTGGCGCAACCTGAGCAGCGGCCGGTGCTGCTTCTGGCACTGCTCAGGAGTGCTTGGGGGATATTTTTAAAAAGCATTTATTTAAATATTCAGAAGTCCTTTTAATAAGAAGCTAAATGTCTATTTTAAGTAAGAATTATTTTTATGATTGTGAACATGTAGGAGTGAGCAAAAGATTTTATGTGATAAAGCTCATCTTTCAGACTAACAGTGTGCTGAATTCTTTTACGTATCACTCCAAAAGTTCCTTTGCTCATGTTCTCCATAAATTATTGAAACCAAAATACTTTCTTCTTCCTCTATAGCTCAGTGAGTTTAACTCACCATATAAGGATATAAAGGGCAAACCCCTTCCCCCTGCCCTGGAACACAGAATTGTGTGTAGTGAAATCCCAGAGCTGCACACCAACAGGAAAGCACCTGTTGCCAGCAGGTTACTGGTGTAAGGAGCACTTCTGCTACTGGAGGGGGCTATTCATCTTCATTCCACAGAAGAGAAAAGCTGTTGTGCAAGAGACAATGAGACTGGAGGAGGAGGATGAAGCAGAGCCTCGTGGAAAGAGCAGTTCAGGGGAGGGAGGGTCAGGGATATGGTCAAAGCCAAAGCCTGTTCCTAAGAACAGGTGCTTGTCTGGGAAGAGACGTGTGACCCAAAGGATTGGGAAGTCTGGGGGCCCTGGTCTTGTAACTACAAGAACTTAAGGTGTGCCTTCTGAAATTTAATGACTTCCATTTTCTAAGAAAAAGATGCAGGTCTGGATAAACATGTTAAAAAATTGCAGTCCCTCTGGTCAGACCCAAACAGACCTGTTAAAAAACCCTAAACACAACTTTAATAGAAACTTCACTCGTCCACATCCCCTAGAACTGTTTGGCATAAGTTACAAACTGAAGTCTTGAGCAGTCCTGAAACAGGTGGGAGGTGGCACAGACGGCTCAGGTGCAGCTGAAGCACATTGTGTGGAGCTGCACAGTTGCAGTTTCCAGGGCAGGGCTCTGTCCTGCAGCAGTGCCTTCCCTGGAGCTCCTGGAGGGCACAGAGCCAGCACCATGGTAGGGTCATGGCAGGTCCTAAAGCTGAGGGCTCTTCAGTCAAGAAAGGCACTCAAGAGTGTGGGAACAGTTCCTGCTCTTCCCTGGCTCACTCCCGGTCTCTGTCTGCATCTTCCCTGGGAGCAGCCATGGCTGCAGGAACCTCAGCGTCTTCAGTAAGGTCAGTGGGATCCTGAGTGACTGGGCTGGCAAACTCTTCTTCTGAGTAACCACTGGGGAACTCTGGGGGAGAAACAAGACCAGCCATGAGCAAACACTTGCTGTGTTGAACTGTTTGCATCCCCAGAACCCCAGCGTGCAGCAAAGGCAGCTCCCACATAAGCAGAAAGCTGGTTCTCTGCCATCACAGCTTGGCACAACCAGGGAGAGCAGAGTTCAACTACATGAAAACTCAGAATTCACGAGCTGCACATTTTGCCACTTCTTAGGAAGCGGCCACTGCCCTTTGCTGTGCCCCAGCAGCTCACCCAGCTGCTCAGGCCCTACCCTGAGGGTGCCCCTGCCCCGAGGATGCCCTCTATGCCCCGAGGGTGCTCCAGGAATGCCCTCCCTGCCCCGAGGGTGCCCTGGGGATGCCCCCTATGCCCCGAGGGTGTCCCAGGAATGTCCCCCCTGCCCTGAGGGATGCCCCCCTGCTCTCTCACCACCGAAAAGGCCCTGGCTGTGCCCCCTCAGCCTGGCTTGCCGCCGCTGCAGGGCCAGCTGCCTGTTCCTCTCCATGCGCTCCTGCTGCTCCTGGGTCAGCGCCGTGCCAGGCACTGCCGGGGGCTCTGCCTTCCCACACCAGCCGTGTGCATCCTCAGCCACTGCCTCCGGTCTGTCGCTCTCCCCTGCTCCCTCTGGTTCAAAACGAGGGGTGGGAGGGGCACAAATGAACACTTGAAACCCACAGAGATCTGCCACGAACCAATCAAAGAGCATGTTCAAAGCATTTCTATGTTCTACAGTGTGAGGGTGTATTGAGGGCTGAAGATCATTCCAGGGTTTAGATTAAAAGGGCAGTTTTCTGCCTGGGTCCACACACCTGATACTCAAAAGATACAACCAGTGCTCATCAGAGACTCCCCACACAATAATCACTGTCTCAGCACAGAGAGGCACAGCCCCTGCACTCAGTGAGCAACCAGGAGCTGTGCTTGAAGGTTCAAAAGAGGCAGTAAATCAGGTAATCCTCAGGGAAAAGCCAGCTAATTCTCTTTCCACCCCTATTAATATGACACTGTCCTTTAGGAAGTGGCAGGAGTAGTTATGGGAATTCCAACCTTTCAAAGACAGGCTGGACAGGTCTTGGAGCAACCTGGGATAATGGAAGGTGCCCCTGCCCATGGCAAGGGGTTCAACAAGATGAGCTGAACCCAAAACCCAAAATCCCAGCCAAACCATTCCAGAATCCTATGAGCCAGAGCTGGACAGACATACTGAATGCTCAGGTTTGAATTCAGCATGCTGTTACGGAACATTTGCTCATTTGCCAGCATTGAAACATGTGAAATGGAGGCAGCTCAGTCGGACAAGCTGCCCCCCACACAAGAGAGCAGCAGAGCACTCCTGGCAGTGCCCAAGGCCTCTCAGCCTGTGAGGAGAAATGTGAGCTGACACACGGTGTTGGTTGCTCATACAACACTCCAGGTGGAGCTTTGTCCCTGAGACACCTGGCTGTTTGTGCAGCTCAGAGGGAGCAGCTGCAGCTCCAGCCCTGCTACCAAGGCTCAGCACAGCCCAGCCAGGCACAGCCACACACAGCCCAGCCCAGCCCAGCCAGTCCGAGGTGTGTGGACCCATCGCACAGGACGCCGGTGGCTCTGCGGGCCCTGTCGGCAGGACCCACGTGTGTTGCTGTCTGTGGCTGCTCACGGCTGCACTCCACAGCTGGCCAGTGCAGTTCACGGGTGAGACAAGCCACATGGCCCCAGCTGCCCAAGGAACCCCCACAGGTCACACCAGGGGCTGTCACTGGTGCCCCTGCCACCAGAACAGTCCCCAGGCGCTGGTTGGGCTGGAGCTGAGCCTCACGTGGGCACAAACCACACCGGGGTTCTGAGAGACTCACGATGGGAGTGTGAAACCCCGCACAGGACCTCAGGACTGATGATGAAATTCTTCACGTCTGCTAATAAAGTTTCTCTCAAACTACCTCTGCCTCCTCCTTCAATTAAACAATTGTGTCTCATTTCTATCTGATTGGAAGAGCCTCTTGAATGATCTGCTTGTGAAGTGGCAGGATTTTCCTGTCGGAGGAACTACTGCAGAGCAGTTACGTGCCAGAGACACCAGAGCCACCAGTGCCCAAGCCCCAGTGAGCACTCTGCCTGCCAAGGGCACTGCACCCTGACTGCCCTGCAGCAGGAACAGTGTGAAGAGTCTGAGTGCTGCATTACTGAGACCCAGGGGCTCCTCAGGCTGCACACGTGTGACAGTGCCACACAAACCACTATGCTCACTCAATAACGGCAGGCGTTTTGGAAGAGTATTTCTATCAATGCCCATAATACCCATTTCCCATTTCCTTTCAGCAGACCATGCAATGTTACTTATTTTTACAGCCATCTGGAGCATTGTGGTCTGAGTACCTGTTCAGTTTTGTAATCATAAGTTTCAAAGAAATTTGGTTGTAATACAGAGGCCACTCAACAATTTCTTCTACATTAGAAAAACATATCATGATCATTAATTCCTGGTGAGTAGGAGGGGAAGGAAAGTAACTTGAAGCATTGAAGTACTGAACAAATAGCAGAGAGCATACCCTCATTATTTTGGTAGTCTTCATGTAAAATAGGAAGATCGAGTCTAATCCTCTTCAGGCAGGTCTGCAAACAAGAGATTAAAATACTGGTATTTCATCTGTACCAAGTTTTTTTGTTCAACATGGGGAATAATGTTAAAACTACAGCACTTTTACACTTTATTACTCTGCAAAAATACTTCAATGGTGTGGATTGTTTTCCCAGTCCTTCCTCTGTCACCCAGCCAGGTGCAGCAACATTCATCCATCTTCTTTTGCAGGTTCCAACATGAAAACCCAACCAACCAAAACCAGCTCCAGCACTCTGAAGCAACTTACAGTGGTTAAACACACCCCAAAAATGCTGAAGTCAATTCCCTGAAGTAGTAGTTCAAATAAAGAAAAGCTGTATGTAAAATGAACTTAAATATTGGACAGAGAATTCAATGGAGAGAAATTAATTTAAGTAATACTATACCTTTTAGCAGTATGCACACCTTAAGTCTTCTTTTGCTGCATAATGAATCTCCTAAACCACCCTCTTTGAGTGTTCCATGGGACACGACATACCTGGACTTCCTTTTTGCTTCCCAAAGACTCCACTCTGTCAATGAAATCCTCAAACTGCAATTTGGGAAACAGTCTGTGGGCCCAGTGCTCCATATGTTGCATAAGTGTCTTCAGGTCCTCTGCCTAGAGCAAAAAAAACAACACTCAGCTTGCAAAAGCTGACAAAGCCAGGAGAGTGCAGAGGGAAAGGGGACAGCCACATGCCTGAAAACATGAAACACCTGCAGCTTCAGAGTCTCTGGAGAATGGAAGTTGTGGGAAGGTGTATGAAGGTGTGGACACCCTTTCCCTCCCCCTCCCACAATCAAGACTAAACGTCATTTCAAGCTATGGGAACAGCAGCAATACGAGTCCAGGGGAGCACCTGCACATTCCACAAACACCTGCCAGGCTCCTGAAGAGCTGCCCTTAAACTGCCCTTGCTAGTGGGAAAGGGAATCATAGAAGTGTTTGGGTGGGAAAAGTCCTCCAAGACCATCGACTCCAGCTCTGCCAAGGTCACCAACCTCTGTCCCCAAGTGCCACCACATGCACACCTCTCCAGGGATGAGGACCCCACCACTGCCCTGGGCAGCTGTGCTAGGGCTGGACAACCCTTTCCATGAAAAACTTTTCCTTAATATCCCATCTAAACCCTCCTGGCACAACTTGAGGCCATTTCCTCTTGTCCTATGCCTTGTTATCTGAAGAAGAGACCAACCTCCACCTGGCTACAACCAACAGTTTAATGGTAATAAAGGAAAAATTGTCTTCATATGTTTAAAGGTATCTAAGCCAGTTCTAGTTTTGAAGGTGAGGAAGATCAAAACATGTTTGGTTTAAAATTTGCACCTACAGAGCCCATGAGAGTGTGTTCAAACACCGGCAGAAAGCTGGCTAAGCAGTGTGCCACCAGTTCTGCCCCCAGGAGATGGGCGGGCAGCACTCCAGCAAATCCAGATCAACCTCCCAGCACACATGACAAAAGCTCACCCAGTCTCACCTCGTGCCCTTTACCCTTGAACTTCACATTGTCAAACATGTGTCTCAGGGCTGGAAGTCCCCTGTCTGAAGTTAATCTGGCAATAAGAAATGGGGCAAGGTATTTGAAACCCACACTTTTTTCAATTAACATGTAAGAAAACCCAAGCAAAGAAAAAACTCTCACATTCCTTAAAATTGCCTAAAGCTCCAGAGCTCTATTTGAAAGAAGTACAGAAGTAGCATCATTAAGAAAATGCACAAAATAGGGCAAAGACTGCTACAAGACCCAAACCTTTCTCTTCTTTTTAATTCTCCACACATGTACTCCTAGCCCAAGAAGCTTTTTGCTTCTCGTTACATGAAAGGGAACTGAAAGGTCAGTTCTAGAATCTCTGCTGGCCACATAAACCAGTGTGATGTGTGAGCAGAGCATTCACCTGTGGTATCACTGACCAACCCAGCAGTGTCCTTAGAACAGCCGAAACTGAAAAGTTGGATTTTCTCAATGATTGTAAGAAACTTACACCAGTTTTAGTGATAACAGCAAAGAAAATACTAAAATCCTTTATATAGAGTTTATGCAGTTTGTACATAAATCAGGTGTAAGTGTACTTTATTGTCTTACAGCGTCCATTATACTGAGGTTTTATTTTGCAGCAGACTTTCATTAAATCAAGAAATCTACAGTTCTATGTTTGAAGCAAAATCAAGATTTTTAGGTCTAAACAATAAATATGCATAAATAGTACCAGCCCTGTACTAAGTCCCAAGAACAATCTAAGAAAGTTTGACTAATAATAGCATTATCCAGTGGGAAAGAAAGAAAAGGTTCAGATGCTGCAGCCAGAAGGCACTTTCCCAAACTCTCAACCTTGGACTCAGGAGGGATCCCAGCCAGGAAACTTGATCATTGTCCCACAGCCCAAATCATCCCCCAAGGAAACATCCTGCAAACTTTACCTCTGGGCATCCAGTTTGGGCCTGGGTCTTTTCAGCGCACTCCGTGTGGCCACGGCAGAGTCCGTTGTCTGGGCCTGCTGGTTCCCCTCTGCCCCCAGGGAAGGAAGCACAGTGTGAGCAGCTCAGGCCACCAACACTAACCACAACTGCAGCTTGGCCATTTGGAGGTTCTACTCATCACAAGTATTCCATGGTAGGCACAGGAGTCAAAAAAAAATATCTGTGTTTCACATTGCTTGTCCCAGAGACAGATTTTGAACAAAATTTTATTCTCTGCAAAATGTAACGAGGAATCAACTTTTCTAACAAAGTAGGTCCCTTGAAAGTGGAGCTGTCTCATTTTAGAACTTTAATATTGCACTTGTGATGAGAAATGTATGGAGAGCACATCTTGCTTCTAAAATATCAGGAAGCTCAGATTATCAATTAGTGTGATTTCATAGGTGTGTCCCAAAGTTTCCAGCCCTAAACCACCTACAACACCCTCAAAAACAAAGAGGTGATGTCACCATAAACAACATGTCTTTTAAGAACCAAAGCCCAAGTAGTTTTTCATTAGGGCTCATCATTATTACTTGACTGCAAAAGACAAGGTACCACTGCCCATCTCATCTCAGAGGCAGCAATTCTTTATACTGATTTCTTGGTTTATTTTTGTTACTTTGATCCTCAGGAATTCAGAAGTTCGCCTTCTCATACCTTAAGGAATTCAATCTATCCAAAATCCTATTTTCTGGTGAACTGACAGAGCAGTGATGAAGGAAAACACATTTAACACTATGTGCAAACATGAGCAGAAGCAAATAATAGTTACAATAAAAACCTTATACTTTCCATTTGCTTGTTCCATCTACAGAAGCTCTTTCCAAAAACAAATAATGAAGTTTTACTGTCCTAAGGTGTCTTGGACTTATCCTGGATCATATGCTCCACAAAATCTACTAACAACTCCCTGCAATATTACACCCAACACTCTCATCTCTTCTAAAATGCAAGTCATAAAGTGTAATTATAGATTTTTGCTGTATAAATATCCCTGGCAACGTTTTGCCACACGAGTTCGAATTTTACAGAGATTCCTTTGTGTTCCTGTTTTTCCCGGAATCCCCAACCCCAAACTTACCCCACACCCTGAAAAGCACCGAATGATGAAGGACTGCAGTTTGCAGTTTGCCTCCTGAGTATTTTGGCGCAGTGAACTGGAGGCAGTGCAGTACACCAGCACCGACTGGGATTAATTAGCACTGAGATGGGATTTTGGGGGTCGGGGGGCTCACCTGCAGTGGGCTGAGCCCACTCGGCCCCATCCCCACCCGGGGAGGCCGGAGGGGGCAGGGGAGGGAATGTCTCATCCTCGGTGTTCTCGTAGTCGGGGAGGGCGAAGAGGTTGTTTTCGAAAGGATCTCCCATCACCACAAAGCAGCTCCTGTTCCCCTCCTGCAAAAAATTTTTTAAAAAAAGGCATTAAAGGGGAGCAGCGAGGCAGCCCCAGAGGTGGGTAAATCATCGCTTACAGGCAGATTTTCCAGCGAAACACCCGACTGCCATGCGAGTAAAGCAGCAAACACCACACGGGGGATGGCACAACCCAGTCCAGGGAAATGAGGGTCTGCCACTTTCCAACTCGCCCAAGTTCCTTGGGAGAGGCGGGAATGCATTAAAAAGAGAGGGATTTACCAGCACAGACGCGTGGCCCTCACATCCCTCACAGCAACGGCTCGGGGGAGCGGCGCGGCACCTCTCCAGGCTCACCGGCTGGGAGAGGCGCTCTGGAGGAGGCTCACCTATGGCGCCTCCTGAGGCGCAGCCGATTGCGGGGTTTAAACAAAACGTCCTGTCCTGTCCTGTCCAGCGCCGCGCCACCCCGTCCCGTCCCGTTCAGTTCTGCTCTGTCCCGTCCTGTCCCGCCGCTCC
>VXAU01003917.1:451659-488710 GCA_013399695.1 Formicarius rufipectus | reverse complement strand
CAGCCCTGGGGAGGGTTTGGGGGGCTCCAGCTGGAGCAGTGTCAGCACAGGGGGAGCTGGATGTCCGTGCTGAAGAGCACTGGGCAGTTCTGGGGGATGCCGAGCCCCAGGGCTGTGTGATGGAGAAGACAGCCACGGGAACCACCGCTGGCTGCTCCCCACCAGAGCCCCCCCAGCCCTGGGGGAGCCCCAGCTGCCCATCCCCGTGTCCCTGCTGACACCCCGCGCTGTTTCCCCGCAGCCTGGCGGTGGCACCACTCGCTCACGGTTCTGGAAGCTGCAGGCACACGGCCTGCCCACCCTCTGTGCCTGCAGGCAGCGTGTGGCTGAGGGGGGTGAGGGGGAAAACAGGCAGCAGAGACCCTCCAGAGGTGCTCTGGCTGCTCACATGCCCTCTGCTCTGCAACGCCCTTCCCCTTCAGGTCAGGGCACAAGAGGAATGATGGGCATTTAAACCTCTCTGAGATCCCCCAAAGCCCCCCAGTCCCACACAGGGCAGTCCTGGTGGGAGCAGATAGACTCCTCTTGGGCTGTTCCCATCCCCCCTGGTCAGGGAGAGGTGGGTCCCTGCCCTAGAGGGAACCTTTCCTTGCAAAGATTTTCACAAATCTAAAAAAAATGTAATACAGGAGACAAACCTGTTGGAACACACATTTTGCAGGTTTTCAGGCTAAGGAGTCAGGAGCAGTGTCCAAGAGAGAGGCCTCAGTGATAACGATGGGATCTGCAAAATGACCTTGGCCAAGAGGGACCTGAGAGGAGAACCTGCTGATATTCCAGGGAATGATACAAGTGAAGAGCTCTATTAATAAAGTTCAAATTAAGATAGATAAGAACTGTGTAAATGCACCAGTCTTACAAAATATATCTTGGTTGATATTTAGCTATAACTGTGTGTTGTTAGATAGTTTTGATGGAGTGTATTAGTTTTAGAAATGTGCATAATTGTGTGTGAAGAGAGTTCCTTCTTGTATTTTTGAAATTCCTGTGCAGGGAAACAAAAAGATGCAAGAAAGTGAACATTAAAAGCCTTTTCTGCCATTCCTGAGTACAACTGTCACTTCAGACCAAGAGGACTAAACTCTCATTTTTGTTTCTTGATGCAGTCAGGTTGTCTTAATTAACAACTAAGGCTTTCAAGCCTCTCACCAAGACACTAAAACTGTGTCTGTGCAAAAAATCGTTGGCTACACAAACCCTTTTTGCTCACCAGCCCTTCTCAACCCCACAGCCATCTGCTCCTGGAGAGGTTTGGATATTTAGTAGTACCAACCCCAACTGCAGCACACCAAGTGCTGCTCCACTTCCCGAAGCCAGATGGGGCTGAGCAGCTGGTTCAGGCCAGGGAGGTTGAGCAGAATAACCTCTGGTGCCTCTGCAGAAGAACTTTAGAATCACAGGCGGGAGTTCAGGGGGCAGAGAAGCCATAGCACACCCACGTCACACCCTCCACCCAGAGATCAGGGAGCACGCACTTGAGAAAATATTATTAATGCTACCCCTAATAACAGCAGCTTTAATAAAGCCATAAAAACCCAATTATTGTTGGAGTAGGAGAATAATGCTGTAGGTAAATCATTTAAAGGTGCCTGCAAAATGAGGAGGGGGAGTGGGCCTGTTTAAAACCCTGTCAGCTGTGACTGCTCTGAAGCAGCCCCAGAGTCTGCAGCAGCCTTCAGTCAAGTCCACATTATTTAATTGGCTGCAAGTGATTTTCTGGACTGCTAATCACCATGAGGTAATTAAAATCCTGGGCAGCATGCTGAGTGCTATAGCACATTCAAGATGTTAATACTCCGGAGAGTTCCTGTGATAGTGATAGCTGTTCCCCTTTGCTTGGAGTGTGAGACACCCAGAAAGGAGATGTCTGCAGGTGGGTGAAGAAGAGGGGATGGAGGGCAGGTGGTCACCAAGAGTGTGCTAAGGAGACCAGCTGAAACATTCACACACATTCTGAAAAATGTTCATGAAAATACAGATTTTTAAAAGCCATGAAGGGACAGAAGTTCTCATTCTTACAGGCACAAGCTGCCTCACTCAAAAGAGGAGGGGGAAAAAAAGGAGAAATGAAGTTTTGGTTCACAGTTTGAGTTTTTTAACTACTCACTAAATGGTTTGTGGCTTCCAAGTTCCTCATGGCATAATGAATCTTGTTGCTGTTTCTCAGGAACCAGCTGCAGTGTTTCACAAAGCCCAACCATGGTTTCACCCCTGTGCACACAGGGGTGTGAGGCAACTTCATCAATCCACCACTGCTCTTGATTGTTTTCCAAAGGACCAGTTTTTGCACAAGAAGCCCAAACAGATGCCAGTGCACACAGAGATGTCATTTCACAAGTGTCTTGAAATGAGATGCCATCATACTCATGTTCTCTCCCAGGAGTCTGGTGTTACATCCACCTGGTTTGAGTTTTTCTCCGTAAGCTTTTCCCAAGGGATTCACTCTCTCAAAACACTCTGCTCAAGAAGTTTCAATCACAAGTCCCACACGGTCTCAAATGAAGGATTATCCCTCATTTCATCTTGCTCCAGGGCCTTCTAACTGGGCTGCTGGTCACAGCCAGGGACCCTACAGGATGCTGTAACACGTGTACCACCAAAACTTAAGCTCCATGTCCCGTGTAGGACTCAAACCAGGCAAAATTACCATTTCATTCCTGAGAAGAAGCTCAGCCCAGAGACTCCACCCATCCCAGATACACATACCAGAGTCCTAGCCTAGCCCTTGCAGCTTCCCCCCCAAAACTGTGCTGCTCTGGAGATAAGAAAGCTGCTCAGAGAGTTGTTGTGCACCTGCTGGATCAGTGTTAAGAGGCAGGACCGTGGTGACCAAGGGAAGGGGGCTAAAGGCTGCAAGCTCTGCTGGATACTGGAGAAGTGGACACTGGATCATTCCATCACTCCAGTGGCTGCAGCAGAGGTTCATAGCAATGCAATCACTCCTTTGGGAGGCACGAGGAACATTTCCACAGGAAGCAGCAATTTTAAGGATAGTGGCACACTTCCAAATCAACAGGCTTCAGGGAGGAACTGCCACCTCTGCTGAACATCACCACCACCACCACCATCTCCTGTCCAGCAAGGCCAATGGGGGCCAGATGGCTCAATGACATCCTCCTTCCTGCAAAGGTCACATCAAGGAAGCCTTTCAGCATCTTCAGGTACAGAGTTTGCCTCATGCTTCTTATTCCCCTTGACCCCACCAGTGACCTGCAGAGATGCCAGGAGCACAGATCAGGTTGGTGAGAGAGGCTGCAACTTTGACCATGGTTTGGAAAACCCTAGAACCACTTCCAAATGCCATGGTCCTAAAATGCAGGGAGCTTGCCCAGTGTGACAGTTCTGAGGGATCATCTCTAAACCAGCAGGCTTTTGGAAGGCTCAGCAGAGCATCACTCCCCGTGGTTCAGGAGGAATACACCCATGAGCACACACTTGAGGAGCACAGCAACATCTGGGAAACCACAGGCAGTGGGATGATACATTCTGAGGCCCAGACTCCAGAGTTTTCCCCCTCCAGCTCCACTACTCATTCCTGATCCAAGACTTCTTACCAGAGCTCAGGTCCACCAGAGGGAGCAAGTCAATAAGGGAGCCAAAAATTCTGCCAAAGCACATCCAGTCCCAGGTGCTTCAGTCACCACCCAAGGGTGAAGCATCCCCCACCAAGCAACAGCACTGCTTGGACATTTAAACATCAGAGAGAACTGAAGAATGTTTTGGCATCCCCCAAACCTGTTACATCCAAAAGAAACAAGCCTCTCCTTGCTTTCCAGGGAAAACAGGAGGTGAAATTAGAAGTGGCCATTAGAGGAAACATAAGCTGCACTGTTCAAACCAGCTTTGGCTTCATCTGCACTTCCCCAGCCTGAGGAGTCACGTTTTGAACTGGAGAATTCCCTTTTTGCTGATTAGATTATCTCTGGGGAGAAAACAGTTTCTGTTTGTGCATTAGTTCTGTTGCTTTGTTGTGCAATGAGAAGGTTTTCCCGCTGGTTTCAAGGCAAACACTTCCCACGGAGCTGAATGGGATTCAGGCTGTGCTGCTTTGCTTCCTAAAGCCTGGGCCATTCTCCTCACCTCAGTGACTGACGTTTTGGCAGCCACGGGTTGAAAACCCACCCTCAGAGCAGGGATGTAACATAAACCAAACGCCTGTCCTCCACACTGCAGCTGTCTGGCTCAGCCAGGGAAGATGCCACTCATTTCTGCTGGCAGTTTGGAGCAGAGCCTTTCCAAAGCTCACACTGAGCACCTCCAGCCCCCGGGGCTCGACTGGGAGGGTCCTGGCTGGGGGTTCCAGGGAGGTTTCTTGACCTTGGCAGTCTCTCCCAGCATTTATTGCAGCCTCTGCTCCCTTTCATGAGCAAAATGCAGGATAATGTGTCTGCTGACAGCTGTACCTCCTGACCTCACTGTGAGAGGAGCACGTGTCGAACACTTAAATGAGGTCCCTGCAGACTGTGCTCCAGGCCAGAGCACACTGCTTGGCTTCTGGAGAAGCAGAACAACTTCAGGGCACTAAAGACATCTCAGCATCACTTGTCAGCTCAGCACAAAGATCATCAGCCTCCAAAGACTTCTCCCTCAGGAGATGTTCTCCCCATGGGCAGCTCAAGAGAACTTTTCTGCCAGCCCAGACTCCCTCTGGCTGCACAGAGGTTGCCATCTGATGAGTTTAAATAACTTGTTTTGCCCTAGATCACGAAAGGAAGTTGTGGCAGAGTCAGATTTAAAAGTGTCATCTGTTAACAAAGAAATTTAAACATTGTTAAAGGAGCTTGGAGACCTTTCAGAGGCAAACAGGACAGAATCCCAGGTGGTCAGTGGTATTTGGGTTTACATTTCCAATGGGAGTGTATCCTATGATGTACTCCTGATACTGCACTTGAGGGTTTTGGGGAAAATACAGCCTCAGTCTGGTTGCCTCAATTCTTTTGTTGAAACTTTTCCAACTCTGGGTATTTCTGAGCATAACATTATTACCAAGTTGCAGTGTCTGACCTCAAACAAGTGTGAGGGAATATTTGTGATTTATGGAGGTAAATTAAAGGGGAGAAATCGCAACAAGCAAAGGAGAGACTGCTCCACACAAGATGAAGGGCTGCCACTTTCTCTGTTTCAAGAAGCCTTTGACAACCACAGAGGAGGTGGAAAAATGAGAACTGGGCTGTGTCACCATGTCTGAGCAATGCCTCAGCATGGGCAGGGAGATGTCCCCTGACAAAGCACTGATTTATCAAAGCACTCGAGCTAAGGCAAGATGCTGTCAACAACACTTTCCCTATTCAACGTGCCAGAAGGAAAACTCATCCCATGGGACACTGGAGTCTGGCAGATTGACTTTGCCTTCCCCTAAATCCCCCAGGCAGGCTAGTGAAAAGCCTTTCCACTCAGTGTTTGCAAGCAAAAGGGTTCTGCAGTGATTGTCCCCACTGACCATGGGCCCTGCACAGAGGTACTGGCTGGGGCTGCCTTGAGCCAGGAAGGAATGGAGGGATCCACCCTGCTGAGTGCCAAACACAGCACTCCAAAGTCTCAGAGAATTCCTGGAGAGCTGACCAAGAAGGGAGCCTTCATCCCTGTGAGCTGCCCTGCTGGGCACAGGAATGCCACTGAAAGGACTCACTGACCTTTCCCTACACCGAGGCAGGACAAGGTAAATGCTGGGAGGAGGGACCTGCCAAGGACCACTGGGGACACCAGGGCAATGCTTCTCTGAGGGTGGGCAGGCCCTGGCACAGGGTGCCCAGAGAAGCTGTGGCTGCCCCATCCCTGGAAGTGTCCAAGGCCGGGTTGGACGGGGCTTGGAGCAACCTGGGCTGGTGGGAGATGTCCCTGGTCGAATCAAATAGTCTTTAAGGTCTCTTGCAACCCAAGCCTGTCTAAGATTAACCAAACCATCACCCTGAAACGCAGGGGAGGCACCTGAGTTTGCAGCTCTTTCCAGTGTAGCATCACCATGTCTGCACCAAACCACGTAAAAGGAAAAAGAATATAAATAATTCAGCACATTAGTCACAAGGGAGCAAAATCACTGCCTGGCATTACAACTTTGTAAACACTGATCTGCAACTCTTCTGCAGGAAATGAGGAAATTGCTACCTCCAAGAAAGATTTGAGAAACAACTCTTTACCTGATCACTTTCAAAAACACAGTAATAAAAGAGTCACAACTTCAGTCCCCTGCAAGCAAACATCAGCTAAACATCAGTCATGACAACAGCCAACACAGGCAGAATAATTGCCTCACTTCCTGGGATCTGGTCCCATTTTCTGCTTGGCTTTAGTTCAACTGTGTCCAGCCACAGGGGAAAGACTCTCCCAGTAGACTTCCCCCTGTTTGCCCCTTGCTGACAGGCAGCATCTCCTACGAGTGTCACAGGTTTCTGCAGCTGAATTTTAGCAGAAGTGGGGACTTCCAGGGTGACTTCTGTTGGAAGCTGCCAGAAGCTTCTCCTGTCCTGTGCAGCCAAGGACAGCCAGGGCCAGGAGGGACTTCCTGCTGGTGGACAGAGTTGGGCCAATTAAGAATCACAGNGGGGTGCACAGACCTCCCTGCAGCCCCTGGGGTGATTATTGGGGTGCACAGACCCCCCTGCAGCCCCGGGGTGATTATTGGGCTGCACAGACCTCCCTGCAGCCCATGGAGCGACCCCCAGGACAAGAATGATGGCAGAAGCAGCAAGTGCAAACCCCTATTCCCTGCTCCCTGGAACTGCTGGAAAAAGGGAGGAGTAGGAGGAGAAAGGTGTTAAGACTGATTTATTTCTTACTTTTTAGTTTTATTACTTTTAGTTCTTATCTTGTTAGTAATAAATTTAAGCATTTAGCCACTCTGAGTTTGCTTTGCCATTATGTCTCAGCTGGTTTTTTTGCCTTTTCACCTTTGCCTTTCCCTCTGGGAAAGGGGGGGCTGGAGGTTTGGGTGGGCACTGGGTGAAACCACCACAACTAGTCATGCACCCTTTTGGTGGCATGTCCAAGCTCAAACCTGTCCCTAAGCTTTCGTGGCTGGAACCACAGCAAGAGCCATGGAGCAGCTCAGTGAATACCCCAGCAGGGACACAACCAACATGAAGGGGCTAAATGCAGGTGACAGCTGTCTCAGAGTCCCACAAATCCAAACCACAGCCAGGGAAGAGGTGGCTGCAGTTGACACCAGCTCAGCCCACATCTGCTGTGTGAGAGGCAGTTGTTCATCCACAGCATGTTCCCCCTGGAGCAAAGCTGAGGCTTTACAAGAAATGGGTGAATCTGTGGAGAACAACTCACTTTGTTAACCACTGAGTACCTGAAAGATTTGTTTCATCCTAAATTCTGAGTTGAGGGAAAAAGGAGATTATGAACTGGGCAGCAAATTACTGAAAGCACAAACGGCACAATGCAAGACCCCTGTGAGGGGCAGGAATACAAAAACACTTTAAGGGAGATTACAGTGAAGAGGAGGGACATTCAAGTGGAAAAAAATGGGATGACATGCTCAGAGGATGGAGTAATGAATCCCAAAGGATAACACATTCCATGCTCTCGGGATTGAACACTTTCTCAATGACCACCGTACTTCATCTGGCCACCAGGGTTTCTATAAAAGGCAAGAGAGCATCTGAGCTCTCCCCAAAACTTCAGCAGCTGCCCAGGGTGGTGATTCAAATGTGAGCCACATGGGCACAAAACCACTGAAGGATTTTAAACACATACAAACTCAGAGCTGCACACACACTGACAAATATTCCTAATGGAAGAGGAACATTTCAATCACCCCAAATCTTCAGTGGTCCTCAAAAAAACATTTCAACAATTGCAATGGATGTACATTGAACACTGACATTTTTATCTCCTCCAGCCAAGTACAGTGTCCCCTCCATGATAAAAGCAATTTACTTTTACATTAAAACTACTTTAATAACTTTCTCTCACTTCTATAATCGTTACAGTCACAGATAAGGATTGTTGAACTTCATGGTGGAAGACCCCAAAGCCTTGCAATTCATTTTGCATTTTTATTCTCCAGCAGACCTTTCTGTCAGGCCCATAGAGATACTTCTGCAGTTCCCAGAATGTGAAAATGCTGCTTACACCCCCCTGCTGATGTGACCACTGGCTTTCCAGTCTCCCAGCTCAGTGGCTTTCTCCTGGCTGCTGCAAACACTCCTACCTACATCCTAATTCATTCTGGGATAGCAATGCTGTGACTCAGGGAGATGTTGAGTCACCAGTGATGTGAGACCTGTCCCCACAGCCCAGCTCAACGTTAACACAGCAGCAGGAGCAAACACACTCATGCAAGGATGCCCAAGGAGCGAGGTCAGACACCCGTCGGGACATCCCTCCAAAACGAGCCACTGTGCTCCTGCAGGACCAGAGGAATCAAAGAGGAACAGGGCCCTGGGTCTGAGGAACAGCCCCATGCAGAGGAAAGATCTGGTTGCTCTGCAGAGGGCAAGGAAAGGAGAGATTACTCACAGCCTCACTAGTTAGTAGCCCTAAAGGCACCCTATTTCCAGTTATCATCGTTACTGCCTCTGAATTGCAGGAAGTGCCTTCTGCTCTCAGTCTTGACAATCTCAGGGCCACGTGGTTGTTAAGAATCCCAAGATTCCTGCTGGGACAGGATTCCAGGTCTCTTCCTCTCACTGAGGAGTCACCCAAGAGCAGAGTGCAGCCCAAAGGGAATGCCACCACAGCCAGACAAGATGACTCAAGCCCTGGCAGCAACCCAGTTCCTCCCTCCAGAAACCAGCAGATACAGGAAGAGCCTCAGCCAGCGACAGCCATACCATCTGGACCTTTTTTCCCTTTCCCTTTGGCAGCTCTTGGGAAGATTCCCAGCCCGTTTGGCTCACAGTGGCCTTTGTCTCAAAGTTGCTGTCCTTCAATCCCAGCAAGAACTGCAGAGAGGACATCTGAGTCTGCTCCTCCTTTCCTCTTGGGATGAGCAGTTGCTGCTGTGGGCATCCTCCTCAGCCAGGTGCAAAACATGCACATGATCTGCAACTGGGAAATGCAGCATCTTCTCCAAAAGCTGCAGAGTGAAGAATCACAGCTCAGCTCCTCCTGCAGAGATAAGGGTGTCACAGCCCCCCGAGCAAATCCCTGCTCAGGTAAAGCCCATGGAAGCTGTGCATGAGGCAGGACACAGCACAGACCTGCAAGGACCTGGCAGACACCTCTGGCCGAGACAAAGCCCACTTGGGGGAGACAGAGGCCATCTCCAGTCTGCTGGGGGACTGCTGCAGTGGGAACACCATGCCACCGACTGTTGTGCTCAACACATCAGTCTCAGTCAGGAGAACAGCTCGGGCTTGGTCTCTACAGACTCCTCTGAGCAGCTGCTCTGGGAGGAAGGAATGCCCCATGGACCCTTAAACTGTCACCTACTCATGGATTTATCAACTAGTCTTTCACTTTAAGTATATTTTTCCATCTCTCTCCTTCACTCCCCGTGACACACATAAGCAGCTCTCAGACTTCCTTCCAGTCTCCACTGCACTGAGAATAAACTCAGGAAAGCTTCCCTAATCCCCTCAGGGGAGGTGGCCACGCTTCACCCTCCCTGCACCTGCTCAGATTCCAGACTCTCACTCTAAACAGTCAGCTCTTATTCCCAAAATCATTTAAGATCCAGCTGCAGCCTGCAGCTAAATCCCCAGCATAATACTAATAATTTAAAAAAAAAAATCTTTCTCTTCTCAGAATAAGACACACAGCCCTTCTTCAAGAGCTCACCCCGTAAGAGGCAGAACAGGGAATACCTCCAGGTCCTTCACCCCAAGAAGGTCTCAGTGAGACAATTCAGGGTTCAGAGATTTCCATTTCCCATCCTCATTGTACAGACAGGAGAGACGAGGGCTGACTTTGCAGTAATCCCCCTCTCCTGTCTGTGCATCTCAATGAGGTGGGAAATGAGAGAGGAGGGAGTGTGAGCAGCATCCCCTGGGCCTGGCTCCTCAGCCAGCCTTGCAGCCACCTCAGCAACAGCTGCCCCACATGGTGCTCAGCCTCTTCCCAGCTGCCCCACATGGTGCCCAGCCTCTCCCCAGCTGCCCCACATGGTGCTCAGCCTCTCCCCAGCTGCCCCACATGGTGCTCAGCCTCTCCCCAGCTGCCCCACATGGTGCCCAGCCTCTCCCCAGCTGCCCCACATGGTGCTCAGCCTCTCCCCAGCTGCCCCACATGGTGCTCAGCCTCTCCCCAGCTACTCCTTGCTCTGCCAGCCCAAGTGTCACGAGATACTGGGGGGGAAAAAAGGTTAAATGTAGGCAAAGCCCATCCTCCTCTTCTCCTCCACACATCATTCCCACCAGAACAATACACTCAAATCCCAGTGGCTGATCCCAAAGCTGACGTGTCTGCAAGGGATCTCAAGGAAAGATCTGTGCTCTTGCAATCTAACATGGCCCTTTTGGAGAGGACAAAAGTGCCACAGGAGAAACCCCATGAGGTGCTGCTGTCAGGACTGAGGCAAGGTAGTCTGGGCTCCTGTTTTGCAAGACTCTTGAGAGAGATGATGAAATGTGATTTCTGAATTTCTTGCCCAGCAGCCAGGAGGATGCACATCACTTAGTGGCACATACTGACTGCCCCTGGTAGTTCCACTTGCATTGATACCCAAGAAAAGCCTTTGGGAAGGTCCTGGGGCTGCTCTCGAGGGCACTGTCAGCAGTCAGCCTGGCCTGCATGATCACAGCCCCTCAGATATCCTGCCCCAGCCCCAGGGCAGCACCTCCAGAAGGACAAGACAAACTGCCTCACTCAGACTGTGAGCACACATAGAAGTCTTGGCTGACTAAAGCAGCTGCACTTTCCAAAACACGGACACGGAGACAGGAGGTACTTTTGGGTGAGTTGAGCAACACAGAGGCTTAAAATTTTTGTCAGACAACAATTCTTCAGAAGTTGCTGCTCTGAGCAACAGCAGGTCCAACAGCTGGTAGTGCCCCCTAAACGAGAAATTATAAGGGGGAAATTTTAGGTCCCATTTTTCCCCTTCTTTCTCTACTGATAGGAGCCTGGAGAGCACAAACTTTTGTCATCTCTCCATGTTCCCTTGGATGTGGGTCAGTGCAGAGATGTTTTCCTTATTGGAGCCAGGAAAAACTTCACTCCATCATGTGCTTCAAAGAGAAAAGTAGCTGGACAGAGCACAACAGAGTGGGCAGAGGGCCCATTCAACTCCAGTCACTAAAATCACCCTGACAGATACACAGAGCAGAGACTTGGAGCACCTGGATTTGGGGAGCTGTTCCCAGAAGTGAGGCCCCCACAGTTGTCTGCTCTGCTGGGACAGGTGATGCCTCAGGGAATTAATTGAATGTGATGCACACTGAGAACTGGCTATGAGAACTGGGAAAGAGAATTCCTAATGGGAACAGGGAGCATGCCTGCAGCTCTGAATTCGATACCAGGGGACTGGATTGCTGCTGCAGACAGCTCTGACCACAGGCTACTGCTATTTTAATCCCCTTCCAGTCCTCCAATAAAGCCTCCTGCGGCATCTTCAAAGGTAGCAGCTGCCTCCTGCCCCATCCCACCCTGCCAGGCTGCTTCCAGGGAGCACACCCAGCTCAGGGGTTTGTCCAGCAGGAGTGGGACACACATCCAGTGCTCAGAGTACATGGAGGTGCAGAAGAGCCGTGCTCCTTGCTTGGAGGTGGCTTCTTTTGGTCATAGGTTGTCCTGGATGATGATTTCCTGCTAAGAGGGTCTGCACAGGGATCCAACCACAGTCCTGCTGCCAGGCAGAAGGATATGGGGAGTCATGGGAAAGGTACCTCCCCCAAATCCCTCCACTTTCAGGGTTCACTGCTCCGTGCCCTCACTCCATCAACAGACAATATCTGCAGCCACGACCTCCACAGCCACTAAACCAGTTTCCACGGAGTACAACACCAACATTGCCATGAGTTACCAGTGCAGGCACTGAGCAGGTTTCACACAGAAAGGCTGCCCCATCCACTGACCTGCTCCCAAACATCCCTTCCCCAGATCTTTCACCTCCCAGCATCCAAACAGGCAGCTCCCAGCTCCAGCATTCCAGGTACGATCGATCAGGCAGGCTCCAGACACAGGGGAAAGAGCAAAGCTGTGCCTGACAGCAATTGCATTTGTCTCTCTACACATGAAAATATGATTAAGACTATTAAATAAACCAATTTATTTTTATGGGATCATTTCCTTGGTTAGAGCCAATGCTGAGAAATCCACAGAGCTCGCCAATACAACCCCCGCTGGGAAGCAGGAGACAGAAGCCAGTGCTGAGAGAAATGAAAGCTTCACTACATTGCACAGGGCAAAAGGAAGAACATTGATTTTCTTGTAGGTACTGATTTTCTTTAGATTAGGGAAGTGTTTACACACACTCATCAGTTAAAACCGAGCAGAAGAGAGAGTAGATAACCTTTACGAAGAAAAGGACCACTCGGTCCCAAAAAGGAATTTCAGCCCTAAGGAAGAAAATGTCTGAGTTTAGACATTTAAAATTACTTTCTATTCCAAATTAGAATGGAAAGCTGGACTGCTGAGGTCTTTTGTGAACTGGAAAACAAGCCATTAAGGAGCACTGGATGAGAAAGGTCGAAATAGAAGAATTCTTTTTAATAGAACCACAGTATTTTATTAAATACTAACACTCTTTGTCCTCAGGTGAAGCAACATGAAGAAAAGCTTTAAAAAGTTCTTGTCTCAATGAATATTTACCATGGAAAATGTCAGTGGAAGCACTTTGTTTTTAATTACTGAAGTTTCTTTATTCCTACATTACTCATCCCTTTTATTAAGGGACTTTGGAGATTTTGGAGGAGGTATATGAATTGATGATTAACTCAGTAGGAGGGCTCTGAGCTGTGAAATCTCAGAGCCAAAAAGCAGCATTTGAGCAGGGCAGTTGTGTCGTCTTTACATCATCTGTAGGTAGGAATTATGGCAAGAAGACACGTTGAGATGTGTGGACTGCTCTGCTTCAGGGATTTAAGTGCAACCACAGGAAGGATTTCGGGCTGGGGGAACATCAGCAGCAGGGTTTATAGCTATGAGTTGGTAAGTCAACATCCAGTGGGACAGGTGCTTGTCTCTGAAGTCAAAGTCTTATTAGCTCCGTTTTTGGTTTATCAACTGTTTGGCTTTCCTCCCCACCACCTCCCCACCCTGCAACTTTACAGAAAAGAGGAGATGAGAAAAAGAGAGATACCTGTGTCCAGGCTGCTGCCAGACAAAGGGAAGAGAAGCTGTGCCACATGCTGACAGCCAAGCACCCTCACTGACAGCGTGCTACTCCACAGCTATAAATCATGCAACAGAACTGTCTGCAGAGAACTTAGCCCGTGGTTATTCTGTTCCTCGGGGCACACCAGGCTCAGACAGGGCTCATTAACCTGAGAAGGTGATGGGAGGTGCCAGCACAGCCACTGCCACAGCGTGGCCACAGGAGAGATGGCAGGAGGAGCTGGGCAAATGAACTCTTCTCTCAGCTGGAAGCCTGGGCTGGTAGGCAGATCAGAGCTGAGCAATGCTGAGTTGTGGGTCAAAGGGGCAGGCCAGCTCCTCATTTATGATGCACGAGCTGTTATTGCCACGGCATCGCACTGCTCAGTCTGGTTTTTCTCCCGAAGCAGCAGCACAGCCCCGGGTGCCGGGCTGGGACATGCCCACCCTGTGCCACTCTGCTCCAGTGCTGTGTCCTGGTTAGAGAAGTCAGGATCAGTTTGTCACTGGGTGGGGGTGGATTCTAAACCCTCTGTGCCATTTTTCTCATGATCTGCTCACCATGGACCATTGGCAGCAGCTGCCCAGGGCACACCCCACCCCTCAGGGTACAAACTGGGTGTTTGGGAACTTCAGGGAGATAAGGAAGTTCTCCTGTCTCCACACCAATGACTCAGATGTGAGAACTCCCCTCCAGGAGCCACCAGCACCTTCACACCCACCTGAGGGGTCATGTCTGCTCAGAGGACATCAGGGATGTCAAAAATATATAATTATTCACCTCCCAGAGTAAATCACCCCTTGGGAAACTCCCCACCCTGGGGGAGGGACTGGGCGTTCCCATCTGAGCCCAAGCAGAGATAAGTTGGGGTTTTGGGACTGGGATGTCTGGTCAGATCCAGAGGAGAAGCAGAGCCTCACCAGGACTGAGACTGCCACCAGACTGCAACCATCATTGTCACCAGCAGGTTTCTGCCTTTCTTCTTCCTTTGAACTCAGGTGCCCCACGTGGTGCTCAGCACAGGGATTGGTGAGCTCCATCCTGCTCATGCCCCACTGTGCTGGGCTGAACATATGTTTTTGTGGGTCAAACGAATTTTCCTTCTGTCTCAGTGTATTTTGTGATCTTTTATGAAATTGTTCTTCTGACTTGTAATCCCATTCTGAGTTGGATTCATTTCCCCTGTCGGTTTCACTCTAAACCGGTACATGCTGTTTCATCACTCCACACAAACTGCACTCACAGCATAAAATCCATCAGCTCCTCACCCCAAGGGATTGCTCCAAGGGGTCTTTCAGCCTCCCCTCTCATTCCTGTCCATGAAGCCCCCAGACCCCTCCCTGCTCAGTGCTCAGCAGCCCTATGGAATCACTGCCACATGGAGCACATGAGCCTGCTCGGGGACCAGAAGCAGCATAATCACATCAGGGCACCCAAATTAACTAGTTGTGAGGAGCTGCAGGGCTAATTGGCACCACACAGCACTGGTGTGCCTGTCCTGCTTGGGGGACTGGAGCCTGGCACAGTCAGACACATCAGTTTGCATCCTGCCAGGCACTTCTGGAAGAAACAACACAAAATCCCCGCTCCACCCGCCACCAGGAACAGAGCAGGACACACACACACTGGTCTAACTTGCGCAGACAAGGGTCTTTTCTCCTCCCCAACTTGGCCCTCAACCTAGAAGTATGAGGTGGGTTTATGAGAGCATTTATAACCCCAACACCAGCTCCAAGGTCCCCCACACTAAACCTTACACTCCAGCTTATACTCAGCCACATGAGCAGCACCATTTCAGGGTTCCACCATGGTCAGAAAGGGCTTTAGTAACTTTTAAAGATGCCAATATACATCTGAGCAACTTTCTGACCTGGAGCAATCCAAGGAACCCACCAGATTTTCTCCTTCCCTCATCACTCCTCACTCCATACCTTCATGAGTCCTCTTCACTCCCACCTTTTGCCATGCTCTCCTACAAGCCACTGGGTCCTACGTGCCATCTGCCAAGGCACCAGATTTTTGCTGCTACTGAAGATGTCACAGACATGGGGACCATTAGATTGGCACAGGATCAGGAACAGCAGTTCCTGGCAAGGTTAAGTCTCAAAGCAGTCCACAAAAATACAGAAAGCTCCACAAAGAGGCACACAAAAGAGAGGCCTCAGTGGCTCAGACACTGTCTGTGCTGCCCAGTTACTATATATATACCCACCCACAGCAGAACACAGGGAGTTTGCTCACCAGGAGCACAGAGAATGGGGACACAGGCAGAAAAGGAACTGTGACAGAGATGAAGTCTGGCACGAGGCAGGGGTTGTGCAAGACAAGAGACAAACAGGTGTGGTGGGAATCTGGCACATGAGAGAGGAAAGAGTGATGCAGATGGAAGCGTTTGAGAATCTGCCTGCCAGGTGCTGGCACACACCAGCAGAAGCCACATCAAAACTCAACAAGTGTCCTCACAAAAAGCTTTGTCAAGGAGTGCTGACCAGTGACAGCAGAGATATTTTGGTACAACGTGCTGCCAGGTTAGAGAGAGAAGGCAGAAGCTCTTGTCAGAATGGGAGAAAAACCATTTCCTTACACTCCTCTCCCTATATAAGACGAAGCCTTGAAAACATATCCTGATGGAAAAGCTCTGTGTTGTTCAGCAGTGAGTTGGAGCTCCAGGGAACATCCAGTGCAACTCTCGGGAAAGGCTCCAAAAGTGGAGTTTCTGCAAGTTTACTTGTTCCTTTGGCAAACTATTCACATAGGATGCTCCTGTGGGAGAGAGACACAAGTCTGTGCACGTTTCTCATTTCAGCCTCCCCTGGCTGGAAGAAGGGGAGAACATGAGCTCCAGTTTAGGAGGGAAAGGGTTTTCACCAAGCTCTTTCACCCACTCTGCTCAGGAGGGGTCACAGGAGCCTTCCTCATCTCAGCACCTCCCAGATGTGCAGGAAGCTGAGCCAGCAGTGGCACAGCAGGTTTGCTGTCACACCAATTGCATGAACAGTGTGCCAGCTTTAAATCCCAGAGTGATTCCCCTTACAGGAAGGCAATTGAATACTTTGAGGCAGCTCCTAAAATCCAAAGGGGTTCACCAGTAGCTTCAAGTTTAAGCAAAGTGCAAGGTGGGGTAGCAGCAGGATGTACAGTGGAAAATGAATTTGGAATTTGGTGCTCTCTGGAACATCAGGAGGGTGGAGGGGAACACAAAGGTCCCTCAAATATTCCTTGCACTGCAGCTGCTCCCCACACACCTGCAGCAGACATGAAGAGCACCACATTTTACAACATTATTGCCTGTACCCCTCTAGTAGTCAAACACCAATCCCAGTCTTCATTTATTATAGGATAAGGCTCTTCAGTTACTCCTGCTCCCCCTCACCTGACTGCCACTGGTACAAACATGAAGCACAGCAAGATGTCTCATCAGGAATAACAAAACTTACAGCTTTTTCATACCCCTCTTCTATGCCTCCTGGACCTGCAAGGTTTCAGCAGCTCCTCAAGCCCTAAGTGGGGCTTGCCCAGCTCAAACTGACAGCACTCCTTAATAGTCCAACCCCCAGACTACAGCTGGAACAGGCATCTGCATCCCACCTCCCACTGCAGCTGAAAGGCATCAGCCCCTCAGGATCCCTGAGCTTAAACACACCCATTTGCATTAACAGACGCTGTGGGGATTTGTTTTCTAGACTCATGTGTGAAAAATTTACAGAAAATGCTTCTAAGGAGGTGTAAAGACACATAAACACTCAGATTGATGACAAGATCTGTGATCACAGGGAGCTGTGAAACAGGCAGCCTGGAACAGCAAGAGCCTGGACACAACCAGCCCTGAAGGGAAGAGTATGTTCTGTACAATAGATTATTATTATTATTTTTCTTCCTGTTCATTGTTCCTTTTCTTTCTAAAACCCTCCAGATAACACCAGGAGTGATGTATTAGGAGCTGCAGATATCAAAGAGTGCTCCCCTGTACATTTAGCAGCTCCTTTATCCCTGGGGTCAGCAGTCCAGACTTGATATCTTCAAATGGTTTTTCAAAAGCAACATTTCCAGTCCAAGCATTCTTAACTCAGTGTAATGCACGACATGTCTTCAAACATGGATTTCTTTTTATAGTGAGTTAAAGGCCAGAAAAATCAATGAAATACAATAAATACCCCAGGCTCTGATCTCCCCTCCTGCAAGAGTTTATTGCAGGGATGTCAGCACCATATTCACACCAAAGCTCTAAAGAAGTCCAGGGATGAAATAGTTTCAGCATTCCCTGTGCAGTGTTGCCTCTCGCTTAAGGCTCTCTGCGTAGTAAATGGCTAGAAAGTAGAGAAGTGATGCCAGTTTTCCAAAGATAGTTTCAGTGATGAGCTGAGGGACTGTGGAGCAGTAAGGATGATGGATTATGTGACAGTGGAATAAAGAAGAGATTGAACAGGCACCTCAGGCTTTCAAAAGAGAAGCTCTGCCCCAGGAAGAGATTGGAGCTCTCTGTAAGAGCCCATGAGGCTGTAGAAAAGGGAAACGTAATTCCAGCAGTTTGCTGGGATTATCAGAAGCAAAGACCTCAGCAAGGTCTTTCCACAACTGATCTGCCACGAGCCAAGAGCAGAGATCATCATACAGTGAAATAATTGGTTAAATGATAAGAAACAAAGTGTGGAAGTAAATGGTCAGTTTTCAGAGAAGACAATTACCTGTGGTGTCCAGTCATTTAGTGGTGTTTGTATGTTTTGAGACAGTCTGGAAAGTAGGGGATACTGCTCCTTTTGACTCTCCAATGAAACAGCCATAGCTTTGGCATCCCTTCCAAAACCTGAAACTCCTCCCAGCCTTCCCCTATATGCAGCCCCCAAAGGCACGCTGCATGGGCAGGTCCCAGCCCACTGGGAACAGTCTATGTCAAGCATAAAGATTTTACAAGACCTCCAAGTGTGCACCACACATACAATAAAAGTGTTCTGAAGCCACCAAGGGATTTTATGCAGCAGCTTCATGGTGCTTTTCTGTGGCTGCTGCCATAAGCTTTTCTGTGCTGTGGCTCAGCTGCTGCTGGGAAATCAGCAGAGATAATAAAATATTTGTAGTGAGCCTGATCCAGGCAAGATGCTGTGTCCACATGTAGAGTTTAGGTGAGGTGAGAGTATTTTTAAAGAGTACTAAGAAGAAGCACAGGAAGAAGAGGAAAATGGTCTCATTGTGCTGGAGGGCACTGTCAGAGCAGCTCAGCGTGGTCAGGAGCAGGAAGGAAGGCAGGGCTGGGAGCAGCAGAGCTGGGCCAGGACAGGCAGTTCCAAGGCCACCACAATATGCCAACACATGGTAAACTGAGTTCCACCACACCAGTCAGCCTGACAGAGGCAGAAAGGCATTGCTTGGGCTGCACATGGGCAGTTTCCTCTACTGGTGGCTTTCCTGCACGGCTCTCAGAGCATCCCCTTCTCCCTCCAGTGCTGGGGGCAGCCCTCAGACCACAACCTCACCACATGCTGTGTGCAGCCCCCTCCCATTGAGCAGGGCTACAAAAAAGCCTCCATTAAGCCAAGTGTTACTTTGCATCAAACCAAGGCAAAGAAAAGCACTTTGAGGCAATCAAACATGCTTTCCAGCTGTGGAACCAGCCACCTGCTCAGTCTTCCTACTGCTTTTGACCAGGGAATTAAATCTCTTATGCTACATTAAAGTCATTTCCAGGAGAATTTCCCTCTGACACAAAATGCCAGTGGTCACATCCTTCTGAAGTGTGGCTTGTAAGATGCAGAAGCTAGTGATGGTGGGAAGGGACAGGGGGAAGAGGAATTCTGAACCCTGGGAGAAGGGAAAAGAAAGAAGGGAAGAGACTGCTGCCTGAGAGGAACAGGTGAAGTGCCACTTCCACTGCTCACTTCAGCCAACATCTTCCAATCCATCCTTGCATAAAAGAGAGCTAATTGAGGAACAAACACCACACAGCCATGCCCCCTGTGCCCTGCAGGGTCCATTGTCCTGGTGACACAGGTTTCTGCAGCAAGGGACTGTCTCACAGGCACCGGTGACACACCCGCTCCCTGTTCCTCCTCCCAGGAAGCAAGATGGGGAAGGCAAAACGCTTTATTTAAAAACTGGCACGTGCTTTTCAGTCTTTTAACTAGCACCTGTCATTTCTGGCAGCTCTTTTAGCTCAAAGTCTTTCTTTTCCAAGTGCCCTGTACAGAGTTGTTCCCACCTGCCTCAGCAGGGACCTCCCAGCAGTGCACAGGAGGTGCTGGCACAGAGCTGAGGAGGGACATGTACAAACCCCTGAGGAGAGACATGTACAGACCCCTGAGGAGACACAGCTGCTGGATTTTGAGGAGGAACAAGGGTTTATCTCGCTCAGATCACCCAGCCAGTGGGTGACCCAGCCTGTCCTGCAGCCCTCTCTAACAGCAGGTTGGTACCCAGTGGCACCACTGCCACCATCACCAGGTGGCAGGAACATCTCCATCAACTCAGCCTTGAGAAGAGATGGCTGAGAGGGGACCCCATCAGTGTCCATCAGTGTCTGCAGGGAGGCTCTCAGAGCTGTCAGAGCACAGAGCCAGGCTCTGCCTGGTGGTGCCAAACAGTGGGACAAGAGGCAACAGGCAGAAACTGATGCCCAAGAAGTTCCTTCACAAGGAAGAACTTTCACTGTGCAGTGACTGAGCACCGGAACAAACTGCCCAGAGAGGGTGTGGAGACTCCCTCACTGGAGATATCCCAGAACTGTCTGGACATAATCCTGTGCCATGGGCTCTGGGATGGCTCATGCTGGAGCAGGGAGGTGGGACCAGCTGCCCCACCGTGGTCCCCTCCAACGTGAACCATCCCGTGATTGTGTGACTGTGATGGCCCCGCACACCAGACACTGACCCACTGGGACAAACCCCTGGGGCCGGGGGCCAGGCAGCTGGGGCTGCCCACAGCCTGGAGCATCCCCACTGTCCTGCCCATGCTGGGAATGGCTTGTGGAGAGGAGCACAGCCCCTGCCCCTGCTTGGTGACCCCCAAAATTCTGCTCTGTCCCCACGCTGCTGGGAGGGGCTGGATGTTTCTGGTCAAGAGATGCCCTGAAAGACTCGAGGGAACACAATGCAGGGCAGGAAGGGACGAGCACAGCACCATGAGGACCCTGGCTCAAAGGCTGGTCACACTGCCACAAGAAGGGAAAAAAAGCACTTTACTGTCTCCTATACTGTGTCCTCAGCAATGTGAAGACAGGCACTACAAGTATCACTGAGCCATCACCAGTGAGAATGGAAATTGCTCATCAGAGTAAGGGTGAATATGTAGGAATGTAGCTTATTATTATTATCATTATTATTATTATCATCATTATTATTATTATTATCATTATTATTATTATAAAAGGCAGCTTTTTAAAGGAGAATTTGAACTATCATCTGTTGCTTCAGTGATTCAGTGACCACACCAGCACCAGCTGTCACCATCCCCAAGGTCCCTCCAGCTCTACCCCAACGTGTTCAGGATGGCAAATGCCACCACAGAGTCCGCAGTGGCAGAAACTCTGTGCAATGACATTTGCTGCTCTTTACGTGCTGCCAGACAACCTTTCCCACTTCATCTTGTGTCTCTGGTGAGAGGGTTTTGAAAGCTGCAGCAGAAATCTTTGCTGCCAGGCAGAGACAGCGAGAGCTGGGGATGTGTCCTGCCCTCTGTGCTGAGGAAACACCCGGGATCAGCAGCAGGAACTTCAGCTGGAAATGCTGGGAGCCTGATTTCCCCCCTCCAAGTCTTCTGGCCTCAAAAGACTTTCATGAATCTTCTAATTCTCAGCTATGAAGAACCAGGCTGAGAAATACAGTCTAGTCTCCCAGGAAGGAAGAGGGCAGCTGGAGAGGAGAAGAGGATGGCTGAGGACATTGAATCAAGCTGCAAAGCAGTGGTGAGATCAGCACCAGGCAGATTAGAGCATGGAGGTGCTGCACAGGATACATGGGGTAGAAAACAATGGGAATCCTTTGCCATTGTCATTTTGTCTCTAGTCTAGCAACAGGTTTTGGCCCATGGAAGATGTGTCTCTCAGTTTGACTGTACTCCCCATGGCTTTTCTGATGATGGTTTGCAGGATTGCCAGGAAATCCCTGCTGTGGTTTTATTTTGTTAATCTTGAACACTTTGCAACAACGAGAATTCAGTAACACCTCTCTGTGACCCCTACCCCATTACTCACAAAGTATTGACAAAAAAAGGATCAGGTTATAATTGATACAGAGGAAAAGGTGACATATCACCCAGGCCAAATCCTCTTCCATGCTGAAGAGGTTCTCCCAAAGGGATGAGGGATCATTTGCAAGAAGAAAGTTCTTCTCAGCACTTGGAGGGAAGGGATGACCTCCTCTGCCTCCTGCAGCCTGCCTGCCTTCCTCTGAGTAATCAGTCCCTGCAGCTCTTCCAGCAACTGAAAAGGTGGTGGGGAAGTTAGAGGATAAAGAAGCTCAAAAAGCACATCTCAGACCTTGCTAATAAAAATGTAAATGGGGCTGTGCAGACTGAAGGAGTAACTGTCTTCACAAAATCGTGGAGGATCTGGCAAGTTGGCTTGATTTAAAAGTTCTAATGAGGCACCTGGGCAAATGACATGTTGGCTGTACTCAGTGCAAAAGGCTGCCAGCAAAGTCACCAGCTTATGTGAATTAGCAGTACCCAGCTATATGAACTGACAAAAGAGCTTTAGTCCTGCTCAAACCTCTCCAAAAACCTGAGGCTAAGAGAGGCTTAGCCCAGGCCACCACAGGCAGGGTCCACTCTGCCACCACAGACAACAGTGCCTGGCTGGGGAAATGTTTAATTGTGACAAATCCACAAGCAGACCTATTAATCACTGATGGGAGATACAAAACCAGGCACAGCTAATCCTAATTTTCTATACTGGTATAAAACACAGGCTCATTAGCAGATGTTTCCAGCACCCTTATCTCTGGCCTCTGCAGTTTTCTGGAGTCCAAAAAATAACTCTTGATGCAGAGAAGAGGGGAGGAAAACTTCTTGGCAGGTCCTGGGTGCTTTGTCTTTTCCCTTATCCAAGGGAGGCAGAGCATGAGTCCTCTGCCCTTTCCCACCCAAACTCCAGGGCAGCAGTGGGGAACAGCTGGGTTGCTTCCCCTGCCCTGAACAGTAGCACTATTTGGACCAGAAATTCCACAGATGTGGTGGCTGTCAGTGTGAGACAGACCCTCTGCATCCCCTTTCACCACCACCCCTTGAGTTGCCCATGCAGTTCCCACTGGCAGGGGAGAAGAAGAGCAGCCATAAATCCCAGATCTGAGTAAGGGACTCTGGATAAGGGGAACCAAACTGGAGATTTCAGAGACTCACTTGCACACAAAGCAGCCAAGAGTAAAGTCAGACCAACTCTGGAAGGACAAGTGAAGTTTCATATTGCAAAAAAATTACAAAAAAAATTACAAACAAACAAAACAAAAAACACAACAGGAGAGCAAATTGCCAAAAAACCTCAGTGAAGTCTCCAAATGCATTGGCCGAGTTTGGGTGGCTCTTTCACTGGTGGGGACAGACAGCAGGAAGACAGTGGAGAAAGCAACTGGGGACCAGCTGGGAATTTGGATATCACATTTACATGTGTCCAAGACCACAAGTGCTGGAACAGAGGGATTGAAATTCAACTTCCCTGGGAACAAGTGGCAACCAGGGGACTGCCATGTCCTGCACAGGGAGCCACAGGCACCTCAGCAGTGCCCTTCCTCAGGAGCTGGGTGCCCCATGCAAACCAGGGAGGCAAAGAGCAGGCCTGGCAGGCATCTCCCAGTCCAGCAGGAGACATCTGGGAGAGGTGGGTGCTTCTGGCAATTCCCTGCTGTCCACAGAGATAAAGCAAGGAACTGGGAGGAAGAGCAATGCCATTGTGTGCGAGCAACCAGCACAACATTCAGGTGTTCACAAAACAACCCAGGGTTTTCTCTCCAGCACCTCCCCTTCCTCACACTGCCTTCTTTCGAGATGCTGTGTTGATCTCGCTCCATCTTTACCCTCCTGGGGTATCATTGGGGAAGGGCAACCACCCAAACCCCAAACACCCCGGGCTCACATCTTCTTACTGCCACCCTGAAATACCTCAGGAGCTGCGGGGCGTGACACCACCGCGCAGATTCGTCTCTTGACACGCCGTCCACCCTAAATAAACTTTGGCTTCGCTTTGGAGTTGATCCCCAAATCATCCCCCTGGGCAGCCCACCCTCCCGCAGGAATTTAACCCTCCCTGGCCCGTTTGCTTCCCCCAGCCTCGATAGTTTTGCCCGGGCAGAGCTGCCAATTCGCTCTCTCCCGTGCTGTGTGAGGAGGAGCGGGATGGCTTTTGCTCTCAGCGGTCCGGGGCTCAAACAACCCGCAGGTGTCTCATCCCCAGCCAGGCACGGGTGGGGTGTGGGCACCGGAGGGACAAGGCACGGCTGTCAAAATGCTGCTGCTTTAAACAGGCTCTTGGCTGGCTGCAGTCAGAGCCACGCTATGCCGAACGTCACCGGGGACCAGAAATAGTCGGCACGAGTGGAGGGAGGGGAATGCGAGTATTAAGAGCGCACGGATTTCAAACATCCTTGGCTGGCAGGCACGCTCCCTTCCTGCTGCCGCCTCTCCAGATGCGACGGAGCACCGCGATCTCTCACTGTCTGCCCAGGAAGAAGGATTCTCTTCTGTTTTCCTTTTTTTTTTTTTTTTTTTCTCCTTTTCTTTCTTTTAGTTTCAGCTTTGATACGACTCGATTGGCTTTTATTTTCTTTCTTGGGGGAAACTTCGTCTGCTGGATTTAAAAGCAAGGTTTGAGCAGGAGGAATTCGTTTCTGTTTACGGCTGTGAATGTGTGTGGTACTCCCAGGTGATGATACCGGAGAGGAAAAGGCAGGATTGGATGGGGAGATTGCTTAGACCTGTAAGATGCTTGAATGGCTGCTTGGGATAACAAGGTCTCTGTTGTGTGTGCATGTGTGTGCCTTTCTCTACGAGTGCAGCAATGGCAGCAACTCGGAAACATTGCAAGGTTTCCCCATGTGGCTTCATTTTCTTCCTCCAGGAGTGAGGACTTGCCTAGCTGCGGGCTCTGTCTGGAGGTGGGTGAAGGGTCTGCATCGAATTAGTGCTGTAGCAATTTTATGAATGAAGCAAATGCAGGTTCAGCAGAAGAGGAGCAGAGCAGGGAGATGTGGTGGGCTCAGCTCTCTCCAGCAGGAGCTGTCACACCAGGGAACTGCACCGACAGGCACCCAGAACACAGCAAGCAGACAGCACCTGAGCCATGGGAACCTGCTCCTGAAAATGAGCTGTCCCCAGCACACTGAGCTGATAGCTGTGTGTGTGACCAGCTCCAGGCTCAGCTGGAGCATCCCATGCAGAGCCTTTCATTTGTGACTGAGTGTGCCAGTGATCTTGTGGCAGAGGAGCAGGCAGAGCCCCTGCAGCATCCCTGTCTCCACGCAGGAGGCTTTTGCTGCCAGCACAGCTTGTACAGGAACATTGGTAAAGTGGGCGACGAGGGAGCGAGTCAGTGCATGGACAGACTGGCTGCACGTTCCCAACACCAAGCAGGAGGGACTGCACAGCACAGCAGGGGAGGGATGAGGCAGATTTGGGTTTGCAAGGTCCAAGAAAGACTGGGGAAGCTGCTGGGAACCAGCCCAGAAGAGCGCTGTCCTGAAGGAGCATGGACCACTGCAGAACCACACTTCGCCTCTGCCCCTTGGATGTGTGTAGTCCAGGGACTGGGGTGGGATGGACTCCGTATTTCTCTTTGTTTGGCACCTCTATCCCAGATGTTTAATGAGGAAAAACCTCCATCTGTACTGAGTTGTCCTCTTTTATACCGAGTTTTTGCATGAGATCTCTGTAGCACCCATCAACCTCAGCAGGTGGTAATGGGGAGAAGGTGAGGGCAGGTCACAAAGAGGCTGGAAATTGTCCAAGTGCCACAGAGGTCACTGTCAGGGTGACACCAGGGCAGTGGAGGAGGACCTGGAACTGTAATCCTCCTGCCGAGGAGCAACTGGAGGAAAAGAGGCAAAGGAGCCAGAGCCGGTGTGGAGGCAAAGGGACACCAAATTCACTGGGAAAAGCTGAAAGTTCCCAGGATAAAAGAAACCCGACCTGCCCGGTGGAATGAGGCAGAGGGAAGTCTTTGTCTGCAGAGCCCTACAAGGACAAGGAAGTCCAGCACCCCTTCCTCAGCATTTCCCAAAGAAAAGAGACAGTCTGAGCACTCTAAAACACACAGTGCAAATGCACTTCTGTGTGCAGTGATGTTTAGGATGGCACAGGCTTCTGGTGTGCCTTAAAATTTGGGCATTGTAGCTACTTCTTCAGCATTTCTCTCAGGTGGGTTTGATCTACACCCAGAGCAGCAGGAATCCCAAACAACACAGTCATGATTTGTACAGCACTGAGTTTGAGCCAGCCGAGAGCTTCAGAGCTCCAACCAAGAGCACACTGCAGAGCAATGTCACACCTTGCTGTTCACAGACAGGTCTCTCTGAAAAACAGCTGTGACAGAGAGCATGAAAAACTTTGTGTTTACAGACATATGAACCCCACAGCGAAACCTACACCTTGCTTTATAGACAGAAAGTGCCTTTTTCTCTGTCACTCAAATACCATTTGAAATGGCAGCTCAGGACAGAGGAGCTTCTCATTCAAGGGAAGTTGCTGTGTGAAAACACTGCAGGAGTGCTGGACAGGGCTTTGAATGCACCACTGACACGAGACAGACAATTGGACTGTAAGTGGTAAATCCAAAGTTTGTTTTCCCTTTTTGCTTTGGATCTTTCACTCCTTTAGAGTTAAGAATGTAGCAAAGAGGCTTAAGCAATCCTGCTGCTGGCTCTAACTTGTGGTTATGAATTTAGGAAGGATGCTTTTTATCTCCAGTCCCCAGCTAAATTTAAGGATTGCAGTGAGCAGTTCCAGTGACAGGCACAGCCTCTGAGGTGTCACCCCTCACAGCTGAGCTCCTATAATCACAGCATGAGCCTTACACGAGTGGCCTCAGTGCCAAAGACCTTTGGTACAAGTAGGCAGTGCAGATAAGTAGCGGGGAGAGGTAACTTGTAACTGAGCATTTGTGCTGCCCTGGCAGATTTCTAATATGTTGGGTTTGATGTCTTTCCTCTAGAGAAGAATGCAGATTGTCCTTCAATGGGGCCCTGCTAAGAAATGGTCCACCATCTCCCAGCAAACGTGTTACTCAGAGCAAGAAGAATCCCTTCAGGCCCCGGTGGCAAGAGAGAAGCCTCTGGTTTTTAAGCCCCAGGAGGATGTCTCTAACTGAGGAGCTGGAGAGCCACTTTCCTGCCACCCCCTCCATGGTGACAGACACGGGTGAGGACAGCCTGTTCAGAATCAGGTCCAACGTCTCCGGCAATGCCACCGGGGATGGGATGTTGGCCGCCGGCTCCACAGAGGACATGGCTGCCATCTGCACCATCGGGACCATCCTGTCCCTCATGTGTGTCATCGGGGTGACAGGCAACGTGTACACCCTGCTGGTGATGTGCCACTACCTGCGCTCTTCTGCCTCCATGTACATCTACATCATCAACCTCGCGCTGGCGGACCTGCTCTACCTTCTCACCATCCCCTTCATCGTCGGGACCTACTTCATTCAGAAGTGGTACTTCGGGGACGTTGGCTGCCGCATCCTCTTCAGTCTGGACTTCCTCACCATGCACGCCAGCATCTTCACGCTCACCGTCATGAGCACGGAGCGCTACTTTGCCGTGCTGAAGCCCCTGGACACGGTGAAGAGGTCCAAGAGTTACCGCAAGGCCATTGCTGTTGTCATCTGGCTGGTGTCGCTGCTGCTCACCCTCCCAATGCTCATCATGATCCAGCTGGTGCAAAGGGACAACAAGAGCATCTGCCTGCCCACCTGGAGCAAGCTGTCCTACAAGGTCTATCTCACCATCCTTTTTGGCACCAGCATCGTGGGCCCAGGGGTGATCATTGGCTACCTTTACATCCGATTAGCTAAGATTTACTGGGTGTCACAAACAGCGTCCTTCAAACAGACCAAGAGGCTGCCCAACCAGAAGGTGCTCTACTTGATCTTCACCATAGTGCTGGTGTTCTGGGCTTGCTTCCTGCCTTTCTGGATATGGCAGCTCCTCTTCCAGTATTATGAATCCTTCCCTTTATCTCCCAAGGTGATGAAGAACATTAATTACTTGACAACCTGCCTGACCTACAGCAACAGCTGCATCAACCCCTTCCTCTACACCCTGCTCACCAAAAACTACCGGGAGTACCTGAAGAACAGGCAGAGGTCCCTCAGCAGCACCAGTGGGTACTTCCAGAGGAGGAACCGCTTCCAGAGGATTTCAGGGAGATCCCTGTCCACGAGCAGCCAGCACTGCACAGAGACATACGTCCTTGCTCATGCCCCTTTGGGAAACAGCACTGCCTGAAGGTAAAATAGATCTTCAAGAGGAATCAGTATTGACTCCGATGTTGCTTTGATTTAAAGTGTACGTGGTGAAGGCAAAGCCTTGGCAGACCCGTAATGTGCACACACTGAGTCCAGAGGCTGTGCCTATGTCTGCTCTCATTTCCTCCAGTGCCACTGGTTTGATGCCAGCAGCATTCAGCTGAACATCTATCTAAGTAGCCTTTCACTTTTTATCTTTATACTTTGTAGTGTATGTCTCCTCAAGCAGCCATCAGTAATGAAAGCCGATAACAGGGCCATGATTTCTAATAGTATCAGCTGTCTCACAGCGTGTGAAATTATGTTACCCAATAAATGGCTGTAGTTTCCTCTATTTTTTTTTCTTTAGCAGTAATGTTAAGTTTGTATTTGTATGAGGACTGAAAATAATGAAATAAAGGGAAAGCAGCTGATGTTTGTGACACGCAATCCAGTTTGCATCTGGGGAAGGACTGGACAACATGGATGAGGCATATCCAGGGGTGCTTGTCCTGGTTTTGGGCATACTTACATTTATTCTGCAATCCTGTGGAGGAAATGGGGTTGATTCTGCATTCACCCAGGTGTCTGTAGTGGAGTTACACCACAGTTACACCACAGTTAGCAAGTCAGGCTTAATGTGACAGTGCCGCAGTCAGGAACACTCAGCTGACCCCACAATATGCTGACCCCAAACACATGAGCACCAATGTGGGGCAGCACCATCTGCCCTGGACAAGGATATCCACCCTCTGACCCGCCCCCAAAGAGGAATTGGGAACCTCTGCTGTCGTTATTCTCAGGGCATCCATGGACAAACCACAACACCCAACCTGAGGCACCGGACCTATGTCACCATTTCCAGCAGGGAAGGACAGAGGCAGGTGTCATTTCCAGTGGGCAAAGCCAAGCTCACTGGAGTGCCTAATATCCTCAATTACAAAAGTGCTGGTTCCCTGTTAGTCAGACAACTTGTTCCCTTCATGGGAGATGATTTTGTTTTCCTGCTGCAGAAAGTGAATCTAGTCCTGTCCACACCAAGAAGACGTTGCCTGCCCTGACTGTCACCCACGATAAAGCATCGTTAGTATAAACATGTCATCGTGAGGTCTGGCCCTTCTCCAGGGAGGCTAAAAGTACCTTCTCTGGGATGCTGCCAGCGTCCACACAGGAGTCCTGTGCTTGCATCAGCCCTGCTACCTCATTAGCAAGGGGGCAGTGATGCAATGCCAAGACAGCTCAAACCAAGTCCCAGAATTAGAAGCAAACGAATGCTCAGGAGTGAGCTCCCACCTGCGGCCTGAGGCCATTTGGCACTGAGCTCTGCTTGCTTAGAGTGAAACTGAAGTTAGGTTTTGACCATCTATTCCCCTTCAAGGCACTTCAGGATTATCCCCTTCCTGATTTCAGAAGGGTAGAAATACCATTATATTCGATTATCTCCTGTGCTGACAGCACTTGTTAGTTTTTCACACTTAGTTTCCTCAGGTTGGAGACACATTGCTCAAAGCCCATTTGAGTGAGGCCTCTTTCACCCCACTGTAAGGAAGAGGGAGCCCATGGGCAGAGGTGAAGACACTTGCTAAAAAATCATAGAATCCTTTAAACTGAAAAAGACCTCAAAGATCATGAAGTCCAGCTGTTAACCCAGCACCACAGTGGTGACCACTAAAATACGGCCCCAAGTGTCACATCCATGTGTGTTTTGAACACTTCAGGGATGGTGATTCCACCACTTCATTGAGCTGAAATTCCAACGTCTGACCATCCTTCCACTGAAATATTTCCCCTGTTATCTAATCTAAATTCCTCAACACATTTGCCACAACTTTCCAGACCAGAAAATGAGTCAGAAGGTAAAGTTAACTTTTTTTTTTCTTTTTTAATTGGCAATTTAAACTTCTCCTTGCTCAGGAAGAAGCAGAGAAGCTCAAAACAAGGTGGGGATGAGCAGTTTCCGTGGCTGTGAATGAAACCACCCTGTGCTCAACCTTTGGAAAGCACAGCCCATCTTTGCTAAAACTCAGCGAGTCACAAGGAAAGGGTGGTTGGCAAATCTCAGCTCCCTGAGGCAGAAAGTGTGGAGCTACCAAAGGGCACAGGAGGGGAGCTGGGGGTGCCTGCTTTCCTGGGATGAGAATTGGGATTCCTGCTTCTCTGGGATGGGAATTGGGGTCTCTACTTTCCTGGGATGGGAATTGGGGTTCCTGAGTTCCCAGGATGGGAATTGGGGTTCCTGCTTCCCTGGGATGGGAATTGGGGTTCCTGAGTTCCCAGGATGGGAACTGGGGTTCCTGCTTCCCTGGGATGGGAATTGGGGTTCCTGCTTTCCTGTGAGAGGAGTTGGGATCCCTGCTTTTCTGGGAGGGGAATTGGGGTTCCTGCTACCCCGGGATGGGAATTGGGGTCCCTGCTTTCCTGGGAGAGGAGATGGGGTTCCTGCTTTCCTGTGAGAGGAGTTGGGATTCCCTGCTTCCCTGCGATGGGAATTGGGGTCCCTGCTTTCCTGGGATTGGAATTGGGATTCTGTGATTCCCTGGGATGGGAATTGGGGTCCCTGCCTTCCTGGGAGGAGAGCTGGGTATCCCTGCTTTCCTTGGAGGAGGGATGGGATTCCCTGCTTCCCTGGGAGGAGGGATGGGGTTCCCTGCTTTCCTGGGAGGACACACAGCCTCAGCTGTGGGCTAAAGAGTCTTGTTGTCTCACAGCGGGGGTTTGGGCTGTGTTTGTCAAATCAGCACAACAAAGACAAAAGGAACCCACAAGTCAGGGGATGGTGGTGGGTGATGTTTCCATCAATGCTGGGTCATCTTCAAACGCCGAGAGGTTTCATTCAAGCCTTTCCATTTCCACCCCGGGCTGGAGTTGTTTTTATCTCCTTCCAATGCTCTCATCCATCAGCACTCAGCTCAAGCAACAGGAAGGGAATTCTCTTCCAAGCCTGCAGGGAAAAGGAAGGCTCTGGGCACTTCCCAAGCAGCTCAGCATCCCAAACTAACTTTATGGGGCATCAACCACACTCAGATTCCAAACATCAGAGAGCTGTTCTTTGCTTCAAACTGCAGCTGAGCCATAGGAGCCTACTGAATATAAAGGGGAGCCAGAGCAGCCAGTGAGAGCCAAAGAAGGACCTGCCTCCTCCAAGGTGTAGAATAATTGGGTGTTTAATGATAGAATAAAATTTTTGTGCCCTATTTATTCCTCATTGAAGACACCTATCATTTGTCAAAGACCCAAGAGAAGACTTTTGCATAAATAAAACCTGAAATTGGTGTGAAAGGGAAGTGTTTGTACTGAAGCCACATACTTGCCCACCTCAGACCTGCACCCTGTTTCCTAAGTCTTTCTTCTTTGTGGGCTGAGACCTGAGGCTTTTTCATCACCCTGGAGTTTTAAGTGCTCTCTCTCCAGGGTATTTGGTGCCCCAGATTGGAATTACCATCTGAACTCCAGGTAGAAGTCAAAATACTTTTTTGGGGTTTTTGTTTTGTTCGGGTTTTGTTTGTTTGTTTGTTTTGTTGTTGTTGTTGTTGGGGTTTTTTTTTTGCTGATTTAAGTCAAGAGAGCATTTAGCAACATCTCAATACTCAAAGAAAGTACAGCTGTAAATACACCAGGCTGTCCAAAAAAGGGCCAGGGCAAAGATCTGGTCCCTGCAATGTCCCTACCCACTAGGAAAGGCCAGGTACTCACTCTGGTGGCTGAAACAGGCAGCAAACTGCAGCTGGGGCCAGGCAATGTTTTCAGCTGGATATTGTCTTTGCCAGAAAAGGATGACGTCTGTGTTTACCCAAACCATTTTGAAATCCACTCAGAAACTCAAGAATCCTTCTGGAAATCCTTTTATTTTTCTTTTTTCCAGATACTGAATTGCCTCATTTCAACCTTTAGGAGGCAAAGCAACACAGTTCTCAAGCTTTACTCCTCAGTTTGCTTACAATTCTGTGCTGGTTTAGAGTTAAACCAGCAGCAGAAATGAATCCAATTCAGAATGGGATTGCAAGTCAGAATAAAAATTTAATAAAAGATCACAAAATACACTGAGACAGAGGGAAAATTCGTTTGTGCCACAAAAACAGATATTCAGCCCAGCACAGTGGGGCACGAGCAGAATGGAGCTCACCAACCCCTGTGCTGAGCACCACGTGGCCACCTGAGTTCAGAGTAGGAAGAAAGGAAGAAACCTGCTGGTGACAACGATGGTTGCAGTCTGGGGGCAGTCTCAGCCCAGTTGAGGCTCTGCTCCTCCTCTGGATCTGACCAGACATCCCAGTCCCCAAACCCCAATCTTATCTCTGCTTGGGCTCAGATGGGAACGCCCAGTCCCTCCCCCAGGGTGGGGAGTTTCCCAAGGGGTGATTTACTCTGGGAGGTCAGTCCTGGAATATTTTTGGCATCCCTGATGGCCACTGAGCAGACATGACCCCTCAGGTGGGTGTGAAGGTGCTGGTGGCTCCTGGAGGGGAGTTCTCACCCCTGAGTCATTGGTGCAGCATCCACCCCCTGCCCAGGTCCCTCATGGCAGATCACAGCAAGCAGGCACAAACCCTCCTCCTCCCCCACTGCTGGAGGCTGATTCCAGCTGCTCAACAATCCTATGCCCAGTTTTATTCCCAGCTTGTTTTTATTCCTCTTTCCAGGAACAAACAGCCCATCAATGTAATTAGAGATCAGGGAATCCTCCAGTCTAAAAGTCAGAGTTTTGTGTGCACACTGAAGTGTTGCTGCTAATTCCAGTCTCCCCAAATGATAATCACCTGAAAAGCCATCTGTCTGCGAGGAAAGCACATGTGTTTTTCCAAAAGAGAAAGTGCAACTATCATAAATTTAGTTTCAAAGACCAAGCCACTCAAGCATGCATAATTTAAACTCTTATTAGGTTTAATTACAAGTCAAGTAGCTGCTGTTGTTCGTTTAAAGCTGTCTAGGAAGTTGATAAAATAGTGAAATAAGAGCCAATATAAGACAAGAATCAGTGAAATAACCTGCCTCAGTAATAGAGTGAAACATCCACCAGCACAGCAGAGGATTTGCCACAGCAGCTCTGACTGTCACTACAGTCCCCAGGCAGTTCTGGCATCACCCTTTTCACAGACATCCTGGAGCTCCCATAACAGAGTCAATTCATTGGCACCAACTGCAGTTGCAGCCACAGAACACCCAAGACTTGTCTTTTTCAGGTGTGCCAAAGGCAGCACAAGGGGTGCACCCACTGGTGGGCAAACCCTCCAAATAAGTTAATCCTCATGGAAAAACAAGGAGTGACGTGTAAGGTAATTCTTTGAGCCCTATGGATGTGAGGATCAAATATCATGACAAAGATTTCTAATTCTTAGTCACTATGCCTCAAAAAGAAAACAAAATTTAAAGCAGAGGAAGATTTCATCCATAGCCCAGTGGCAACAGGTACCAATTGGGAATCAGTCTATCAACACTCCTTCCAAGCTTTTCTTTTCCATGTTGAATTTGGTGCATAAACCTGAGCACACTGGGCAGCAAGAGTGCACTCTGGCTTCTTCTGTGTTTGTGTTTCTCCAAAACACCACAGGAAACACAGGCAGCCAGCCTCCTGCTGCTTGCTGGTTGAGTTTATGCCTTACTGCTCAAAGGAGAGTGTAACATAATTAATTCATTAACTGCAAACATTTTACAAACAGAGTTGCTGCATGCACAATGTGAGTCAGTGAGTCACCAGTTCTCTCTGATGTCCTCAGAGCAAGATTTCCATTCCGTAGGTAGAGCAGGGACAGGAGAGAGCTGAGCTCTGAGGACAACCACAGCAGGAAAGCCCAGGAGGCCATCAGCCCCAGCAGCTGCTGACCCAGGCCCCCCTCTCTGGAGGGTCAGGGCTTCATCGCTCCAGCCAGTGCACTCTGGAGATGCTGGACCCACCCAACTTCCTGAGAGAAGCATCTCCACTGAAGTGAAGGGAGGGAAAAACACCCAGGTAGTTTGTCCCTCCATAGCAAAACTTGGAGAAGAGTCATGAGGAGAGCAGCAGGTGGATCCCACCTGGCTCTGCGTGGAATGCCCATGGGAAAGCAAGTTTGACTAGGAGGAATATGGGCCAAGCCACACAAGGGAGCCCAGGACTGACATGTTCAGGCTGAGATCTCTGGAAAACAGGAAGTGTTTAACTTCCCACAAAGTCTGCCTATCCTATGTTTTCAACAGATGTAATGAATTTCTTATTTCATGCAAACTGAGCTTACCAAGGAAAACGAAACAATAAAAGTAGGTTCATTTCCACTGGGGCCAATGCAGTTATACCAATTTAGACTAAAAAACCCCACCAAACTCAGAAGCAATAACCACCCCAAACATTTGTGACCTTTTGACTCCAGAAAACATTATTTCAGCACATTAATAACAGTCAAGCTATCAGATGATCTCATAAATGATGAAGTACCCCGTTTACCAGGACTTGCAGGATTCAGACATGAGATCTACCCCATTGTGCTGCAAACAGTGCAAAACAACCTGACATGAGCTGGACTTTCCAAAGCTTCCCAACCCTTGGAGCAGCAGAGAATGGCACATTTCCTCTCTTCAAGGGCAGCCTGTGCTGAACCTTCCTGTGCTGTTCCAGCCTCTCCTCCAAGGCTGGGTTTCAGTACAGCAGCTTTGGCCATCTGACTTCATTAGAACATCATCATGTCCCCAGCTTCTTTTGGATGGCCCAAAAATAGGGTAAGCAGTTTCCCTTTTGGCATTAATCAGTGCTAACTGGTGGGCTGATTGTGATTTAGTTTAGGCAATTAAACAAGAAACCATTTTTGTAAGCTGATGGGGCTTGACTTGCTTTCTGCTCTCTGAAACTTCTTCCTCGATTCAAAAACCTGTGTCTGAAAAGATCTGCTCTTGGGCCAACCTGCACCAGAACATACCCTGGAGCAAACCCCTAGTGCTGCCCCACATCTGCATTGCAGCAAGGAAGGAGCTTCCCTGATTAATTGATGGAGCTGACACTTAATAACCTCTAAGAGAAAACAGCTGGTCCCAAAGCACCATGCAACAAGGACCAGCCATGGGATTCTGGACACTCAGTGCTCATGCAGACCCCACTGAAGTTGTTCTTTGTAGCTGCCTTTGCCCAGGGAGGTTGGGCACATCCATGCCCAGCTGGGAGAGGGCTCCATCCCACCCATGCAGCTGCCAACCCCAGACTCCCTGTCCAGGTTTTAGGAAAAATTGGCTGTAATGCACAAAACAGCTTTACTCAGCCACCAGAGACCTCAAATCTCTTTCTCCCATTCTGCAGAAGCACCAGACTGGTAAAATCCTTGACTGAAAAGAGAAACCCACAGACTTTCAAACTCAGGTTTGCAGTGTTTGAGGATTATCTGAGAAGTATTAAGAATCACAGGAACCTGCTTTAAACATTTCCTTGGAGGGAAAAACCTCCTCAGAGGTGGTGAAAAGCAAAAGCCCAGCCTAAAGCCCCACAAGTGAAGAAGAAAACACCTTTCCCAGGAAGAGGAGGTGGTCACTGCACCCTCCCCACAGCATTAAATCCACATGTCCCCTGGACTGGAGAGGAGCAATGGGATGTGCTGAAGACACGTGGCTGAAACTGAGGAAGCTGTAGTGGCATTGGCCCCAGCCCAGACTTCCATGTGAACCCAGGTCAGCCACTTGATTTTGCCTTCTTTGAGATTCTCATCACTAACTTGCCTTTCCTTTCCCTCCACTTTGTCCCTCCTCCCTACTTAGGGCATAAACCCCCCCCAGGACAAGGAGCACCTCTTGCCAAGCCTGTGCAGATGTTCAAGTACAGTGGGGCCACCAAGGTGACCGAGGGCTCCAAAAGCAGCTGTGATACAAACAACAAATTCCAGCTGCTAATGGTAAAAGCAAAGGTATTTCCCCCAGAGAGGCTTTAATCCTGTACAAAGCTGGTGCTGTGGAGTCAGATGCCCACACCTCCACAGCCCCCACCATCTGTGTGCCTGAGCCAGGAGGTGACAGGACATGTCTTTGCAGGAGAAGAAACCTCACTCTGTGCATGGTGCTCCATGAGATGGCTCTGCCCTGCCCCAGCCAGGTTGTGCAGCTGCCTCCAGAGTCACAGCAGCAAAGATTCTGTCTTTGTTTCTTTTTTCTTTTTCTTTCTTTCTTTTTTTTATTTTTTAAACTATGAGTAATGAAGCAGCCCTTCTACCCTGCTGTGAAAAAAATGGCTGTGTCTGGATATGTGCTTATGGAAGAGCTGCACTGGCATATTTAGAGCTTCTCTGACTGGTCAGGTAAATCCATCACTGACTTGTAAAAATGCTGCCCAAATGGATTAGATATCAGTTTGCAGGAAAGCAGCCTCGTGTGACATGAGCTCAGGATTAGCTGAATGCAGTTGTTTCTCCTTAGATAAGCAAGCTGAGCCTGCAGCTTTGGGAGCTTGAGGTGTCCACAGCCCTACTGAGCTGCACTGACAGCCACTGCAGCTGCTCACAGTCCAGCCCAGCCAAGAAGCTACACCTGAAAATGGCCTTTGAAGGGTTTAGAAACTGTAGAAATAGCCTTTCATGAGGCTTCTCTGCACAAGCCCGAGAGCTTCTGAGTGTGTCACCCCCTGCTGTGGCTCAGCAAAAGGCAGAAGATGTGGGAATTTCAGGGCAGGAAAACCTCCTTGCACACCAGGGGAACAGCAATGGGAAGGAGTTTTGCAGCTTTGGGTAACAGTCTGCCAAGACAGGGATGGGGAAAGGCTGTGGGGATGTGTTTCCTGGGGATTAGCAGACTCCTCCAGAATAGCTCATATCTCAAAACTGCCTAGCTCTGAGCAGGGGGAGCAGCATGGCAGGGTGTCCCCTCCGTGTCTCCTGAAAGAAGGTGAGTTCCAGTCCCAGTCTGGGCCTTGGACAAGTCCTGCTGCATTCCTGTAGACAAGGAAAAGCTCACAACATTTGTTTTCCTTACTGAAGTCCTTTGAGATCGATGCATGAAACAACAGTACACTCTATACCTCTTGGATCTTCTCTTTAGCATAAACTAACACAGCTCTATGTTTTCTTTCTTTCTGAGCAAAATAACTTCCAAGAAGAGAGAGGACCTGCCAGGATGGTGGGGAAAGGGAGCAAGAAACTTTGGGGTACAAGCAGGGAGACTTGAGAGTTCTGCCCAAGGCACCATGAGCCAAAATCATCTACCTGGCCAGGTGCATGACAGCTTCACCCCCCAGAGGTTTAGCATCTCCTTGCCATGGGACCTGGGGCAGACTGAGGAAAATCCTGCCCTCCCAGGAGGTGAGCTGAAATGAGAACACTGCCCAGCACACTGCTGCTCCCAGCAACACCCAGTTACCCTTGTGTCCTTGTTAGAGCAGCCAGGACCAGTTTGTCACTGGGTGGGTGTGGATTCTAAACCCTCTGTGCCATTTTTCTCATGATCTGCTCACCATGGACCATTGGCAGCAGCTGCCCAGGGCACACCCC
>VXAU01003917.1:344018-451404 GCA_013399695.1 Formicarius rufipectus | reverse complement strand
GCTGGGCTGTACAGCTGTTTTTGTGGCACAAACAAATTTTCCTTCAGTCTCAGTGTATTTTGTGATCTTTTATTAAATTGTTCTTCTGACTTGCAATCCCATTCTGAGTTGGATTAATTTCTCCTGCCGGTTTAACTCTAAACCAGCACACCTTGGCTCCTCTCCCCTGAGCTGAAGTGATGTTTATAAGGGTCCTACTGTAAATCAAAGGAAAATATACTCAGGCTGAATTAAATCGCAGACCTTTCTTTGGAGTGAAGTTTGGCAGGGGATGCAGTACAGGACTGTTCTGGCACCACACAAGGCAGCTCCACTCCTGTGGAAGTTTCTCTGTCTCTGTTTTATTTATTTCTGTACTTCTTGTGAATGTGTTGTTCTCATTCAGGGCTCTGCAGGGCTTGCGTGGCGTGGGGTGAAAGGGGCTCACGATGCCTGGGGATGGGGGAGCCCCAGATTGTCTATGGACAGCAGGGGAACCACGTAGGGGAGCAGATGGGCACATGCATGTGGTCATGTCAGTGTGAAGGTGTTTGGAAGAGCAACTGGGCTGTCCTTTTGTGCTTGGCAGATGCAGATCAGTGTGAGGAGTTTGTGGCTGTGCACAGGAGCAAGAGCACCACGTTCTTCCTAACCCTCTTTGTTAACATTCCTGAGGGATCAGCTGCAAAGATAACAGAGCTGCCCCTCAGTCCTGGAAAGAGCTGAGTGTATTCTTTGGGTGAAGGGTCATGGAAGATAACCAAGAGCCACCAGCACTCACTTTCATCCAAAGAATTTTCCAAGACTTTCCCAGAGATCTGTGTCATGTCTGCTTAGCATCACCCTCACAGCCCCTGAGCACCTCCTGTGCCAAACCAGCTCAGCCAGGGCAGGGCAATACAAGAGCCTGGCAATAACAGCGCCTGAAAGCCCCCCAGGGAGGAACAATTTGCCTTTCATCACTCCTGTGATAGAAAGCTGTACTGGGCTACAGGGAATTCCTATGTTCTCTACACCCATTTCCTTGGAAAACCTCAAGAGCAGCAGTCCCAGGAGCACTGCCACAACTGCCCAAGCCAGCTCAAGGCAGAGCACAGAGCAAGCAGGGCACGTGGGCCTGGCTCTGCACACACTGGGTAGGGGAAGCAGCATTTGCAAGAACTTTACTGCACCTGTAATGGACAAATGGATGGAAAGACTGCCCAGATCCAGTGTGACCCAGAAGCTCAGTCTCTTAACAGGCAGAGACCCCATCCCAGCTTCAAGCAGGTGACCTCAGTGTCCGTGCTCTCCTGCACTTGTTAACTGCACCACGTGCCTCTTCTCCATCCTGGGAAGGATCTGCTTCTTGGTAGGGTCTGGACCTAATGGGGACTCTCCACACACAGCTCTGGGATAGGTCACACCAGAGTCACAGCATCAACATGTCTGATCCTTCCATTTGGTTCATAATTTCGTGGACAGACAGCACAGGAGCTACAGAAAATGTGGCTGGTCCTGCAGCCCAGTATTGCAGGAGCTCACACACCCTCTGGAACTAGAGGGGCCTGAGGGCTCTTAGAATGTGACAGCTACTGAAAATGGGTATAATTGGCATTGTAAGGTGTGTGGTTATCCCACAGGAAATTGTACCTTGCTGGACCAAACCACAATTGAAGAGCTTCATATAGCTCAGTGCACTGAGGCCCTACAGCAAATCCCTGTTATTGGCAGCACTATAAATGTGGCCCAGTTCAAAGGCCACTGCAGCTGGGGGAGAGCACCCTGCTGACCTCTGCTGCTCCTGCTGCCTCCAGTCCTTGCCCACCTTCTGCATCCATCTCTCAGAGCCCCAGCTCACTTGGGTGAAATGAATGCTGCCCATCCTGCAGAGATATAGGCAAGGAAAGCAGGGGACAGCACACAGAAGGAACAAATCTCCTTTTTTTTTGCCTTTATTTTTCTCTCCTGACTACTGGTGTTTTCTGTTACAATGCCCATGGCATTCAATACATTAGAAATTAAAGAAGACACTCCAGAGCAGCAGCAGGTGTGCATGGGTGGAGAAGCTTTCAAATAAGCACTTTAAAATCAATTATTGGAGAACAATGTTTTATCTGATGCTACTTAGATAATGGCACATTAACAGCTGGCAGGACTGACAGTGCCTTTTCTGCTCACACAGGCACAACAGAAATATGTGCTTTACCTCATAGCCATGCATTTCTCTGAAGGTTTTCATTCATTCTCAGAGCACTTTGAAAATCCAGAGCTCTGTTTGTCCCATCACACACCCAGCTCCTCTTGCTCAGCACTGCGACTCAAGCAGAAATGCTGGCTGCATCCTCGAGAGCTTGCTCCCTTTTTGCAGTCTCACAGACATTCACTTCTCTGCCTAATTCCCAGACCCTCACTTTTCTCCTCAAACCAGTGTTTACCTGCACAAAGCTGCCTCAAAAGGACAGCAGGAAGAACTACCACGTGCTTAAGATGTGGGAGCACATCCCAAGTCTGGAAGATCTTCCTGCTGCAATTCCAAACCCGCTGTAGATCAAGCTCTGATTTTACAACCTATTAAATAACTCCAGCACAACCCATTGAAAAAGGAAGGGATTGGTTTCCACTTCCTTGGGCAGCTCCAAAACTGTCACCAATCAGTCAAATCCCTGTAAGCTCTTGGAGAACACCCTTCCCCCAGAGCATCAGGCTCAGATATACCCACCAGCAGCACTGGGCTAGACACATGGGGAATTAAGCCCTCTCTGCTGCCAGCAGGACAGGCTGGCTCTGGGACACTGGGATGAGGAAAACATCCAGGTCCTGCCTTTTCTGAGGCCTGAGGAACAAATTACCATTTCAAGGCATGGTGTCAAGAGACTGAAAGCCCAGCTTTGGCTGCTGGTGCTATTGCAGCAGTGACAACAGGTTAAGTAGGCAGATGTTTAGAAATCAAGCCCATATACATCAGGCAAGAAAGGAATCTACAACCTTCCCTGGAGGAGTGGATATTAACATCACTAATTGTTTAGCTGGGAGTCACCCTGCAAAGTCACCTTTCATGGAAACATTACCTTGGCATCCAACACAGGCATTTTCAAAGGAGCTTGGTAGTGTAAACTTTCTCACAAATGAAGTCACCAGGGTTTTTAATTTCTCTCTCTCTATCCAAGACAGAGCCCAGACTGAAATCTGGGAGTGTGAGGAGGAGGACTTGGCCCAGCAGTGAGACTGGGAGAAACCCATACTCACATAGAGCCCACTCTGGAGGGAGCTCTTGGTTTCATCTCCCACAAGCAGCAAAATTTATTCCAGGTTTCTGTTTCCCTTCTTTTATTTTTTTTTCCCTTCTAAATCATCCCAAGTCTCCAATGGGACTCTGCATTTCTATTCCGATCAGCAGCTGCACTAGTGGCTTTTGGACTGTAAAAGCAGAGTGAAAAAGCAGTCAGGACTGGGAGAGACAACACACAGACACCCAAGTGCCAGCACTGATGTCACACTGAACAGACATCTGAAAGGATTCAGTGCCTCAGTAGCATTTGCTCCCAAAAGCAGCAGCTCTCCAAAGAACTCCAGCATGATTTGCACTCAGGAATTCTGATCTCTGTGTGCCCAAGTGGAACAAACTCTGCTTTGCATCTCACATTGCAGGGACAGTTAAAGTCTCCTGGAACTTTGGTGTCTAGCTGTTTTATGACACTTTAAACATCATCTTCACTGGCTCAAATACGAAAATCCCTCTCCCCAGGAGGAGCCCTGAATCAAAGGATGGGATTTCATGGGGTGACACTGACTGTGTCATCTGCAGAGGGTCAGGCCTGCTCAGGTTTCCTCCTTCCTTCCTCTGCAGGGACACTGAGCCGCTGGCAGTGAGGTGTTGGCAAGTGGGAGCTCACCAGCAAAGGGCAGGGACGTGCCACAGGCTCAGCAGAAAGAGAGAATACCAAGAGGCAGAGGCAAGTGACAACTGGGAGATGCTGTGCCTGCCTCACCTTCCATCTGCCAGACCCCACTGATGAGGGGGAAGGGAAGGGGGAGCCTGTGTTTTTTTCACTTAGGGCTTATGATGCTTATTTTGTTTACTTCTGCTCATTTTGTTTATGCCTACTCTGTTTATGCTTATTTACCTCGGGCTGATAATGATGCTTATTTTCTGTGCTTTTATGCTTATCATAGAATTTGTTTAGTAGTATGAAATTCACTGCAGCAAAACTCACACAGTGTCCTCGAAAGGGCCATGCCAAGAGGCCCAAAGCTTCTTGGACCAATGAAAACAGCCAGGATACCCCATGATAAATCAGAAAACATGTCAAAAGAACAAGATAAGTCCAATTAGACCAGTTACAGTTGCCAACAAGACTGGTTTGGACCAGTTTTGAGCAAAAGGTAAAAAGTTCACAGGAGGAAGACCTCTTACTTCATCCCTAAAGACCCCCAGGGAGCCCTGCCCTGAATTCCCAGGAGGAACAGCGCACGGGGTGGAGAGAATGGAAATCAGTTCCTGAGACTCATTATAATAACCCCGCCTTCTCCAAGGAAGTAATGTTTATGCATGAAAGGAAAATGAATATGTATAACTCACTTGCATATAAACCCTTTGTTAGCTCAACCAGGGGTGCATGTTTTTGGAGGAGGATCCCCCCTGCGCCCGGGCCTGGAATAAATGGACCTCTCTAGAACCTCACTGCATTAGAGGGCTTTTATTCTGCAAAACCCCACCCTAGCAGAATTTGGGATGTGCTGCAGGGATCAGGGTTGGAGCCATCCCTACACCTTCTCCTGAGCCCCGCTCCAGCATCGTGCCCAGCCCCAGCCCACGCAGGGACTGGTGCAGCTGGGCAGGAGCTGCTCAGCAGACACAGCCCCGATGCTCCTGCTGTGGGAAGGGCTGGTTTGCAGCAGCAGGAGCCTCCACACAGCGAGGGGAAGGGCTGCTCAAGTGCTGCTCACACGGGGTGGGCACACAGGCACCACACACCAGCTGCTGCCAGCGCTCCTGGTGCCAGCAGGGTGGCACACTGCACAGCCTGGCTTTGCTTTTCTCCACCATGAGGGCTGGTTTTAATTGATGAAGTGAGACCACTGGCAGGGCTGGGAATGCTGGGAGAAAGTGTCCTGCAGGATAAGAGCACTCCCACTCCTGCTATTCCCCAGCTTTACTAGTGTGTAATCGGTGTTATTCTCAGCAGGTGAAACTCGACCAGTGCTGAATGTGGGCAAAAGACTCCTGAATCACACCCTGCAAAAGCAGCAAACTGCCTTGGGACAAAGGCTCTGTACCATTCTCCTGGGACCTGGCCCAGGATATTCAGTAGGCACACACTCCATTCCAAGTATCCTAAAAGCGTGTCCCACTGCTCTCCTGGTCCAGTGCCACAGGTTGGGAATAGGTAAATTGTTGGAACACACATTTTGCAGGTTTTCAGAGTAGTGAGTCAGGAGCAGTTTCCAAGACAGAGGCCTCAGTGATAACAATGGGATCTGCAAAATGACGTCGGCCAACAGTTACCTGAGAGGAGAACCTGCTGATATTCCAGGGAATGATACAAGTGAAGAGCTCTATTAATAAAGTTCAAATTAAGATAGATAAGAACTGTGTGAATCCATCAATTTTACAAAATGTATCTTAGTTGATATTTAGCTGTAGCTGTGTGTTGTTGGATAGTTTTGATGGAGTGTATTAGTTTTAGAAATGTGCATAATTGTGTGTGAAGAGAGTTCCTTCTTGTACTTTTGAAATCCCTGTGCAGAGGAACATAAAGATGCAAGAATGGAAACACTGAGGGAGGAGGAGAGAAACCTTTTCTGCCATTCCTGTATAGAAATGTAACTTCAGACGAAGAGGAATAAACTCTCAGTTTTGCTTTTGATGCAGTCAGGGTGTCTTATTAATAGCTCAGGCTTATAAGCCTCTTACTGAGACCCTAAATCTGTGTCTGTGCAAAAAAGTCGTCAGCTACATAAATTGCTGAAGTCATAATGTGGAGGAGAAGCCTGTGGCCAAAACAAAGTCATGAAGGAGTCTATCCTGGAGAAACCTTTGTCAGAAAGACTAGGATCCAGCTGCTGTGGATGCCCCAGCTAAACCCAGGCATCTGGTCATCCCAAAGTCATTCCCTCTTTGCCTCACTTCAGGGACTGAGAAAGCACACGCTGCTCAACACTTACAGGAGCAGACAAAGAACGAGCTGAGGCACCCACAGAAGCAGCCTGAAGCATCAGCTGAGGGGAAGAAAGGTGCCAGTGCTTCCAACAGCACAGCCACCACTAACATCTCATGCCAGCTTCAAATACAAGAGAGAGGCACAGACACACAGCCCCTCCCCAAGCTGCAGCACAGAAATACAACCAGTGGCATCTCTGTTCTTTTATCCAGTATTTATCAAAGATCAGCTCTTCCTCTGCTAGTCCCAGTTGAAGCAGATCAAATAGTTGCACAGGAATGAGTAACTCTGGAGATGATGAAAACAAAGAGAAATCATCACTCATGTTTCTCACTCTAACCTCAGCTGGCTGGAGGATTCACTTCCCTTGGACAGATGAAATTGTACCTTATGTTGAAGCACTAAAAGCACAGGCACACTTTCCCCTCTCATGAGGGGAAATCATAGATCAATTCATCTGCACTATGAAACAGAAATCAACAAACTCATTAAACCACCAGCATCGTGGATTTGCCCCATGACACGTTTTGCCCCTCAGTTAATGAGTATGGGGAAGGAAGAAAAAAAAAGGACAAATATGGAAAGAGTTTGCAGGCCCCACTGTGGAGACAGCAATCACCTTCATGCTCTGGGCAACTGATGTATTAACAGTGGATTGGAAGTGACAAGTTCCAAGAACTCCTGCGATGGAGACAGTCCTCATTTGCCACAGTAAAACAGACCAGGAAAGTATCTGTCCTGATGCTATTAACTGGTTCCTGAACCCAATAAAATTGGTCATCCTGGGCCATGGCTTCTTTGCATCCAGAAGAGATCAAAGCAGTGTAAAATAACAGTAATCAGCAAGTGCAAGGTGGCCATAGCCATGTCTCAGAGTGAAGCAAACACAGTAATTTCTTCCATCTATTTTCCTTCTTCTCCTGTCATGATTTGCAGAAGATCCAGTTATCATTTACTCAGCTGGAATCATTTCAAGCAGACAGTTCTTCAGAGAACACTCTGATTTGTGTTGCTCAGTTTGGACTGGACACCAGTGTCAGTGGGATTTCTACAGGTCCCTGACCAGCTGAAAGACACTCACAGAGCTGGTTTTCTGATGGCAATTTTCACACTTGTAAATTGACACATTTGCTCCCTCCAAATAATCACTTTTCCCAAAGGCATTCCTGCCAGCAAAAGCATTAGCTCCAGTATTTGGGGATTTGACCACAAACAAGGTCACAAAAAAAAACCCCAAAAACCAGTAGAGGCAAATGCAGCATTTAATTTGACAAATATTTACCAAAAAAACAGCATCCAGGCTCTGTGGCAACCATCCCACTGAAATTATACTCCTTGCATCCGTGTTTAATTTAGAAAGCCTGAATGAAAGGAAATCATCACTAATTCTTCTGGGGAAAATAAATTTACCTTGAGTAAAATCTAGTTTATTATGACCAGCCCTGCTAAACTCCCAGACAGGGCTTAAGGGCAAACTTTGCAAGCTCCAGGCTGTGGAAGTGCATATTTAGTAAATGTTGACCCACCACCAAGTCCCTGAGAGCAGCTTGAAGGGAAAGTGTGGCAGGTTTTGAAAGGCACTGCTCTGAAGGAGCTCCCAGATTTCCTTGTCACAGAGGACAGTGAGGAACCTCTCAAAGGGCAGCCTGGGAAAATTGGTTTCTGTAATGATAGAAATGTATGCCTCTTACAGTTCCAGAAGGTCCACTGCTGTCCTGGAGCTTTTGGCACACAGGAGGCAACAGAAGAGAGATGGAACATTGCCTTTGGATGGAGACCGTGTGATCAGTGTCCGTGAGGGAAACACAGTGAGCAGCCTCAGTGTCTGCTTAGGATGGGGGAAAGCAACCCATGATTTTTGGAGGAGGCAGGAGAGCCTCACTCCAGCCGATCAGCCTGGTGAGCAGGATAAGCTGTGGGAGCTGGGAAGTTCTGAGCACATTTTGGTTCCTTTCCACAGGGCAGACAGAAGCAGCTCACGATGGAGGGCACAGAGTCTGCCAAGACTCCTCATTAAGGGTGCACATTTGTGTGGTCAGTCTGCCACGATCTTCGTGGTTGGAAGGTATTAAAGGCAGTGTGTTGAGGTCTCATTTAGGGGTAGGGTGTCCAGAGTAAATGTCTGCAGCTCTAAACCACAGGAGTCTTTGCCACAGCCCTGAATTTCCCCAGTGTTGTATAACATTAAATTCATCACTTCAATAGCACCTCGACTGAAATTTCAATGAACCAAATATATGAAAAATAAATGTCAGAACCCATCTATGGGTTTTTTTTGCTGTACACACAAGGCAGAAATAATGACTCGATAGAGATGTCAACCAAGGACTCTTAAAACCAGATGTGTTATTGCCCTATCAGGCTCACAAAAGGACATCGTCCCACTGGCTCCTATAGTTTCCTATCAAGTCTCAGATGCAAAGTGATTATTTTAGACACTCTGAAATCCCAGGACCATTCCGTGGGGAAATCCTCACCTTACTTTAAGAAAATAAATCCTGTTAAATTTTTAGCCCCTCAGTTTGCACAGATTAGCTCAAAGATGTGACAAAGAGAACCCCAGGTCCATTTTCTCATACCATTGTGTGATACCTCAGCCAGTCCTAAGCAGAACTCTGGCTCAGCTCAAGGCTAATGCTCCTGCTCCCCAGCACCCCTGGATTCACTGCCAGCCCTCAGCCCCTGAGCTGGCACATTCATCCTGAGAAAGTCTCGTGCCAAAGACACAGGCAGGATAAAAGAACAAGGCAGTGAAAAAGAACAAACAAAAAAGGCCATTTGGGGTCTTCCTGCTCCAGCATTTCCTCATCAGGCAGCAAATGCCTGGAGACAGGACCACCACAAAGAACCAAAAATCCAAACCCTGTGATGGGCAGCTCAACAGGCTGCAAACTATTTGAAAAGTTGGCTTTTGACTGAACTGATTATAACATACAGGTATGTAACTTTGCATGAATGACTCTTTGAATGTAATTCCTGAGCTCCAGGCCAGGACAGGAAGGCTTGCTCTGCTGCAGACCTTGCTCCCTGTGGCAGGGGACTGCAAAGGCTTCACATCAGCACTAAGGAGCTTTTCTCCAACTGGAAACGTTCCTCCTGTTATTTTGAACAGTCTGTCCACACTTCACAGCATAAACTGCTTTAGAAATTGCAGCCCTGGAATGTAAACCCAGGCTGGGCTGGCTGCTCCTCACAGCCTCGCTGCCAAAGGGTGTCTGGTGTCAGCAAGAGAAACAGAGAGAGAAGCACAGAGAAGCAAACACCCAGGCTGCCAACCAGGCCTGTGTGCTTTGTGCCACCAGAGAGGGTGGGTAGAAGCCCACTGTGGGCTGTGGACTGCCAAAGGCAGCACATGGACCCAACACGTTCTCCAGCGCTGCCCTCAGGTGTCCACTCCACACCTGGATTTTGCCCCAGTGCCACAGAACTGAGCCTCTTGGAATGGCTCCTCAATCTGCCAGCACTGGGGTGGGACAGCAGGCAAGGCTGCTTCGGGTGAGAAAAGCTCAGATCTACCCCCCTGGGTGGGTTTGGGGAAGGCTCCCCAGGCAGCGCGTGGATCATGAGCAGACCTGCCCCAGCTGCAGGAACAAGCAGGACACATGTCAATCCATCCCAAATGCAGCCAGTGCTTGGGAATGCAGCCAAGTGAAGCAGCCTGGTCCAAGGTCTGGCCTCCAGATGTTCCCAGAGAAGATAAACAGCTTAGCACTTGTGATGATCAGATCTTTTCCTCCCCTCTGCCAACTCCTGACTTACCGAGGGTTAACAAGGCTAAAGTCCATGCACATCAGTAGGGTTCAAAGGCAGCGATCTACCCCAGACTAAGGCAAAAAAACCCAAAGCACAGCCCAACGAAATCATGCTTAAAGGCTGCATTCCTCAGCCCCTGTGATGGTCCCTGTTTTATCAACACACCAGCATTTGGCCCCAGATGATATGCAATATTTACACCTTGACAGCAGTACTTGAAGGACATCTCTTTTCTCTTACCCCTGTGTTTCTCCCATGAAACTCTCTCCCGTGGTATTTTAGACCAACAGAGGGTTTACAGGGCCAAAACTAAATAAGTTAAAAAGATTTCAGCACATAAAATTACATCTTATGGGCTAAAGGGAACAAATGAGAAGCAAGGTGAAGGCAGATTGCCAGAGTGATGCAGCTAATACTGGAACTCTTTATCTCCACCGAAAAAATGACCGAGTGGCTGCTCATTTGATGTATGGCAATTAAAGACCAATTTACACAGTGCCACTTAGTAACAAGTATAATTATGTTCTACTCAGGGTACATATCAAATAATAATTGCCTCCAGCTGAGCTGGAGGTTACAACCCACTGAAAGGCACTTTAATAATAGGACCAAACATGGATTTCAACTGGAAAGTTTAGGACTGACCAGAAGATCACAGGAGTTGCTCAGAGCTTTTTTAGGAAAACCACAATAGGAGACTGATCTCCTCTCTATAAATAATTGCACTGATCTATGTACAGATCTATAACAAAGATAAGAAGGTACAAAATAAATCAGGAGATTTCTTGGACAGCTCTTACAGGAATTTGTTCCATTTGCAGAGATCCGATGTCCAAAGCTTTAAAAAGAAAAAGATTCTGCAGTGGCCACTCTGAAAGACGAAGCTTCTGGGATTAACTTCTAATATCCCTCCCAGAAACACAGCCCCAGAGCACAGAAACCAGCTCCACAGCCTGGCCTGCAACACTTCAAAAACAGTCTCATGTTAAGCTGTGCGCAGATTTGAGCTCCTCCGCAGAGCAGAAGTGCTCAGTTACGCACCATGGGGGAGACCTTCAAGAGTGGCCCTGTCTGGATGTGTCCCCAGACCTTCTCAATAAGAATTACAACACATTGTAATGGTGGTTTTGAGCATGCACTCGGTGTTTCCATCACCAGGTTCCAATGGTCTTTCCAGGCCTCTGCTGAGAATTGCAAAGGGAAAGGCCATGGGATAAGGGTGTGGAGCAGGGGATGTGATTGGAGCAGCAGCAACAACAGAAGGTTGCTATTCACTTGGGACTCAGAAGGTTTGGGGATGCTGTGGCTGGTGCCCTGATAACAGCATTTAAGTAAGTATGACCTAAGCCACACACAAAGATTCAGGAGTTAAAAGAAATGCCAACAATCTCCCCAAAGGGAATAAACCCAAATCTACCCCTTCCCCCAGAACCTACAGCTGACTTCATTTACCATCAGCATGTAACACAGAGATGTAAATATGTGGGGTGAACCCAAAGCAAGCTGAAGTGCTGTGCAGAGCCTGAACTGCAAGGCTGGGACACCTGAGCTTGTAGGGCCACCAGAATCCATCCAAAAGCTCCTGACAGAGCAGTACACAGACCTTCAGATTTCCCAGCTCAGGCTCACCCTCAGCAGATGCTCCACCCCAAGAACACAGCCAGCCTACCCATCTGGAAGCCCGTGGATGTTCAACCCCTATGATTTGGGGTGTACTTCAGTTGGCAGCTGAGCTGCACTGAGCAGCAAAGAGCACGGAAATAAAGCAGGACATCAGCACAGGTTGTGAAAACTGAGCTTTGAAACATTTTGTGCAGTAAACTAACAGACCTTGTGGCTTCTCACGGAATTTATCAGCCCCTTCAGGGGAACAGCAGTAGTACCAGAGCTTTGATTAACTACCATAACATCACTGAAGTGTGCAAAGATAAAAATGCATCAGAGTGGGATGTCAACTCAATAGAACCATCAAAGCCACTTTAAATGAAAGCTCAAGGCATCTCCTGACATTTATTTCTCTTCCCTCTCCTCTGATGTGAGGATGACAGATGGCATGAGACAAATTTTACCTCCTCTGTTAGTTCTGGTTTCTAACTGGAAAAGGAAATTGCTTAAGCAGATGGGGTGGCTCAGGAGTGGTTACCCCCACTCAGCACTCACCGTGCCCCAGTGTCATGAGCCACACCATGGAGGAGAATCCACTCAGCGTGACCAGGGGCTGGAGCTCCTCCTTCCCTGCCCCCGTGAGCAGAGTCCCTGTCCAGGACTGGGACTGTCCCAGCTCTCCCTTGCTGGGTGACAGCTCCAGGCACATGGCCAGCCTCACTCTGCAGGCAGGGCTTGGCTCAGACAAGAGCAGTCAGAACCTCTGTCCCAGACCCTGGTCCTCCAGAGCCCCTGGATGTCATAGCACTCCTTTGGGTAATTCCAGGAGGATACAGTGGGGACTGTACCAAGACCTGAGGCTTCACCTTCACTTGAGCTTCACTTGTCCTGGCAAGTCAGGTCTGCTCAGGTTCTCCTGGGGTGAGGGATTCCTCTGTGATTCTGGGAGGAGTCCAGTGAGTGCTATCATTAGACCAAGACTGGCTTAGCAAGGCTGGATATAATGTCCTGTGACCCTTTGTACACTGTTCCCACTGTAAAAATAACTTCATGTGGGATCATACTTCCAGGAAGGGCCACTGGTGGCATGCACAGCTCAGAGAGTCCTGTCCCCAAGCTCAGTGGGGATGGACATCCTGTTCCTGCTGTTCACCATCCTTCCCTCACCCACTGGATTCTCTCTCAGCTATTGGCTCAAAGCAGGATTCCCAGGAGGGATAACCAGGCCATCTCCAGCTGGTCTCCCTTTCCACACCTCCCCTGACACCCCCACAGGAGCCTTCCCTCAGCCTCGTGTCCCCAGCCAAACCCTTCAGCACACACCACCTCAGCTTTTCTGCCCATTCTTGCCTGCTTTGGGAGTCAGCAGCACACAAGATCCCAGTGTAGGCTCTGGGGTGGGCATGTTGGCTCATGGAGACACATCCAGATGAAGCACCTTGTTAACTGTGTTGACAATGTCCCCAAAGTCCTGGACTCTCTGCACAGAGCATTGGTGATGAGTGCCCTGCACTTCCCAAGCTTCACAGGAAACATCTATAATTGACCTCTTCTTTTTTTCCTGCTGTATGATGCAAAACCCGGCTGTTATTCTAGCAAGAGCCCAGGAATATCTATTAAGCCATCTCAGTCAAAACAGGACAGAAGCAATTTAAAAGACAATTATGGGCAGGAGATGTGAACTCCATTCTCCTTAACTTCAGACACAGCCCTGAAGAATAAAATGCCTCAACTCCCAGGCACTATGCCAAGGGGAAGCAGCATGTGAAAACTTCCCCAGCCCACAGCACAACTCAGAAGGCCTTGAATTGGAGGGGATAGAGCAAAAGAAATCCTGAAAAAATCCAATTAGCTAAGAATGATTGTTCTTATAATTCCAGCTTACAGTGAAAGCCTCAAGTTGTTCAGGCTTTTATCTCACTAACTAAAAACTTGACGTGTTCTCCCTTGAACCTCATCTGGCATTTGGGAACACCCGAGAAGCTGAGGCAGAGTTGCTGAGTGTGCTGAGAACCATCTCAGGTCGATGGGAAGCACAGGGAAGCTGCTGCTGGAGGGCAGCACTTGGGGTACAGAGGGTCTCCTGGGGCTGGGAAAAGGGCCAGCCTGCAACAGTTTTGCCTGTAAATCTTCTGCCAACCCCTACAAGCTCTGAGGAGGAAAATGTGAGACCTGCAGGACACACACAAGTCACCTCTCCTTGAGTGGCTGTGGCAATGAGGCCAATCCCACAATCCAGCACAGATTCCTGAGGGATCACAGGGGGCAGGAGGATGTGCCAGAGCAGAGATCTGCAGTAGGCAGGAAAACGCACAGAGTACAAGCTAAGAAGATACAGCAGCAGTGGTTAGCATCAGCATCAGTGCTGGCTCAAAGTCATGGAGAGGAACCCCCAGAGCAAACCAAGAGTCAGACGGGAAAAGCACCAACATTTGAGATCAAGAAAGAACCAGCGTGCTCAGCAAACATCACAGGGCATTTTATCTCAATCCTTCTTCCAATTATACAGGGGGAAAAAAACAAACAAACAAACAAAAAAAACAAAAACCATGTTACAGTAATTTTGCTTCTTCTAATGTCTTTTAAATAGCATGCTTATTTTCAAAGTGAACTGCCAGGCCAACACCATTCCACAAACAAGAGTGAAGCTTGAGACTGCTCCAGAAAACTACAAACTCATGGTCTCCTGCATTCAGTGCTGGTCTTGCTGATGCTTCTGTGGTCTTAGGAAGTATGGGAAGGTCCAGCAGCTCTTGAGTCATACATACTGTCTTCTTTTACATCCTATAAAGGGAGAATGTTTTATTCAGAAACAATTTAGGAGTTAAAGAAAACGTGACCCTGCTATTGAAGCTGTTAATCACACAGTGCACAGTGAAAGGTTCACTGAAGGAAATGCAGAAAATAATCAGGAAAAGTGAGGCTGCACTGGTTGTGACAGCATGGGGGTGTGTCCTCCTGTGCCACAGGTTTTCTTGGTCATTGCTCAGAACCTCCCTCCCCCTCCAAAAACAGGCCATGCTTTTTGTATTCCAGTCGGGAGGGGGAAGAAAACAAATGGGAACACCTGAAAACAGGAGCAGCAGCAAAAAGGACAAGGAAGCCACCAGGAATATTTTCCCAAATGAGAGCCACGGTTCACTCCTGACCCCGAGGACATCTCTGCACCTCAGAATAACCACATGTGCTGGTTTAGAGTTAAACCGGCAGGAGAAATGAATCCAACTCAGAATGGGATTGCAAGGCAGAAGAACAATTTCATTAAAGATCACAAAATACACTGAGACAGAAGGAAAATTCAATTGTGTCACAAAAACAGCTGTGCAGCCCAGCCCAGTGGGGCAGGAGCAGGATGGAGCTCACCAACCCCTGAGCTGAGCACCACGTGGGTGTCCTGGGTTCAAAGTAAGAAGAAAGGAAGAAACCTGCTGGTGAAATGATGATCGCAGTCCCGTGGCAGTGTCAGTCCTGGTGAGGCTCTGCTCCTCCTCTGGATCTGACCAGACATCCCAGTCCCAAAACCCCAAGCTTATCTCTGCTTGGGCTCAGATGGGAACGCCCAGTCCCTCCCCCAGGGTGGGGAGTTTCCCAAGGGGTGATTTACTCTGGGAGGTCAATCCTGGCATATTTTTGGCATCCCTGATGGCCCCTGAGCAGACATGACCCCTCAGGTGGGTGTGAAGACAGGAAAACATCCTTATCCCACAGAAGTTCCCAAACACCCCCCTGTGCCCTGAGGGGTGGGGTGTGCCCTGGGCAGCTGCTGCCAGTGGTCCGTGGTGAGCAGTTCGTGAGAAAAATGACCCAGAGGCTTTAGAATCCACACCCACCCAGTGCCAAACTGGTCCTAGCTACTCTAACCAGGACACCACCCTACTGAGATCTCTCCACGTGCTTCCAGAGCCAGCCTTGGTCAATGTGTTTTCCAGCTGCCAAAGAAATGCCCAGCGGGCGGTGGCGCAGACACAGAAAAGCGCAGCAGCTTCTCCTCCCTCACTCACTCGGGGCAGTGGCAAAGCTGGAATGTGTCCCAATGTGTCCTGATCCAACTGTCCAGGTGCTGAGCCACATGTCCAACCTGCTGCCAGGTGGCCATCAGGGACAGCCAGCACAGGATGCGCCCTCGCCGGGAAGGGAAGCGGCGTCCAGCGGTAAAAGGGTTTCATATTTCATTAGCACATCATCCCCAGCCACTTCGAATGTTAAACTAATCCCTGTCTGTCCAGATCAGCTAAGCTCATCCTCTAGATAAATTAGGTCAGCAATAGCCTGAATTTAAAAAGAAAAGAAAAGAAAAAAATCTGATTGAATGTTGGAGGTTTCTGCCATGGCTGATTGCTCTGTGAATTATTCATCCCTGCAGCAGCTCTGCATTGCTCAACACACACATTCCTGTAGTCAGGAAAGCACTTTGCCAGCAGAACAGGGCAAAGGAAGCCAAATTCCTGCAAAATAAGGTGGCAGGACACAGCCTGGCCCGCTGTAAATCATCCTCCAGAGAGCTTCATCCCTGCCCACCCACCTGCCTCTGCCTTGTCCAGCAAGCACAAAAGTGTTTGCCTCTGAAGATTTGACCTCATTGTTAGGAAGAGCTCAAAAATTCCACTGGGGTGTTACTTTTCTTCATCCTGTCAAGAGCCAAGTGCTGCAACAGTCATTGATAAAGTGACTCGGAGCCTCTGTGAGCTCCAGGTGAAAAATGAAGCAGTAACACTTCAGCTCCTCCAAGAACTGAAGAAGCTGTTGCAAAGACCCGTGTCAATTCATTTGCTGGCTGGAGCTACATGAACTTTGGTTGGTCCTACAAGATTTGAAATGCCTCTTAACATGGTAATAGCCCAGATTGTCTTTTTACCTTATATAAAGGAATTAGACATAATTTGGATGGGCAGGCAATTCTCTGCTCTGAAATGGATGTGTCTCTATCCCAGTGAAACCTGAAAATGTGCCCTAATGTAAAAAATGATCCCTTCTGAATAACACAGACCTGGTGGCTTTAGAGTTTTGCAGCTTTTGCTTTAGGTTTTAAAGCATCCTCCAGCTTAAACAGTTTTTAGATAAAAGATGTTCTCAAAGATATATTTAATTGTCATTAGATGGGAAACAAAGATAGAGGATTGGAGATAAGCCTGTACAGGACAGAAGCTGCTTTCTACTTCTAGGTGACAATAAATGGTGCTCCTGGTGTGTCTCTGGGCTTTGTTGGTAACATCACAGGCATTTTCATACCCGAGTTCAAACAACACACAGAAAAACAGCCACAGAGCAGTCACATTGCCCAAAACTATCTTCAATAACACACCAAAAAGGTGGCCCCAAACCAGTGAGGGGGCCAAAATGCATCAAATATTAAGCAGCCTGTGGTCTGCAGGATGTCAGGGTGAGACAGGCTGTTTGCTGATGGCTTCTCAAGAGAAATTTGGGAGGGGTTGTGTGGCGTTCCTGACCCAGCGGTGCTGCTGCAAGAGGAAAAGAGCACTTGGTTATCAGTGACTGTGACTTGTGGAGCGTTTGATGAGACACCTTGGGAGATGGCAGTCCTGAAAAGGATGTAAATGATGTTAAATGTTCAGGGCTGTTAACATCTCCAAGGCAAAGAGGGCAAACTAAAAGCTGCATGCAGCAGGAGTTGTTTTCTGCATCTCCTGCCCGGACCTCTCCTCGTGGGGACAAGGGACATCAGGAGGAGACAGAAAAAAATGCAAGTGGGAGAAAATGGTGAAAACAGGTGAAAATTAGCACCCCAAGATTAAATATTTGGCATTTCTGGTCTGAAAGCCAGCTCCTGAGGCAAGGAAGGCAGAGAAGGGAGGTGGTCTCAAGGTGAGGACTCAGAGGCGCGTGGCAACGAGGAGCGCAGTGGAGACATCTCACAGGTTCACACTCACAAGGCTAAAGGCTTTTCTTTGGTGGGAAGGGTGCCCTGAGGACCATCAGAAGGCCACCACTCTGATGTTGAACTCAAGCTATGGCACACAACAGCAAACCTGTCACCAGCTGTGCCAGCGCTGCCCCACTGGAGCACAGCGTGCAAGGTGGTTCTGGAACCACAGAAGGGAGAGGACAGCGAGTAAGGTCTTGCCAGGAAGACAATTCAAAGGAAAACATCAGGATGCAGCTTCAAGGAAAATTGGTGAGTCAACAACCTTCCAGGAAGTGAGGTGGTGGCCTTGGGGAGCTGCAGCACTGCTTCACCCCCGAGCCAGCAGCGGTGAGGGCAGCTGAGAGGAGGACAATGGGGTTGGCATCACGGTGGTGACCTTTGCAAAGACTGTGGAGCAGACAAAGCTGAGGGAACAGTTGGTGCCTTCAGCTGCTATTTCCAGCCCTCACACAGCTCCAGAGCAGGAACTTGGTACCCAGCCCACAAACACATAAGAGGGCTCTGCTGTCACTCGGAAGGATTTGTGTTACTCTAACTCTTCTGTGTTGCGAAGAGATGGAAAATCAAACTCCATTCTCCTGAAATGATCCTCCCTCTCCATACTTGCGTGGTATCTGTGGCATGTGGGCACCACACCAGCTCTAGCAGCATCAAGGAGAAACTCCCACTTTGGGAGCCTTTCCCTGCTGCTGGTAAATCAATCCCAGCTTGGCTTGCTGGGAACAGTCAGCAGACACAGACACACCGAGCACTGAGGTGGGGGTGATTAGGACAGACAGGGAACATCAGAGACCCTTCCAACAGCCCCAGTGCAGCAGCAGACATCAGATGCTGTCCCATCACTTCACATTTTCACTTCTGTCATCCCTGCATTTCTCAACAACACAAGGAGGAGAAGAGCAGCAGATCAGGAATCCCTCTGTCATCCCTGCATCTCTCAACAACACAAGGAGGAGGAGAGCAGCAGATCAGGAATCCCCCTGCTGGCCTCTGCTGCTTAGACCTACTACGGTGTGTCCCTCCTGCTTAAGTGAGCATCCCCTTGGGAAATTCAGGTTCATTAAAAGCAGCAGAGGGTATGCAATTGTTCCCCCTGTTCTAACATGGATGCTCAGTAACAAACGTGCTGCCTTGTGCTGTGTTCCTTGGCTCTGTTTTCAGCCCTCATCTCCAAGTTTTACACTCTGGAATTGATAAAGCCAGAAAAATGTGACTTCACATAGGTCTGACTGAGGACTGGAAGTAGGGTTATCTGACTTCTCTCAGGTGGTACCAAGCACCCTGGGATCAGGCAGACCTGGTGGCAAGGCCAGCAGAGAGGCTGGGACAGAACTCCTGCACAAACACGACTCTGAGCTGAGAGAGAAAAAGAGCAAGATCAAAATGGAGAAAGCATGACACAGTCAGAGAAGGCCAAGGAAAACACAAAGAAGACAATGCCCTAAAAAGTTACCAGAAAATAAGGGTCCCTCACCCTGTGATATTGCTCAGAGGTGGCTGCAGCTCTGCCACAAAGGGGTTGTGGCTCTCCCTGCAAACAGAACAGGGTGACCTGGAGCTGCCATGGAGGGAGCCATCTGCCAGGAAGACACAATGACAAGAAGACACAATGGAAAGGTGTGAGAATTCCAGTCAATTTGGCAACTCTGCCTCAGGTCCATCCTCCCAGCATGTCTCCATGCAGACCCCATGGATACAGCAGGAATAGAGTTGGTCCTGTAGCATTTACAGCTGCCTTTTCCTTCATATTTACAGCTGTCTTTCTAATTCCACTAATCCCAAGGGGACTCTGAAGATGATAGCTAAGCTGTTTATTAAGTTTCTGCTGCAGACCTCTACACAAACACAACTCTCATCTGCCAGTCTGCCCTGAGAAGGGTCTCTGGGACAACATTCAGAGTAATGAGAAAAACCAAACACCTCACAAAAAATCCAAACAAACAAACCAAAGAACTCCCAAGGTAAATCCATTCTTATTGATTGTTGTGAGCCACTAAGGTTCTGGTTAAACACTTGCTAGCACAAATAAGTTGACAAAATTAATCTCTCATCTTCATGACAAGGTTACCCAAGTAGTGGCACGTAACCCAGGTCAGAGATGCAGTTTGGTGCAAGGAGGAGCAGCTGGTTGAGCTGTCTGATTGATGTGTGGATGAAAACAACTGAATTGAAGTGCTTTTCTATCCTCTATGGACATGATCCTCTAAAGAGAAAGCAACACCTTCCTGAAGTATTCACTGCTGTGTTTAATTCTCTCCAATGTAAAGCTTAAGCCAAATAATTCAGAAATTGCTCCTTCTGCCAGGGTGGGCTCCAGCTCCACAGGAACCTCCTCACCTGCCTCCCTCCGTACTATAAGAACACCAGGCCCTTTCTCCCCTCAGTCTCTGCAAAAAGCACATGGTCTCCTGAGTCACAGGCTGGTTTTATGAACTGCCACATAACTGAGAAACCTTCAGCTCAGAGCTCTGTGCTCTCAGCATCCAAGACCAGCTGCTTGCAGGAGACCACACCAGTCAACACTGTGGTGACAGTAAGACCTGTGACACTTTGCTGATTCTGTCAGCAAATGAGAAGTCCAGATCTTCTCAGATCACCAGGAATCCTGCTCCGAGCACACCACACCCAAGAGTTCTCACCAAGCTCAGCTCTGAGACTCTTCCCCCAGCATGGCCCTTGTTGCTGGCTGTGCTGACACAGGGCTTGTGCTGGCCCCTCACATGCTGTTTCTTAGCCAGCAGCCACTCTTCTCCAGCCCAGGCTCTCATAGGTAGCCACATTTCATATTTATTCATAAAGAGAAGTCATATTTCCCCCAGTGGAGCAGGTGTTCCCATGGAAACCATGCAGATGCATTTGTATGGATGGGCGAGTTTACAAAGTGCAGAAAAATCCCTACCACAGGGAAGCTGAGGGCAGGCTCGGGACTAAACTAAGTTCCCAACCCTCAGGAGCAGCTGTGGGGATATGAACAGCCCCCCAGCAGTGGCAGGAAGGTACAGTGGACTTGGAACTTCCACTAATGCTGACTTTGACCCCAGCAGTGGCAGGAAGGTACAGTGGACTTGGAACTTCCACTAATGCTGACTTTGAGCAGTAGCAGACAAGAGTGACATAAGGCAGAGGGTGCCTGGAGAATTTCTTTGCCAGCAGTTTCCTCTCCAGCTGCCACCAGGTTTTGGACCAGCACAAATGGCAGTGAAACCTCCCCCAGCACAACCCTACACTGCCCCAACAAGAGTTTCCCCATCGACAGGAACACTTGCACCAAGAAACAGGAGACTTAGAGAGCTGGTTTTCATTATGGGGTTGCAGAATCATCACAGGGGAACAAACAGGAGAGTAAACCACAGGCCAACAAGGTCTCACAGTGCTTAAATCTGCTTCAACAGAAGCAGAAACTGAGACTGAAGAGAGCCATGGTCATCAGTGCACATGGCCTGGCCACTGTGGGAGTGTTTACTGGGGGGAGCAGGAACGGGGCACGGAGGTCTCAGTGCTGATGTCCCGTGGCTTTCAGGGCTGGTTGATGCCAACATACCACACAGTTCTGGGGCAACAACCACATTTCTAAGGTGTTATTTCTAGCCATTTTTCTGCCACCTTAAAGTGAGTGTGCAGTCTTCTCTGGTCCCCCAATGGAAGGTGAGTCACCCAACCCTGGTTTAGCTGCCCAGGGAAGGAGGCAGCCTGTCTTCCCAGGTTCCAGAGAACCCCTCCTGTCCCATTCACAAGCCAATCTGGCTTTACAATGCTGGATTAGATGGGATGAGTCTCTCCCCTGCTCTCAGCAGAGCAGATAGTGCTGATAGACTATGGCTGTGGAGAGCAAGATAACCACAAGCAAGTCCAGGCATAAAGTGCTCAGAGACACACACAGGGCTTCCCACAGTGTGACACAGCCCCAGGCCCCTCTGCCACGGGCTCTCCAAGGACTCAGAGCTGGAGAAGAGGCAGTGAAGGCCTTTCTTAGCTGAGGTCGCTGAATAAGCAGCCTCCAGCTGTAACTCAGTGCAGCTTGCGTGGCCACCAGCACCACCACCACACGGGTGGCCCTGCCAGCCAGCACACAGTTGCCAGGAAAGGGTTCACCAGGCATAGCCACAGATCATGTTCCCAATTCGCAGATAACCCCATTCAAAATCCCTCATCCTCTGAGAAGCTGCCTGGGCAGCCAGGAGGATGGGCTCAGGAGTCTGGCTGGAGTCAGACTTTGATTTGATCTGCCAGCTGTTTTCCTCCTTTCACTGGTCTGTTTTCTTGGGCAGGGGAATGATGAGACTGTGACTTCCTCCAGCTGGGGTTTCAACAGCAACTCTGCAAATGCCATCTTACAAAATTTGAAGCAACACTGCCAAGGTTCTCAGATTTGGGCAGCGCTTGCCAAATAACACACACAGAGGGTTAGAGATGTGATTGTTCTAAGTAGCAAAACAAGTTTCAATCTTTCAATAGGAAGGAGAAGTCTTTCCTAGGAGAGATAATTCTTTCATTTGCATATCAGCTAGGAATCTTTTGACATTCATTTTAAAGCTGCTCCAGAAAACTCTTTTCCTGTAAAAAGTTTGAACTGGTCACACTCCAAACTGCACAAAGAGCAGGCTGTGCCTGCAGTGCCAGGTAACCAGCAGAGATCCAGGCTCAGGCTTTCCATACGTGCCCCTGCACTGCTCACTCCAATTTATGAACCAAAAGTTTTCTTGTGAGCTCCTTTAAATGATATGCAAGTGTCAAAACTACTCTAAGTTATATATGAGCATCCTGAAGTTTTAAATTGCTCATGGATAATTCTCTGCAATGAAGAAAAAACTCATCATATAAATTTTTGGCCAAAGTAATTGCTCCAATGCGTTTGCAAACATACCAGAAGTCATGAAATGTACCAAATATGGGGCAAGTCTGCACTCTGGGTTAGTTCCAGCCTCACCCACAGTAATGCTTTGGTTGTGGCTACAGCAGTGGAAACCACTTATATAAACGTGGAAAGCAATGAATTCCCAAATACTTTTGACCTGAGAGCTCATCTCAGAACTTGCCACCGATCACTACGTGCTGCAAGCACCAGGCAGGTTTGCAGCCCCCTTCCTGTGATGTCCAAAGCCACTCAGGGTCAACAGTTTGGAAACCACTTGTCTGTACCAGAAAACCTTTTTCTCCTTGAAACCAAGGTGAGATGAGCTGTGGGAACTTGCAGTGGCTGACAGTGGGGTTTGGTGCTTGTTCCCACTGCAGGGAACCAAGGGATGCTGGATCTCCTCGCCCTGGGGCTCTTGGCTTTGCCCTAACACCAACCCACATTTTCTACCTATGTTCTGGACAGCTGTTATTTTCCTCTAGATCAGCCCTTAATGCAAGGGTTCCTAAGTTGTGAGGAGGAAAATTGGGATTAACCAAAGGCTTCAATAGATGATGATCCTCGTTACCAAAATGCGGTCGCTAATAAAGAACCCTCCAGTGCTGGGTCTGAGCTGCCACCCCCGAGGGATTTACCAGCTTAGATTTCTGAATTTGCATTGGTTGCTCTTTGCATGCACCCAGAGATTCCTTCAAGTCCACAGCTGCTGTTGCACAACCATTTCCCACCTCCAGCACTTTAAGGAAGCGGGCTTTGCAGGGTTCTTATGCTGTCACCTGCTGAGGAGGGGCCACGGAAGGAATCCCTGCAGCCACACCTTGCCCCGATTGCTATGTGAGGACCAGGAATCCTCATTCACGTTTCTATAAAGGAAAGGGACTAAGCCATGATGCAGAGCAATGAGCCAAAGCAGGTGGATTTGTTTATGTCTGTGGTGAATCCAGTCTGTAGGTACAATCTGCTAAATTCCTCCCCAGGCTGCAGGAGAGATTCCTTTAGCTCCTGCCCACCAGGTGCAGGGAGTGGAGACTCAAGGTCTGCTCCTCAGAAGAGAGGTCTGGGACTCCTCTCTCTGCTCCTTTGGGCCACTACCTCAGGGGCTGTTTGCACTGGCTGTTCCCCGAGATCTTCAGCCCTAAATGGTCTTTAAAGTTTTTGCCAACTCCATTTCACAGACTCGGCCCCCGTGCAGCTCGCAAATGTTTCTACAGCTGCAAGGAGTTTCAAAAGATCCTTTTACTAATTAGCACCAAGCCCAAGGATTTTGAAGGCTTCATCAAGTAGATTTAGCTAAATCAAGTAGATTTAGATGTATGGGTATTATCAGCATTAGAGTTGGGAGGCATTGTTGTGTTCAGGCACTGCTCAGTGAGACTGAGGTGGTGGCAGTGGCTGCCCTGAGAGAATTCCTAATCAGAGAGGAGGAGAAAGGAGGGCTGTGTGTGCCCAAGGTGGGGAAGGGCACCACTGCCACCTGCAGTGGTGAAGGACATTGCAGCAGGGGGAGAGGTGAAGCTCTCCCACCCTCCCTTGTCATGGCTGACCAAGGTCCCACCCCTGACAGTGTTCAAGGACAGGGCTTTGAGTAGCCTGGGCTAGTGAAAGGTGTCCCTGCCCATGGTGGGGAGGTTGGAACAAGATGAACTTTGAGGTCCCTTCCAACCCAAAGGGTTCTGTGACTCTATGAAGACACTCCCCAAGCCCAGAGATGCTTTGCTGTTGAACCCAACACATTCACACACGCCAATGAAAAGCCAGTTGGAAACGTTGGCAGGTTTACTGATTGCTGGTTAAAAAGCTGCAAAGAGCCTCTGGCTGTGACTGAACTCCCCGAATTCCCCCTCAGGGCTCAATGATCCAGCCTTCATCTGAAGCAAACCTGTGGAGTGAGGCAGGGAGAACTCCAGGGCAGGCTGCAGCAGCTGGGAGCAGTGACTCCACCCCAGTGATCCCTCTGGCTGCTCCTCACCAGCACCAAACGAGAGCTGAACAGTACCCAAAGAGTATCACTGGTCCCAAAAACCCCAACCCCACACCCTGCACAAGGAACTCATGCCTTTGCTTTTGTTTGTCTCGAGTTCTTTGCACTGGCTCTGCAGGATTTCTGAGAGCACTCTGTGTGCAGCCACTCAGCAACCAGGTGGGCACAGTCCCCGGGAAACCTCTTCTTGGTAATCCAGTCTCATAAACACCTCGGTAAAAGAAAAATATCTTAGGGGAAAAAATAAACAAACAATACAAATGATGAAACAACTGACAGGACTCAAATCCCGAAGCCAGCGTGACATCTCAGAGGAATGGAATGCAGAGATGAAAAGCTTTCCCATGAAGACACCACTTAAAACTGGGGTGGCTTCCTTCCAAATTGGTTCCCTTGTCCATAATTTTCAGACCACTGCTTTGCATCCATTCCACCTCATAGGCCAGTTCTTCCACTCAGTCACACCACCCAGGGCAGGCTGCACCCCCTGCCTGCACTTTCCCTCTTTGCTTCCCTGGGAACAATATCACAGCTCCAAACCCAGATTTATGACCTGGCAAAGAGGAGAGGGCTAAGGAAAGCAGAGAAGGAACAACTCAGTCAAGCAAGATATGGCTCTGACCAGTGGCAGAAGAGCCAAGGGAAACACCAGGGGAGGGAGAGGGGTTGGAATGGGCTCTGCTCAAGGACATGTTCTGATGTGAGAGGCTTTGGTAGCACTGGAGGAACAAGGACACCTCCAGTGACCTTCTACCCTGGTCCAGCCCAATGGCCTCAAGTGCCACATTGCAACATCCCCTTCTAGGAAGAAGCAGGACAGTTCAGGGCATGTGATCCACACACAGTCCTGCAGCACAAAGCAATGGTTTAGGCTTTGGAGGTTCCATTGATTTTGGTGCTTTCCCTAAGCCATTCTGGCTGGTCATCCCTTGGTGGGGCTTCCTGTGTCCTCTTTCCTTGCCACCCCACAAAAGCAGGGATGGGAAAATCAGTCTCCCCCTGCACTGAGGGAACACACCAAAGCATCTGCAGCCATTGCTCAGTAGGAACTTAGTTTTCTTAAAAGTATATAGAAATACATACATTTCAGCTCCCAGGAGCTGTGTAGCTGAGTGAGAAAACTGCATTTACATTTGTTTCCCACTGACATCTTTTTCCCTTCCCTCCCTGCAAAACCAACAGCATTTCCTCCCAGGTCTGTTCCTCTGACACTCCTCTGTAGCATCACCAAGGAAAGCACTCATTGTCTGTGTTTTAGAGTCAGCCCCCTGCCCTGACACAGCACAGCTCAGCTCCACAGCACTGTGCAGATGCTGCTGGTGTCTTGCCACTGAGGCATCACCTCAGGCAGACAGATTTTCAAAATCCAAAGAGCCTGCAGTGTTTTCCTTCGTGGGGTGGATGTGCACAACAAAACCACATTGCTGACTGCACGAGACTATTTAAAAATCCGTATTTCTTTTTCATTCCTTTCAGTGTTTTTCCTCTTGAATTTCTGCCTTAAGGGACGTGATAGCTCAGGCTGAAGCTCCAGTTCCAGACCAGCTGAGACATCTGAGGTTGCTCTCTAGGCTGCTACACCTCAGTTCTCGTTTCTGCCTGTGTGCTGGGCAGCACAGGTAGGTCTGCATTCATCCTGCTCAGAGATCCCAGCACTTAGCTCTGAACCAAAGTCCTTGAGATTCACCTCAAGAAAGCCAGGGCTGACCAGGCATAAATTCTCAGGGTGATTGAAGTGGCCTCTGGAAGTGCTTGTCTCTTCCTTCCCTGGCCAGATCCCAAACAAGAGTTTCAGATGCTGAAGTTACATGGACTAAGTCCAGGCTGCCACGGGTGTTTGGACCCCAGGTGAGATGGATCCAGCATCTTCTGGTCAAGGACTTTGGCTGCAGCATCTCACAAAGTTAAAGGTTAAAAGCACATTTGACATTTTCACATAGAAACAGTGGAGGAGGCCACAGGCACATTTTATTTGATGTAGCAGCAGGATTCAAACCTCATCTCTGGCTTATGCAAAATGGCTGGAAAGGCTTCCTGACCCCAGTTGACTTTTCTTGATTAACAACCTCTGTCACTTTTATTTTGGTTACTCTGAACACAGTTGCTATTCTGTGCCCTGATGTAACATCACCTAAATGCAAGGAACCAAACCAGCCTGGGAAATGGTGTACACTATTAAAAAAAAATTACCAGTGTAAGACTTGCCAAAGGAAGAATAGAAAAGGCTGAAAAAACACTTTGGTGGCACTTTGAAGAGTGGGGATGAACAGTGTCATAACTCATGACACAACCGAAACTCCAGACAGGACAAAATTAGCTCACCACAAGCCCAAATTAAAGCTCCTCTGTAACAAAGCCTGATGTGGCACAGGCTGGAGGTGCCAGGGAAGCAGCAGCCCGTGCCCACAGCTCCTCAGCCCTGGGCACTGGCAGCCACAGCCTCTCCTCTCTCAAAATAGCTCCTGGAGTCAGCATTGCCCTCCAGTGTGGAGACAGAATGCAAAGACAAAATGTGACATTGGGCCAGATCCCAGGTATCTTCTCACCTCTGTGACCACAGTGTCAATCCCATAGAATATTTATCACGTTGGAAAACAGATCACATCTGGAATTAGTTGCTGGGTTTTCTTCAGGGAATCAAAGCCTCCTCCCTTTCCTGTACCACCCAAACATCCAAACACTGGGCAGAGCCAGAGCTCCCCATCCTATCTCTCATTCTGCAGACACCCCCTGGGACATGGAGTTGCATGGTTATCCCTCTGGAAGTGGTCCAGCCACTCCCCAGAGGTAAGGGGCGGGTGGTGGTGCTGGAGGAGCCTGTGCAGACCCAGAGCTTCCCCCCACTGGGGGAAACTCCAGTGCCACAGCCAGGGCACAGCAGGCTCAGCTGGCATGTGCCACTGCAGGCTGAGGTGGGCAGGGCAGTGTGGGCATCATCCAAGGCACCGGGGCTGCAGAGGAACCCAGGAAAGGGAAAGGAAAACACAGTGGGCTGCATTAATCCAGAACATTTCAGGTGGAGGGGGGAGCTGGAGCCAAGCTAAAGCGTATTTGCATTCCTGCAGAACAAGTTAGGTACAGGGTGTAGAGACCAAAGACAACTAATAAAAGATAATTATTCCAGAGACTGGATAAAATAGAACCAGCTGTGCCCAAGCTCTGATTAAGCACAGCCTTCCAAACTAATCTTCAATGGAGTGCTGGTGGTTTGGGCTCTGACCCAGCCTCTTCTGTCCAAGTTCTGATGAAACAGAGACAACTCACAGCCAAGCCAGCCAACTCCCAAAGCCCTTCTGACATGCAACCAGTCCAGGAGGAGAACAGGCTGAGTACAACAGCATGTCTAGGGGATTTCAGGTGGATTCTGTCCAATTGTTTAATTACAAGAGGAACTGATGGAGAAGGATTTCATTTTCAGTGCAGCAGGGAGGTTTCAATGAGCAAGTTAAGCAACAATGCCTTTAAGGGATGGGGACTGACAACGAAATTCCTTGAGCATTTTGCTTCTAATCCCCATCTTCTACCTACCTGTTACTTTCTGCTCCTTGCCTTGCTCTTCTTTCAAGTGACTCTTCAGGTGTCTCTTTTGCTCCACTTTGGGGCTCAGATTTAAGGGTTTGTTTCTGCTCTGCAGTACTTCCCGCAGCCCTGCTCTCAGGCAACCCCTGGCCAGAGAGGAGAGCCCTGACCACTGAGATGCTGTCAGTAAATTCTTCTCATCATGAAGCTGAGAGCCTGTGCCCCCTCCTCACCTCCCCTGGGGACGCCTGTCATCTTTGTATGTCTTCAACCTCAAAAACTGTGTCTCAGAGGGGTGGCCTTAAGAGAAGCACAACCTTATGATGCTCATCCACCTTGACCTGCATGGTCCAGATTATGGACCAGAGCCTGTCCACAGCAGCAGCTCCACACCCCTCACCCTCTCCTTGGGCCCTTTCCCATGCAGGATTCAATCCTTTCTTTGCAACAACAGAGTCAGCACTTCCATCCCTCCCAAGAAACCCAGTGACATCTTTGGCCTGAGCCCTCCACCCTTCCTCCTGCCTCCTCCCCAAGGGCAGCTGGCAGGCAGACCCAGCCTTTCCTTTGGACACATCACCACGCAGGCGTTTTCTTTGGAGCCCGGGCTTATTTTTGCAAAGTCCTTGCCCCTTGAGTGCATTTCTAGTTGGCTGTTTCAGAGTCTGGCATTTTCCCTGCTCAAATGACCTGCTGTCTCTTGGTTCATGTCCCAAAGCCCAGCTTGGGAGCCCCCTTCACACATACTGTGGGGTTTAGCAGTTTATTCAGTAGATTTTCTGGTCATCACCTCGACCTGACTCATCACAGCTCACAGCACTTTATCCCCCCTTGCTGCACAAGTGACATGAGCCAGCTGTGCAGGAGAGTATTTAAGCAAGTGACTGGAGCCATGTCCTCAGCATGGTCAGGCTGGCACAGAAAAGAGTGTTTTCCTTGGTAGCAAATACCTGGCAGGCAAATCAGGTGCCATCTCACAGCTCTGTCTTGCCTCACTTGCTGCCAGAAGCATCTGCTTTGTGCAAAACTGTCAGAATATGACCCTGTGCCTTTGCCATTCCTGCCCTCTCTGTCTCATTCACATCAGACCCTCACGTGGGATGGAGATTTATCCTTTTTGCGGTGTTTGCTGTCTGACAACAACCCCTTTGATCAGCACCATCTGAACCACATCATCACTTTCAGAGCTCATTTCTTGGTAAACACCCTGAATAAAGTACTGAGCAGATTTCTCAGCCTGTCCCAGTCTGGTTTTCCTTGCCCACAGGTGCCAAGCCCTTCAGAAGCCAACCACACACAGCAGCCAGCAGGCTTTTGTGGCTGGGGCCAAGAAAAAAAGAAAGGAGGCAGAGTGACTTGCATCTCTTCAGAGCTTGAGAAGTCCCGTGTTCTACGTGCTGCATTGAGGTTTGGTGTTAAAAGGCTCCAGGAACACTGGACTGTCAGGGAGGAACAGGGCTGGAGTCACCTTCAGCCCTCACCTCAGGGCAGTGTGGCTGTCCCTGGTGGCTCCCCCGTGTCCTTGTCCCAGCAAATCCATAGATTATACAGCTCGGATCCCATGCAATTCCTGAGCTGTAGGTGTCTAATGAACACTGTAACACTACAGCAGCATTTAAAAGACAATTCTGACCCTCTTCTTCATATACTGTGTGTTCCCCAAAACCTCCTCAGCCAAAGCCCACATTCCCATCTCCTCCTGATCTGCTGGACGTGACCTCGGTTGCTTTGGAGGAACTTTCAGCCTCCTGCTCTCATGAACCAGCTGTTTGTTACATCCACTCCATTATTAATTCCTTTGCTTTTTCTGGCCCTGCAGATTTCTCCATTCCTCATCGTTTTAATTTTCCTTTTTTCCATGTCACTTCCCTGCAGGTTGATCTGTTTTTCCTGCTCCTCTGTGAGGATCCTTTTGCAGTCCACAGGGGGAGTGGTCAAAGAAATCAAAACACACCCTTTTCCTTACAGTACTGGGGATGCTTCCCCATATTTATGGGCATTTTTCCCCCCTAGGAAGTGCAGAAATACATAAAGGATAAACGTTCTGTGCTCTGCAGGGGAGGAAATCCATCACAGTTCAGAGACCATGGAAATGTACCTCTCCCCAGAACTGTTATCCAATTGTTCATTGGACTTAATGTTTGTAATCACTCTGTGCTCGTTGAAGGGCCCTATTAACTCACCAGAGAACAATTATACCAAGTCACCTTCATCTTTCTCATTTAGCATATTCCAAGAGATAACCAAAGAAATTAGGAAAAAAGCCAATTACAAAGGACAATAAGTGAGCTGGAGACAGACAGCTGAGTTGGTGACAGGCAGGGACTGCAGAAGCAGATCCAGAGCTGCCAGATGTCTTCCTGCTCAGGAAGGGATGAGAAGGCTCTGGGAGCAGGGCTGAAGTGCCACCTCCCCCTGCCAGGGACACAGGACAGTGGTGTCCACCCAGCCTGGGGACACGGGCACTGAGTGCACACGTGGAATGTGCACGTGGACATCTCCACAGGGAGCTGATGGGGGGGTGAGATGATGGCAGACTGGTCAAACTGGGCCAATTCTCTGCACACAGGATTTCATGCCAGTTCCTCTTAGAACAGTGCACTGAGTTTGGGTGTCAGCAGTTAAGAACAGGCACAAATCCACAGGAGAAGTGGAGTTAAATGACAGAAGTGAGTTATTAAACTTGGCACTGAGCAGCAACCTTGAGCTCCCAGATGAAATGCTTGAGGCCAAAGGTCTTTTTTGGAAACAGAGCCAATCCAAAACTCAGACATCTCTTGTTCTTCCATCTTCTTTGAGCTGAATCATGGCTCTAATGCACAGGAGGCTGTGCAGAGGGGAAGGCTCTGCTGGGGGGCAGGTCTGGCTCAGGCCTGGAATTCTGTCTCATTGCTAACAGTGCCCAAGTTAAAATTACCTAGAAAAAATTATATTGAAAAAAAAAAAAGGCCAAAGAAAAAAACCTACAAAGACCCCCACCCCAAACCACAGCACATAAAATCTTGACATTATAATATAACACATATATGGACACTATAATGTCCTCGGGTGCTGCAGGCTGTAAGCACCATGTAAAAAACTCCCTTGGTTTTCCCTGCAGGCAGATCTTCAGCAACACTGACTTGCTCTTCACGTCCAAGGTCTTTTATCACATGTTTCTTTTTTTCCCCATTCTTCCATATTAACAGCATCACACAAGAAGTGAGAGGGTGACGCATGTCCTGACAGGAATGCACTGAATTGCTGCACATGTAAAAAGTGGATGATAAGTGAAAGCAGATCAAAGAACAGAAGGCTCAAAGTCAAACACCAAGAGAGGGACGGGCACATTTTGTGTCTATATTAATTCTTCAGCACATCAACTTGACCACAACAATCAAGTCCCAAGTGGGGCTCCAACTGGTGCAGCACGTCCTACTGCCATAGAAACCAGACTGCTCCAGAGCTTTCTGGGTTTTCTCCCCTCATTATCTGAATTCCCTGGCAGCACAGAGAGGCAGGAGGAGTGGGCAGCATCCCAAAAACTCCCAGATCAGAGGGTGTTACGTGAGGTTACACCACGTTCCTGGCAAGCTCAGGGTTCCCCCAACAGTTGGCAGTGACTTTTTATGTGCCAGTGAGGTGCAGTAATGTTGTCTTGCCTGCCCAGCTAATGCTTCTCTGGTATCTTGGAGGTCTTTTCCAATCTTAATGATTCTATAATGCCAAATCTGGATAGTAGTGCTTATTTGGATAGCTGAGGATACACTGCCCAGAAAAGGTAGTGATGTTTCATAATACAGGAAAATAATCATCCAGGGACAAGAAAAATCCAACAAAACAGAGAGAAAGAAAATAAAAATCTCTGAGCTTACAAATTCAAATTCTGTATTTTGATTGATTTGACATAGGGTCAAAATTTCTGCCTGCCCAATGATATTTTTTCCAAGAAACTCCTATGACTCCTCTTCCAGTTGTCTGGACTCATTCTTAACAAACAATTCCTTTCACAAGGAATAAATTTCCAGCAGCATCATGGACAATAATTGCAGCTTTTCCACACATAGAAGGGATTGTGCAGCACAGCTGCCACTTCCTATATCAGCCCAAACTTCATCAATGAATAAATGTTAACAACATTGGCCAAAGCAGTTTGAATCTCATGGCTCTTCCAAGGAATAGGATGGATTTGAATGTGCAGTCCAAATTGCCTCTGCAGCCCCCAAGTATTTCTAAGCTAAAGACCAGGAGGGGACTCAAACTCAAATGGAAGAAAACAAAACCCACTTGTCCCTCACAGCCCAGATGGCACCACAAGCTCCCATCTGAACCATTTTGCAGTTCAGAAAACCACCCTGAAAAAGCCATTTAACGAGTCAAATATGTGTGTCCAGCTGGTGGGAGGAAAGCTTTACAAATCTCTGCTTTTCCCCCCAGTGGCACCTGCTGGTTGTCAGCACATTATCAGGGCCAGTGCACTGGGGGAACATCTGGCATGGGGAAGGCACTGCTGGAGTGATTAATGGAGTGGCTGCCCATCCACGGGGGCTTGGGCACACAGAAGCTGCTGAACTCAAGAAAATGGGATGTTTGCTGGGACGTATTGGCAATCATCATCAATTTCTACATCAAGGAATACATCTGCAACATTTAACCAAATGAAGATATCCCAGAGTTATCTCTGGGGGTTCTTGCAAATAAACATCATGAAAAGTGAAGCCAGAAGGTATTGCTGCAGTTCAGAGAGGTTAGTCAGGAAACATGGCTTGGCCCTCAGCCAGGATCTTCCAGAGTCTGAGACTGTCCACAGTTGGACTTTCCCTTTCCATTGCAAAATTAGGTCAGATGTGAGGTCCAGGTTCAGACCCCTCATTGGCTCAAGGCAGGGAGAGCACAACCATTCCTGGCTCCTGCTCTCTCCCAGGAACTCTTTGGGGCTGGAAGGGTCATGGTGTTTCTGTCATGTTTTGTCACATGTACTTCAAAGTGGAAATGGGGAGGAGCTGCAGTGGGGTCAGTGGGTTTGCCCTGCAAGTGCATCAGTTTAGCCAAGACAAGGGGGTGTCCCCAGTGACAGTTTTTAACAACATCAGGCAATATCTATTATCCATTTGATCCTCAGACCTGAGTTTCTGGTAGTGAATGTTTGAACCTTTGATTGGGTGGTGACAGTGAACAGAAAATGTCCCTCCAAAGCTGATCCCAGGAAAAGCTTCATGGTTCACTTGAGTGACCATTCAAGGTGGACAATCAGGTTTAAGCAATGGGATTAAACCAGCCTGCATCATGTGCTCTTCATTGCTTTTTGTCACCTCCAACATCTTATTGTTCCCAGAAAGAATAAACTCTGGACTGCTCACAGAATTTGACTCAACAGGTTTCAGTTTCTGTTGGGGTTTTTTTGGTTGGTTGGTTTCTTTGAAAGCCCATGAATCACCTAAAAGCCTCCAGTTTGAAAGAGACGGTCAGGAAGCAGCAGAAAGCTATGGCATCAATTAGAGGGCTTACATGGAAGGTTCAAACTCTGTTCTCCCCCTCTGGAGCTGTGCCATCAGTCCTTCCCCAATCTCATTCCACGTATCTCAAGAGCCCATGAAAACAGAATAAACAGAGCCACTAAAGAAGCTTTAGTGTAAAGACACACCCAGCAGGCTTTCTGCAAGCAAAATAAAAACCCCAAAACCTTCAGCTTGCTGGTGATTTTCCCCAGATCTCCCCAATGCTGCCCAGACACCCACTCTGCAAACCCTTCTCCAACCCTGGGTGTCACTGTAAGTGGTGGGACACGGGCAAAGAAAGGACAGGGTCACACCTGGACCTCCTACAAGGGCCACATGAACGCTGGGCAGGCAGAAGAAACCTCCTGCCGCATCAGTCATGGTTCAGGTCAGCACACAAGGTGGTCCTCAACCTGCCTGAGCTGACTCAGCAGCCGGTGCTGCCTCGCAGGGAGAGACCTGAAGCCCCCACGTGGTTTGTCTCCACCTTGCTGGGGTGAGATGAGAAGGAGATGAGGCTGAAAAAAGCTGACCAAGGATGAGTGAGCTTGGTGGGAGCAGAAACTCCCACAGGGAAAGCCAACACCGTCCCTGGAGGGTTTTAAGATGAGAGTGGATGTGGCGCTCAGTGCCACGATCTGGTGTTGGATCGAGGGCTGGGCTTGATGATCTCAGAGGTCTCTTCCAACCCAGTTGATTCTATTATCCTCTGACCTTTTACAGCTGGCATCCTCAGGCAGGCAGGGCACAGGGCTGGTCCCTGCTCAGGCTCTTGCCAGCTGATTTTGAGTGGGCTGTTTGCTCAGCTTCCAAATGCCTCGGGGCATCTTGTGCTTGGCTGGGCATTTCACATCCAGACGTGCTTCTTGGTACAGAGGGATTTGGAAAGCAGGAGAAGTGTTGATGCTGCTGAGCTGAGCAAGGAGAGGGATTAAAAAAAAAATACTTAAAAACGGGTAATCTGAGCAAAGCCCATTTATATGCAGAACCCACAGTTCCCTCCAGGGATTCATTAGAGAAGCAAAAGAAATTTGCTTCTGTTTGTTTAGAAAGGCAGATTTATTAATGGCTATGAAAAAAATTAGCACTTCTCTGGATAATGAATATACTTGTTGCAGACTAAGTCTGGTTTAAAGGGCATAGAGCAGTTCACAGTTCACACTGAGAAAAGAATGAGCCAAGGTTGAGGCTGGCCCTAATTTTGTTTCAGAAGGGACCACAGCCCACTGCAGGACATTACCAGCACTATTAAAGGCAGCTTGCATCATCTGTGATTTGTTTGTGTTCCAACCCAAATAGGCTTAAACTGTGACTCCTGGCATTCAACCCAGTTTTGGGTGTAAATTTCCAAATAGCCTAACTGGCTCTAAATTCTTCCCTGAGAGGAACATTTAAGGCAACCCTCACTTTCCCACATACTGAGAGAGATTAGATTTGATCCACAGCTTGGGGTCCATGTCCCAGAGACCATTGGGACAAGTGTGTCCTTTCCCTGCAGTTGCTGTTTTTATGGATTGCCACACTTGCTCCTGGGACAAGAAGAGAACAATTTCTCAGCCTCCAATTTCTAGCACTTTGCCCAGGTCTGTGTGTTTTGTTTCTCAGGACAGCCCCAAACTGGCTCCTTCCCTTGCCAGGGCTGATGAAATGATGCTCAGACAGCAGTTCATGTCTGGTGGGTGGGAGAAGATGCAGCAATTGATGAAGGCATAACAACAGATCTTGTCAGGAAGCAGCTCCCTGGGAAAACAAGCTCTCTTCCCTCAGCTCAAGTAGTGCCTTTTTAGGATATTCAAGAAAGAAAAACTAAATCACTCTGCCAGAAAGAGGCACGACCCCCACGGACCTCAGATTAGAGGTTTGGCTCTCCCTCCTTCCCCAGGAGAAAAAGGAGCACAGGAATGAGCAGTGAAGCCACAGCCCTCACCCAGACCCATCCCCACCTGGTGCTCCTTTAGTGAGTGAGTCCTGAATTGCTGCTGCAGAGCACAGAGGCAGCAGTGACCCTGATCCTCCCAAAGCTGCCCCCCTGAGAGACTCAACCAACAAGGAAGAAACACCCTGTGCTGGTTTAGAGTCAAACCAGCAGGAGAAATGAATCCAACTCAGAATAGGACTGCAAGTCAGAAGAACAATTTAATAAAAGATCACAAAATACACTGAGACTGAAGGAAAAACTGTTACACCCCCAAAACCAGCTGTACAGCCCAGCCCAGTGGGGCACGAGCAGGATGGAGCTCACCAACCCCTGTGCTGAGCACCACGTGGGGCACCTGAGTTCAGAGTAAGAAGAAAGGAAGAAACCTGCTGGTGACAATGATGGTTGCAGTCTGGGGGCAGTCTCAGTCTGGTCGAGGCTCTGCTCCTGCTCTGGATCTGATGAGGGATCCCAGTCCCCAAACCCCAATCTTATCTCTGCTTGGGCTCAGATGGGAACGCCCAGTCCCTCCCCCAGGGTGGGGAGTTTCCCAAGGGGGAATTTACTCTGGGAGGTCAATCCTGGCATATGTTTGGCATCCCTGATGGCCCCTGAGCAGACATGACCCCTCAGGTGAATGTGAAGGTGCTGGTGGCTCCTGGAGGGGAGTTCTCACACCTGAGTCATGGATGTGAAGACAGGAAAACTTCCTTATCCCACAGAAGTTCCCAAACACCCTCCTGTGCCCTGAGGGGTTGGTGTGCCCTGGGCAGCTGCTGCCAATGGTCCATGGTGAGCAGCTCATGAGAGGAATGACACAGAGGGTTTGGAATCCACCCCCACCCGGTGACAAACTGATCCTGGTTACTCTAACCAGGACACACTTCCATTTGTGCTTTCCCCCCCAGTCACTGAAGAGCCTCAGCTTTCCCCCCTTGCATCTCCCATGAGGTGTTATCCAAACTTCCCTGCTCCAATAAGCCTGACTGTCTCCAGGACATTGAAGCTGTTTTATCCAAATGAACTTCCTGCATTTTTACTGTTTTTTTGCTTGTAATATCAGGGATTTTCATGTACAGCCTCTCCCCTGGTATGAAAGCAAAAGTTCCAAGTGTTGTGCACCACTTACACAGCATGATCAAACTGTTAGTTCTGGTGCTCACAGAAAGAAAGTGCCAAATAATAACACCCAGCACTTAACCCATAGTTATTTTCCTCAAAGGAGGTCCAGGGGAATACTTACTCATTAATGTTTTCTGGCCATTTGGAAAATATAAATGAACCATTTAATAAGAAATGCTTCCTTTCCACTGTCTCATCATTATCAAATGTCTCATTGTCATTAGATCAGCCTGACTAATGGGATCTTTAATTCTAATTAGTGACTCTAAATGTGACTTTCACACAATATAATCATATAATAAATGCTAGTGGAAAAAAACACAAAAGTGTCTTCCAATGAAAGTGTAATTCTTTCTGAAATTACATCAGACAAAATTTTTAAAAGCAAATTGTGTCCATCTGGGTCCTCAAGCCCACAAAAAAGAAAAGAAAAGTCTGGATTTCTCTCTCTGAACTTCTTCACTGTTATTGCTGTGTCAGTGAAGCCCAGGTAGTTCAACTGTATCCTATTTAAATTCCAAAGATCTTGGCTGGGATCTGAGGGAGTGCAACTGTAGGACTGCACTGTCCACTGCCAATCCAGGCTGCTCACTTGCTCCAATCCACTCATGAAGTTATTGAGGACTCCATAAGTTCCAGTGCAGAAACCTCCCAGTGCTCCAAGGTCCAAGCAGAGAACCAGCAAAGGAGGGTGAACTTTGCATGCCTGGAACATCTGCAGGCAGGTTCTCTGATTGGGAACAGGTCTCTGATCACAAAAGGGCCAGGAAGCTTCTCCCAAAAAGGACATTATTTGCTATTTCCAGGTGTGCATCTGATGTGTTACTCTCTGGCCCCAGAGCTGCCTCAGTTACTGCAGTTACAGGACGCTGTGCCAAGAGATCAGCAGCTTTGGAACTTGCCTGAATTATTCTGAAACTATAACATCCACTTACCAATGTGTGCAGAGTTTTTGCTCCGCTGGTTCTGACCGGTTGCTAATAAATCTTGTAAATAATTTTGTTCCTCATCAGAGGAGTTTCCAGCAGCACAATTACCTGTGAGAAGCCAATAAAGGCCACAGCTACAGTGCAATAACGATTCTGTAAATGAAGGTTTGCTTTGCCCTTGAGTCAGAGCAATTAGCGTGGCACAAGCCTCCTGCAGAGCAGCGAGACGAGAGGTCTCAGCAGCCACTTACTGCGGTCACAGTCAATCGGTGACACTCGGGAGCCCTTTGTGCCCCACAAACAGCAGTTCAGACCAACCCAAGCAACAGCCAGAGGATGGCTCGGGTTAACTGGGTTGCCAGGCTGTGACAGAAGCATCAATTGAACACCCTGAAGGGCCTGGGAGCAAGGACAAGTTGGGAAATGCAGCACAGGAGGGCTGGGAGCAATCCAGTTTGTTTCCCTTCATTTCTTTCCCAGTCCATATATATTTTTTTTTTTGCACAAACACAGGACCTTTTCTGGGGGCATCTTTTGTGCTGCTACCCATCCAGTTTTCCTACCCTGAAGGCAAAGGGGCAAACTGAGTACAACACACCACAGACACCGAGATTCTCATAAACTAAAGAGGAAAAATAAACAAATAAATAAATTGCAATGGCAGAATCAACCAAACATCAAGAATGTTGTTTAAACAAACACCTGCAGAGAAGGAAAGGGGAAAGGGGAAATGAAAGGAAAGGAAAGGGCTTAATTCCTGACAGGATCCCATCCCTCTCGGATGGTAAGAGCAGGAGCACATTGGGGTCTTCTAGTCTGATTGTGTGCATCCTCATGGAAAGGCTACAGGAAAGGGGTGTTCATAGAGACTGGAACACAGGTTCAAGATCAGGATCTGCAGCTGCACTCCAGGCTGTCCACAGCACTGGTGGCCAGGGTAGCACCAGGACCAGACAGGGTCACCCAGTCCCAGCAGTGACCAGCCCTGACCCTGCTCATTGCAAAAGCAGATGGGACTGAGCAGGTCAAAGTGAGCCTGACAGCTCTGCCAGAAGCTGCATTCTTTGCCTGGGCTACATCACAGACTTCCATCTAATAAACACCACAGATACTGAGATTATTGCACAGAAAGATGCAATGGAACCAATTGCTTCAAGGCTAGAAATTCAACAGTTCCTCCTTAGTTTTTCTTTGCTTCTCTACTTCATGGTGTCTTTTTGACACATTCTTTGGCAAGACCACCACCTTGGGGGGAAAACAAAACAAAACAAAACAACAACAACAACAAAACAAAACAAAACAAAAAAAAAACACACACAAGGAAAATCATAGATTCATTGTTTCAGTTTTGATGTGCAAAACCCCCCAAAAATCAAATCCTTCCCTGTGGTAACTTGGTCCAAAAGGCACTCTCAACATCATTTCTCAAGTTCAGCATAACAAAAGCATTGAACGGAACAGCTCCACTGATGCACACAAGCTTCCCCCAGTCCTTTCCCAGTGCACAAAGGACTGTACTGAAAACATTTCACCTCTAATGGTCAGCCGGATGGATAAACAGGGATTTTTTCCCAAAGACCATCCTGTGGGGATATAAAAGCTACACGCTCATGCTGGAGCCTGAACTGCTCCAAGGGGAAAAATGTATGGTCTTGAAAATTTGTCAAACTCTGGGATAAGAAGAAAGAAGGAAAGAAGAAAACACAACTTCTGAGACTGGAGTGGCTGATCATTGGAGCTCTGAAGCTTTAATTAATGGTCTTTTCTTGGTAGAACTGCAGAGAGGAAAAAATAGCTATAGCACAGCAGTAGCACAGTCGTTTGCAAGTCTGCACTTCTGATTACCACACAATAGCCAGGAATAATTGCAAAGTTCCCACATTTATTGTAACCTTGGGAAACACTCACCTTGCTGTGCCACGACACAGCACGGCGCTCAAAGCGCTGGTCTCTGTCAGCATCACCAGCAAAACTGGAAAGTTTATCTCATCTTTCAAGTTTGACCTTCTTCTTCATAATTAGAGATGGTTTTGTGTCATGGTAAGAGTCAAAAGCAGCTCCCCAAAATTCCAGGAAAAGCAGCACTGTTGGAGAATTCCTAATTGGTGAGGGCAAAGCAGAGATTTAAGTGGGGGGAGCGTTTCCCTCCTGCAGCCAATGCACACAACACACGAGCACCTCCAGCAAGGGTAGAGCACGAGGGGAGTGATGCTTTCAGAACCACTTCCAGGCCTTTTACTGTACGAGTGGTGCCTGATTGAAGTTGATGCAGATTAGGACTCACCAACCTTTTAAGCCTCAATGTGGAATAGTCACCCAGAAATACATTTATAATGCCAGCCAGCAACTGCAATCTGTGTCCAAAGGAGTCCTTGTCTCCCTTTGAACTCCAGTGACACAAACGGGTGCTCCAGTAGCTCAGTCATTGGTTCAGAGTTTTCTCTATTGACTCTCCCTCATCTCACACCCAAATTAGCAATAATGACTCAACGGGGATGTCCCAAAAGGCGATCAGATCCAGGGCTGGAAACTGGTAGTTGAAATCAAAGTTACCTCTGTGAGAGCCCTAAGGCTGAAGGAATAAAGCTAAAGTGATAAGGGAGATGAGAACGAAACAAGCAATTCTCCCCTCAGCTGGCATCAACCTCGTTCCACCTAAGACCAGGACACAGCTCAGATATGAAAAGATTTATAAAATCACCTCAGAGTCTCTGCAGATTGAGGAAAATATTTCGACCAAATACAGAACCTCTAACATGTCCTTTGAAGATCATCCTCTCTTTGTTTCATTTTCATCCTTTCCAAGCAATAAATACAACACAGCGTTTCTAAAGAATTAATACAATTATCCCGTTGATCCTTTGGAGCAAAGGATTTCCTAAAATTTATTTTTCTCTCTGAAGGATTTTGCCCAGCTAACATGTTTTCTAACACCAGGAAGCAGGAAAAGGGGAGCGCTTTGGCTCTGTTGCTTTGGCTTTTGAAAGAAGGCCATTAGTTCAGTTTCAAAACATCCACATGTTCAGCTTCACAACAGCCTTTGGAGGAAGGTTCTTTTGTGCCTTCATGGCACCAGTTCTTTTTCAGCCTCTTCTAGTCAAAGGTTAAAAAATCCAGCTTTTCATCCATTTTTTTATGCTTTAAATCGCTGATAAATGTGGGATGCAACATTTGAAGTTCATTTTGCAGTCTGTGTTGCAAAGCCAGAAAGTGCATCAAACATATTCAATAAAAGACACAAACAAAAATGAACATCCAGCAAGTTTTCCCACCGAGTTAGTTCCCAACTTCTTGAAATAAAAATGAAATACTCACTTTTTAACAAGTGATGCTTCCAAGCAGATGACTTGTGGGAGAACTTCCCTCCCACATCAGACAACAGGAACCCCAAGGAGCTGCAACTCCATTTTTAGGGTGAGATTAACACACCAAAAACCTGCAATATTTTTAATTCTGATGGAGGCAGAGAAGGACAAAGAAGGGTATATTTGAAGAAAGCTACTAAGGTCACTTGAGGTTGGTTGGTGGTGGAATTATGTTTGTTCACCAAGCATACATCCCACTCACATCCAAGAAAACTTCCCTAAATTAATAAAGACAGATCTGTGTAAAAGCATTCACAGAATGAGGCTGTTTGTGCTCCAAAACCAGCTGCCTTTCAGTTGTGCTTTTCAAGCCAACCCAAGGAAGCCTGGAGCCTAAATCCCATGGGGGCAAACCTTCCTGCCATGGGCTCTTTGAAACAGCCTGCATTTCTTACAACAGCACACCTCCATTTTAGGCTGGGGTGTTTTCAAGGAAAATTCCGTATTTGTTCCCATTCAGTGTCCTGGTTAGAGTAGCCAGGACCAGTTTGGCACTGGGTGGGGGTGGATTCTAAACCCTCTGGGTCATTTTTCTCATGAACTGCTCACCATGGCCCACTGGCAGCAGCTGCCCAGGGCACACCCCACCCCTCAGGGGACAAGGTGGGTGTTTGGGAACTTCTGGGAGATAAGGAAGCTTTCCTGCCTTCACATCCATGACTCAGGTGTGAGAACTCCCCTCCAGGAGCCACCAGCACCTTCACATTCACCGGAGGGGTCATGTCTGCTCAGGGGCCAGCAGGGATGCCAAAAATATGCCAGGATTGACCTCCCAGAGTAAATCACCCCTTGGGAAACTCCCCACCCTGGGGGAGGGACTGGGCGTTCCCATCTGAGCCCAAACAGAGATAAGATTGGGGTTTGGGGAATGGGATCTCTGGTCAGATCCAGAGGAGGAGCAGAGCCTCACCAGGACTGAGACTGCCCCCAGACTGCAACCATCATTGTCACCAGCAGGTTTCTTGTTTTCTTCTTCCTTTGAACTCAGGTGCCCCACGTGGTGCTCAGCACAGGGGTTGGTGAGCTCCATCCTGCTCCTGCCCCACTGGGCTGGGCTGTACAGCTGTTTCTGTGGCACAAACAAATTTTCCTTCTGTCTCAGTGTATTTTGTGATCTTTTTTATTAAATTGTTCTTCTGGCTTGCAATCCCATTCTGAGTTGGATTCATTTCTCCTGCCAGTTTAACTCTCAACCAGCACACTCAGAAAATCCCTGAAGTGCTGCAAGGTGAGCAGAGGGGTCAGATCTGCTTTTTCAGGGTGAAACCAAACCCCAAACCAGGCTCCATTTGTGCTGAGGGGGGGCCTGGCAGGAGGAGGGGGTGCAGTGAGGACCACGGGTTGCTCGGTGATCTCAGGGCTGAAAGCACATTCTTCTTCCCATTCAAGTCTAAAATTCAGCACCAAGGATAAATATTCAGATTCTAAGGGCTTTTCCCCCCACCACTCCTCACCCACACAAGATTCCCTACATAAGCACTGTAATTGCTGCCCAAAATGGCAACACATGCTCTGCAATTATCATTAGAGATAATTAAAGCCTCCATGCAGTAGGCAGCTTGAATTGCTGTTTACACTCAGGTCTCTGAACATGCTGCAGGTAATTGGAAGAAAAGCATCCAGCCAGTATTGCTGAGTTTCTTATTGGCAAGGGATTGATAACTTGATTTTGGTCACTACAAATTCCTTTTAAAAAAATTAAATTTAATCAATTAATCTCCTCTGAAGGCCTGAATCTCCCCTTTGGCACCTGTACTGAGGTATTTTTATCCTTCTGTGGCCCTTACTGGACTGAACCTTGGAAATTTGGGGATAAACAGGTCAGAGATGACATCCCAAAAAAAACATGTATGGGAGGGAAAAGGCCTTTCTGCTTTTCAGAGTGCTGGCAGCAGGTGCCTGGGCAAGGTGTGTGCACCCCAGGGTGGCAGCCACAACGGGAGGGGGCACAGAATTTGGCCAAGTCACTTTGACCAATCCATTTTTGTAAGACCTGAATAGCCTCAGTCCCCACGTAAGCACTGAAGGACAAGAAGTGCTTGGCAACTCCAGCCATCAGGGCTAAATATTATCAGGGACACTTGAAGAAGCAAGATTTGCCTAAAAATAGTCTCCCCCTCACAAGGAGGACTGATGGCTCTGGTTTCTGACCCTTCCTGCTTACCAGGGGCTCCTTGTCCTAGGACAACTGGGGGTGTGGAGCACAGGCTGGAGGAGGGAGCTCCAGTCATTTCTGCTCTGCCTTGAGGCTGGTGCCTGCTCTGCCTTGGTTCTCCCACCCCATGAGCTGAGAAATGCAATCAAAACTCTTGCACAGACACCTCCCCAGCCTGAATGGCTCAACTGTCCTTCTGGAAAACCAACAGCACTCAAGGACACCCAAGTTTTGACTTACAACTTCAAAATCTCTTCTAGTCACAGAAAGGGGAGAAGAAAAAAACCAAACATACTTAGAAAGCATTGCTTGAGAGCATTTAAATGTCTTCTCTGGGGCTCCTGACTTGGCTGAGTTTCTATCTTTGCTCCTGTCCTCCCATTACCCCCAGAGAACACACCTCACAGTCAGGAGATGCTCAGCAGCTCCTTGGAGATGCTGAAGCCTCACCCTGTCAGGTTTTCAGCCTCATCTTATCAATGGACAAACACTGATATCTCCAAGACATCATGACTGAGTTTGGATTGTTGAAAGTTTTAGTTTACTGCCACATTTTACCCCCAATGAGCATTCCTTATTTTTCTGTGTTATCTCCTTTGCTCGAGTGTTTGATCCCAATTGCTGTTTCTGGTCATTCACTCCTTGTAGTTTTCATTCTTAAATCTGATAACACCTCCCAAACCCCTTCTCATCAGATAGCTGCCAACTACCTCAGCTGTCTCTGAGTTAACCCTTCCTCCAAGTGATGTTGATAAGCTCTGTGTAGATGCCACACCACCCAAATTATTCACTTTGCCTCTCCCTTTCCCAAGGAAACACTATTACATCTCTTGTCTCCTGGTGAAGTGGCAGAAAGGTCACAGTTGCATCAACATTTTGCTACCGGCACTGGAAATGTGAAAACCACCCAAGGTAAGGGGGGCTGGCAGGGAACCTCTGCTGGCTCCTCTGCTTTTTAAAAGCACTTTCTGAAGGCTGCTGATGCCAACGTGCTGCTGAGCACAGAGCTCTTTGTGTGCTGAAAGAGCTCCTGCCAAAGGAGAACAGCAGCACTCAGAGAACTCCTCTGACTCCATCAAAAAACTCATCTCTCCTGGACACCCTTCCTGCCTTAAGCTCCTCAAAGTTGAAGTACAGAGGAACCCAAGGAAGCCACACTGTGGTGTGTGCTGTTCACCTGGGAGGCAGAATTGCTGATGGGCAGCCCCAAACCACGTGGATCCAAAGGCAGCTGGAACTAAACCCAGAGAGGGTCTGGATTTAGATCTCTAATTCTGGTATCACCACCTTCTCATGAGGTTAAGAGCAGGAACAAAGAGGTGTTGGAACCCCTGCAGGTTTTCAGGCTGAGTCAGAAGCAGCTTCCAAGGCAGAGCCCTCAATAGTAACAATGGGATCTGCAAAATGACCTTGGCCAACAGTGCCCTGAGAGGAGAACCTGCTGATATTCCAGGGAATGGTACAAGTGAAGGGTTCTATTAATAAAGTGAAAATCAAGATAGATATGAACTGTGTGAATTCACCAATTTTTTTAAAATATAGCTTGGTTGATATTTAGCTCTGTGTGTTCTTAGACAGTTTTGATGGAGTGTATTAGTTTTAGAAAATATGTATATGTGTGTGTTAAGATAGTCCTCTCTTGTACTCTTGAAATCCCTACACAGGGGAACACAAAGATGCAAGAATGGAAACATTCAGTGCCTTTTCTGCCATTCCTGAATAGAACTGTAACTTCAGATGAAGAGGAATAAACTCTCCTTTTTGTTTTTGATGCAGTCAGGTTGTCTCATTAACAACTAAAGCTTACAAGCCTCTTACTGAGACACTAAAACTCCCTGTGCAAAAAGCCCTACAAAGAGGGTTCTTGGCACTTGGGGCACTCCCTCACCTTCTCCTGAAGGTTTCTGTGCCAGAGCCCTGCAGTGCTGCTGGAAGGGCTGAGCTCTGCCCTGGGGGCAGAGGGGCAGGTTGGCACAAGGCTGCCCTCGGGACTGGAGACCATCAGGAAGAGCCCTACCAGTGTGAAAACAGGAGAAACCTGGCCAGAAGGGTCTGGACTGGTCAGCCTGGACAATCCCAAGCACACAAGTTCCTCCAAGGACTTCACACCAAGCCCCAGCTGTGAGCTGCCCCTTTTAGAAATGTGCAGCTGAGGAGTAAACACAAAAAATTCACCCAGCTTTTCCAACCTGGAAAAGGAGGAGGAAGATTCTGCACTAACTCTGCCTCAGCCATTAAGAAAAATGTTCTCCGTGTCCCTATAAACTTCCTCCTCAGCCACCAAGCTGATTTTCCAAGAAGCTACAGGGTGTGACACAAAAATCAATTCATTTGTAAAACAGCACAGATGAAGCATTACCTGCACACAGGAAAACACTCTTCCAGGAAGATGAAACCCCAAATGCTGCTGGAAATCAAATGGGCTTTAATGAATGACACATCTTAGGTCAGCAATAGATAATCAGAGAGATCAGTGCAAAGCTGATCAGATCAAAGTCTCTGAACAGGGTTTAGGGAGCACCACATCTGGGCATGGCCACTGAGGGTGGATTCTGTGTTGAGAGGAAGCTTTGTGTGTGTGTGCCTTTATTCAGAGAAGGAAGAAAAGCTGTTTGAGAAGTGCTTTGACAGGTGTGAGGAAGATAAGCTGGAGGCAGATCACAAAGACAACAGTGTTTGATAAAGAGGAGACCGGGAATTATCACCACAAACATGCATAAGCTCCATTCTGTATAGCAGAGCATGTAATTATTAATACTGCTACTTATCCCTCTTAAAGCATTTTAAGCTTTCAAGTGCTACACAAATACTAATCACTAAGCAAAGGTGCCAGAGAATCCTTTCCATATCCTGCTGATTGCACAGACTGAAAGCACAATAAGTACAACGTGTACAATGGCAAACACAGGCCTGAACAATCACCAGAGTTAATAATATTACCCAAAAAAAGATTTGGGGAGGAAGATATTAGTGTGCATCCATTAGGAAATTGCTCTTACCCAGTGCTGGGGGGAGAGTAACAACAGCCTTGGAGGGAACAGTGATGCTGCTGAGAGGGAGCTGAGAGGGGAAATGGGAGTATTCCACCTACAAGATTCATGGCAGGTGAGGAGGAGGAGACCCTGGAGAACTTTGCAGATGTTCTGGAGAGCAAAAGATGAAGCTGGGACAAGGATTCAAGCGGAAAAAATAATGTCATTAAGTGCCCCCAGGAGGAAGGTGATGGATCTTGGCAGTTTCACTGTATCAGAAATGGGGGGGAAATCAAATAAGTGACTGGTAATAGGAAGGGCTGAGCAGGACATGGGTTTGTTCCTTGGCAATGGGATTGAGGAGCTAATTACATTAATTTTAGGTAATGATGGAAAACTGTTGCCAAATTTGGTGAACACTGGTTAGGAAGCTCACATGAATTAATCCTTCCTAGTCCTTGAATTGTTGGGCTGCCCAGCAGTGCTTTCTGCAGAAGTGCTCAAGCAGAACGCGCAAAAAAGCAGAGCTGCAATTGTGCAGCTCCCCTACTACGAGGGTACCAGAAACGCAGGCTCTCTGGCCTCACCTTTCAGTCCACTCTAAGCACAAAACCTGATTATTGACCAGCATGTCCCTCTTTCTGGTGAGGGAAGAGAAGAGACACTGCTCTGTTGCTCAAGCAGAAGCTGCACGAGCTGCTGGGGAGATGCAGAACAAACCCCAGTGCCCTTTTCAGGCACATCCTGCGTGTCCCCTCCACATCCCCCAGCGAGGGCTGTGCTGTCTCCGAGGCAACAGGGAGAGCAACAGCTTAAAGGGAATTACCTCGTTAACCATTTGTCTCCTCGTTTTGTGCTTCGGGGGTCAATGCAGAGGATGCCAGAGAGATCACAGGAACATCCTCTGGTCTGTTCTGGACGGGGAAACACATCAGGCAGTGAAGAGGTCCCTAACTTTTCTTCTTTGAAGCTCTGGCAAAGCATCTTGGCCTGTGGAGAAGGAAGATAAATGTTCCCTGCGTTAAAAATGCATAAAATACATATAATATATATAATAATACATATCATAATACATAAAATACAATCTGCAATGGTACATCTCTCCTACTATGAGGGTACCAGAAACCCAAGCTTTCTGGCCTCAGCTTTTAGTCAACTGCATTAAAAATGCAGAAAGCACAGTTCGCCTCAAGGCATTAAGATATTTATACCTGTTTAGTGATTCTCAGTCCTTTTCCCTTTTAAATACTCACAGTCTGTTTAATTAGTTTGACTCCTAGAAACCGCCTGAGGTTAAAGGTCTTTAATGTGTCTTACCTCAGGAACACCCAAATGAGTAAAGCTTAATGAGCTTTGTATCATTGGCTCCTTCTGAAAGTCTTGACCATTTCCACCCCCTTTTCAGCTGAACAAACCAGGCAGGATCCCAGCTAGAGGGGAGAGAACTGATGGATGAGAGAGAAATAACTCCTTGGAGATGCTGAAGCCTCACCCTGTCAGGTTTTCAGCCTCATCTTATCAATGGACAAACACTGACATCTCCAAGTTTGAGTTTGGATTGTTGAAAGTCAGGTTTTAGTTACTGCCACATTTTACCCAATGAGCATTCCTTATTTTTCTGTGTTATCTCCTTTGCTAAAGTGTTTGATCCTAACTGCTGTTTCTGTAATTCACTGCTTGTAGTTTTCATTCTTAAATCTGATAATACCTCCCAAATCCCTTCTCATCAGATAGCTGCCATCTACATCTTTTGGTTTGTCTTCCCTGAGATTACAGAAGCACTTTCTCCTTCCACAAAAGCTAAACATTTCTTAGCAACAGACAGCAACACCATCAAATTCCTCCAGTGCCCTTGGATGTGTTTTGGATGTTTAAAATTCAAGGGAACAGCTGTCAAGTGAGATGATGATTGTGCTGTCAGGGTGCCCAAGGAGAATTAGTGAAATTACCCTGCAAAGAATGCATGCTACATAATCCTGGGAGGAAAAAAAAAATAGGTTTCCTTATCACACAGAAATGGAGAGAAAATCTGAAATAAGAAGCACTCATCAGATATCAATGCTTTCTGAAAGATGAAGTGAACCAAATGCATTGCTGGAGGGTATGATAAGAGAGACACACAGAAGAGGCCAGCTGAGGCCACCAGGGGCCATGGCAGCACAGTGGCATCATTCTCAGGCTCCAGGAAGTCTCCAGGGAGCAGCTGCTCTCTTGTGACCCTCCAAAGAACTTGTGACGCTGAAAAACCCCTCCATGATAATGCCCCTTCCCTCAGCGTGACATTGCAGAGGCATCTAAAGAACCTCCACATCCACTAAGCTGAGAACTGGGTACTAGTGGCTTCTCATTCCATAATTTTGTGATCCAAGATACTGGGAATGAAGTCATGCTGACCCATGAGAGGTGATACCATGCTCAGGTGACACCACGACACAAAAGGAATCCAAACGCTTCGGTTGCCATCGAAAGCTTCAGGATTGATCTCTCCAGTAAAGTCTCAAAGGAGACTTTAAGGAAAATCCCAAAAAGCTGGAGCAGAGATGAGCAGGGATTTCCTAAACACCTACAAGGTGGACACAGCACCAAGACAGAGGGATGGAAATAAGACAGAGGTCATGAGCACCTCATTAAAAGAGAAACTGCTCCAACAAGCAAACATTTTACAACTCAGTCCGGCTTCAAGGAGGTTATTTACCAGCTCCAGCTGGAAAGGAAAAACAACAGCAATTTTCACATTTTGTAGAAAACCTCAATGAGGCAGAAATGAGAAAAACATACAAATTGGGAAATGACTTGTGAAAGGGCTGTGTTTGTCCTGTGGGTTCTCCCACAGGAGTTGTACCCAGCTCCCCCTGCCCAGCCAGCAGCGAGGGCTCCCAGTCCCCAGAGCAGCTGAAACATCCCTTGTTATTCCTCCTACTGCAGAAACCAAACTCTACCTTTCAGTTATTAAATATTCATCAGTTTTCACTTCTGCTGCTTTTCTGTTGCTTCCACTCCCACTGAAGCCACGGACCTGAGGAGAGATTTTGTCTCTCCATCACGACTACTCAGTGACAGGATGAGAACTAACCTGCAAGCTCACAGGTGTCCATGCTTCCCCAGGATTCCCAAGGGCTCAAGAAAGAACATAAAGAGGTCTCCTGCATGCTTGATAGAGAGACCTGAGAATGGAGAGAAACCTGGAGAAAGCAGGCACAACAGTTTTAACTTGCCCCTTTTATTGCCACTTTCCTGGAATAAAAGGAGGACAGAGAGGTCAGGCACAGACCACAGGAATATGATGGTAAAGCAGCTGCTCAAAGTCACTCCAGGAAGCCAAAAAGACACATTCACCCCAGTGGGAGCCCAGGAGATCTGCTGAAATGCCCTCACAAATGCAACACTTCTAAACCCAAAAGGTGCTTTTCCCCTTTGGAGGTGGCTCACAGCTCCATCTCCAGCAGACCCAGATTGTGGGAAAGGCTGCAGAGCAGCAAGGGGCAGGATCCAGCCCCCCACCAGAGAAAGGAATGAAACCAGCTCAGTTTCCAAATGTCTTTGGAGCAGCATGTGCTGATGGTCACACACCAGCAAGGGGAAATCATTCTTTGGATTCTCTTTTAGTTCTGTACCCTGGGAAGCTCCTACTGCTGAAAGGAACATTCCTCTAATTCATGTTTCTGCAGAAACAGTGGGTTGGGTTTTCTTCAAACCATCATTCGACTCCAATTTTCCTCTTCCTTTTTGATCCTCACAATGTCCCAGCATCTGGAATGACAAATCAAGCTTGTGGTCTCTCATCTACATGACTACCCAGCCAGGGAAAAGCAATCTAAGAAGAATTTATTATTCTGGTCCCTTATCAGTGGAAAACAGGTGCAAGAGAAGCATCAATAATCACAGAGGGACCTTCAATTTGGGAAACTTCTGCTCTCACAGCAGAATTGATAACACTTATGTCTTAGATTTGGTTCTGAAACTTCTTGAACACATTTAGGGTGTTTCAGACACATGAAACCAGAAAATGTAAATATGTGTGTCCATCTGTGGATATTCATATATGTGTATATATTTTTTTCTCTGGAAATTTCTAGACTGAGCATGAGATCTGTACATAGAATTGAGAATTTAATTAGTGGTAACTAGTCCATAATGTTAAGAAATGTACTTATGACTGCCTGAAGGATATGTGGAAAATTAACAGCCCTGCAAGAGTTGCTGGAGCTGTGGAGCTGCTTTTACCAGAGTCCTGGAAAAGTCCTACCCTAAAAGCCATCAGAGACCTTCCACCCCAAAACCTGCTGAGAACAGACAGGATGAAGTATCAGAGGGAGACAAGAAGAGCTGGTTCTCACAGGGACCTTTTCCCAGTGCCTGATGAGCTACATGAGCACTTCAGAGAACAGCCCTGCACTTTTAAAAGATGCTGCCATGGGTTTCCCCAAGCTCAAAGCCACACACATTTTCTTCTCAACCTCTCTTGTTTAAAATGAATGCTGCTTGTAATTGTTCTCTGCCAGCTCATCCAGTAGGAAACACTGACAGCAAAAAAGAAAAAAAAAAGGTCCCTCCTTATGCAGGAGGAGCTGATGATATTAAAAACACATGGCACAGTCTCAACCTTCACAAGCCCTCCCTGCCAGGTGGGTCTTGGCTTCTCATCCATGAATCCAAAGTGCTGTCCTCTCAAATCAGGCTCTCTTCCTCCCTTTCCCTTCTGCCCTGTGCAAATTTGGAGAGGCAACCACAGGCTGCTGCTGGCACCAGTTCTGAGCGAGGAAAAGAGGCACTTCTGCAGAGGAAACAAATCACCACCACCTTCTGCAGTATATCCTGAAGGTTCTCTCTGTGTCAGACATCCCCAAACACACACCCAGCCCTGTCCTGCAGGAGCTGGAGCCACAGTTTATTTGAACACGCCCACAAAATCAGAACAGTCTTTCATCACCACCTCACGCCCAACTCCTTTTCCACATGATTTGCATTTCCTGTGCTGTGGCCCATTAACAGAGAGAGCATTTGAGCAGGTGAAGCCAGACCAAAACCTGGTGCGCTCCAGCCAGGGAAGGTGGGTTCCACTCCAGCACAAGGAATTGCATGGCCACAGTGGGATTGTATCTAGGTAGCCATCACCTTGTGGCACAAATTGTCCAGCAGAGGTTCTCCAGCACTCACTGGGAGCACATCCCATGGCACTGGAAGCAGAACAAAGGCAGGGAGAAGCACCCACCACCTTTGGAGCTGTTCCCTGGCAGCCAGGCAGTGATCCTCTTCGTTAATGAGCAGGCAGTTCAGCCTCAGCAAGGCACAGGCTGACACTTCAGATGCCTTCTTCTGGTTCTCCCAGCAGGGTTTCAACATTAAAGTCATATTTGAAGATAAAGGGGGAAAAATTATTCAGTGAAAAATTGGAGGAGATCCAGAAAGAGAAGGAAGAGAGACTGAACTCCTGACAGGAGAACAAACCAAAACACCTGCCAGAGCTAAGGAGGAGGTTTGAAAAGGAAAGTGAAGTGTTCCCATAGCAGAAAGGCTCAGTGAAATAGGTGTTCCTTCTAGGAACAGGAGCTTTAGCCTGAGCAGATGACACACCTTGCCCACAGCTTCATGAAAACCAGAACTGAGCTTTTAGAGGAATAAAAGAAATGAAGTCTGACAGGAAACTAACAAAAACCTATGAGAAAACTCTATTTGTTTTCCAGTCCCAGCTGAGTTTCTTTCCAGAGCATCTCCAGAGGAAACTCCTGATCCCATGCAAGTCAAGAAGACCATTTCAATACACACAAGGTCCTTTGGCCACTCAGCTCTGTAGAGCCAGGTGATGTCCAAGATAGAGCTCAGAGCTGCTTGTTTTATCTGCAAACTCCTGTCAGGAGGAAAACAAGGCAATTATCTTCTGAGAGTAAAGAGGATCAGTTTTGCAGTGATGAATCTCAGCTGGAAGAAAGTGGTGAAGAGTTATTTTTTTCCTAAATGAAAGATGCAGAAGAGAGTCACTCAACAGAGCAGCACCACAGGAATGAAAAGGGAAAACAAAAAGTGTCCTCCACACACTTGTGGGGATTTCGTGGTGAAAGGGTTAGGAAAGTATGACAGCATACATGAGGAAAGGACACTGAGAAAAGTCTTCACTTCAGATTAAGCATCAATGCACAGGAATGGATACACTGGCAATGCCAGAAATTCCAGTATAAACCAACTTGGTAAAAACCTGCAGACTCTCCCAGGATTAATGAGCTCTCTCATTCATGGAAGAATGCAGCCTCAAATTGAAAGCAGTTTGCAGACCACGTGAAATCCAACCAACACAGCAGAGTCATGTGAAGTCACCCCCAGAGCTCCTTGCCAGCTTACTCAGCCCACCTCTCCTACTAAAAATCAGCTACAGAAACCTGTGCCACTCAGTTAATCTGCACCAGGAAATGAGGAACTAATAAATAGGTGAGCACCAGCTCCTCTGCAGCTGAGAAACCCTTCCCATCAGCATGTGCAGCCCAGGGCAGCCTGGTGGGCTCCACCAGGTTCACACCAAGCCAGGGCTGCAGGCGCCTCACACTGGGATCAATCAGGCCCACACTGGTTGAACTGGTGGGGCACAGTGGAGAGGGCACTGATGACATCAACTGGGTCTCTGTCTCCTGGGAGAGCCTCTCCTGTTCTGAACAGCCCAGCAATCAGAAGATGCAGTAATTGTTTAAGGTCCAATCAGCAGGAAATTGCATTAGTTGCATGGATGCAGGGTGTGCTTTTAGAGAGGCCAGGAGGGGAAAAATACCCACAAAACCCCCCAGGTTTATTTAAGGAATATCTGAATGTTCCACAGATGCCTCTCTGAGTGGCCCTTCTGACCACGCTGTGACTCACAGGCATTAACATCATTAATTCCTTCCCAACAAAAGGCTTCCCATAAAGAAAGAACTTGGGGTCATTAATTCAAGGTTTTCCCTGAGAAGCTGCAAGAGGAGCCTTTGGGCACCTGATTGCTTCTGCACAGGAGCAGGGGAGAGGAAAAGGAGGGGGTGAGGTGATGAACACCTCCCCAGGGACATGACTGGAGGGTAAAACCATGAGCCTGCCCCTCAGTAAGTGAGCAGAGATGCAGCCAGAAGACCTCGTGTCCTGGGAATTTTGGTCAAGGCCCTCAGTGCCTCAGTTTGCTTCATTTCTAAAACAAAGCTAAATAACATTTTCTGAATTTATGAATTTTGCTGATATCCATAGTGAGTCTTACACTTAAGGGGATGTATCTCTCCTAAAGTCTTTGTCTTGTATGTTTTGTAGAGTATCTGGAAGCATTTCCTGCTCCTACAAAACTGGCCCTTTGTAATTAGGTAAGAAATCCCCTAACAAGTCAAACTCTTCTGCTCTGCCACATCTCTGATTTTTCTGTGCATGAAAACAACATTTTCTGTGTTTCATCTGTCTATTCCTGTCCTCTGAGTGAGGAATGGGGCTTCAATAATCCTTTTGAATTCATTAGCTCCATTTGACTCTCCTCCTGTGCTTAAGGGCTGGTGGGGTCCCTTGGAGCTTTGAACTCCTCCTTCCTTGCTCCAGTCTCACAGTGACAGGTGCCATTCCCAAACGTGCCTTTTCTGACACTCCCGCAGCCCATCACTCAAGCAGCAGCTCCCTGAGAACCTGCTCTTATTTCAGCTACCGACAGAGGGGAAACAGCCACGATTTGCCCTGCTCTGTTCCCAGGAGCTGCAGTTGGATGCAGTTCCACCCAGAGGTGCCTGACGTGGTGTGAGAGCCCTGCTGGAAGCTCCTGCTCCTTTCTCCAGCTGCTTTAAAGCTGCACTGCAAAGTATTCATGGGCAGGGAGCAGCCCAAATCTGGAGGGATCTGCTTGCCCTTCACCCTTCTGAGTGCTTCCCACTGGCAACTTCATTAGTAGAATTTTGCAAAGCCTTTTAAAAGCACATCAAGGCACTCCAGAAGGAGATAGGTCATCTTTGACTCTCAAGCTTTTTATTACCCATGAACTGCTCAAGCAATAAAGTCACACCAGTCCCTTAAAGGAGTTTAAATCATGAAAAATTTAACAAGAGAAGAAAGGAAGCCAAATCACATTATTAGTTTCTTTTTCCTTTTAGTTTGGTATTCACAGACCAGTTGAAGGCCCCGTGCTCAGACTGATTTCAGGCCTGGAATTCAGCACAACTAACAAACCACACTGTCACTCAGGGACAGCCAGACCTTGGGCCTGGATTGTATTTAACACATCTTGAAAAAAAGAGTAAAAACTAGACTATAGCAAGGCAAATTGCCTGTGTAGAATAACTCCTTTGAAGTTAAAGCCAGTTTACAGGAAACAAATGAATGGCTCATTGTCTTCTCCAATTTATGTTTTCATCCTTTACTGTCCCCAGACAGATGAATTATTCTCTCCAGCAAGTTGTCAAAACCCTTCCTATTTCCTCTTGCAATTACTGATGTATGTTTTACTATTACTGTTGTATATTTTAATAACTATCCCTTCTGAGCAAATTGGAGGCCCTGAGCTATTCATGCCCTGACACCTTCCAGAGTTAAAACCTTAACAGCCAAGCTTGGCATTGTTGCCCCATCAGCCTCAATTTGTGTTGCAAACAATCAGAAGTATCGCGTGGGAGATGGATTTAACTCTTCTCTTGACTGAGAGATGGGAAAGGGAAGCCCAGTGGGGCAGGTTCCTGGTGCCCCCCTGATTTCCTGCTCATGTCACTGACATCCACCAGCAGCTCAGCTCCTCGAGGTCAGCTCAGGCCAATGGGATGAAATTCCTTCCCCCAACACCAACAGCAAGGTTTCCACCAAACACTGTTTTGGCAGAAACTGCCCCCCCTGGGCTCTCCAGTGCTGCATATGAGAAGTCTTGACCAAGGAGGGGTCTGGGGAAAGGGATTCCTGTTCTCAGCAGCCTCTTGAGTTCCTCAGGCCTGGAGGTGCTGGGGTTACTGCAGCACACTGGGATTTCTGGCTGCCTGCAGAGTTCAGCCCTGGCAGGGCTTGTGTTTCTTTGGAGCTCAAGGCTCTGGAAGCTCTCAGGTGGTCACACTCATCACCTGCTGCTCATGGCAGGAGTGCACACCAAGGGCAATTTCTGCTTGCCAAAAGCAAGGTGAAAGGGGGGAATATGTGCAAATACAACATAAGCCTTCCCAGAAGAAATGTTGACCCCAAAGTTCTTAGAAACAAGTGGATAAAAAATTAAGAGATTTTTCCAAGGGAGCACACACCCCTCAGATGGTCCCTCACTGACCACAAATAATCATCAGCACAGTCCAAAAGGCTCTGTGCTGGTTGAGAGTTAAACCAGCAGGAGAAATGAATCCAACTCGAAATGGGATTGCAAGTCAGAAGAACAACTTAATAAAAGATCATAAAATTCCTCCTAGCTGCCCTCACCAGCCTGAGCCTCCCCAGTTTATTTAGGCTTTAAGGCTAAAAAGGTGGTGCCTTCATGGCAACATAACCCCTAGGCAATAGCAGCCTGGCTGGTAAATCCTAGTGCAGTGATGGCAGCTGGGGAGGGTTTCCTTTGTCAGTAAAATACCAAGATTTTATTTCCAATATGGGGGTTTTAAGACAGATTTTGCCATTCTGCAGAAGAAAGGCCCCGGGTTTATCACTGTTGAAGCAACTGCTTTTCGAGGTGTAGCCCAAAGACAAGATGATTTTCAGAAGAATTGAAGTACCACTCAATTGGCAACCCCAGCATCACATTCCTTCCTACGTGTGAGTTCCCTTCTCCCAACCCCATGCTCATTCCTCCCAGCCACATCCTTTCTCTTGCCATCACTGAAGTCAATGTATTAACATGAAGGCACATTTTAAGCCCAAACTCACAAAAATAGAGTCCCTGTCTTAGTTCCAGCCTGGACAATGATGGTGAAGGTGAGTTCATCCCGCACAGAAAACACCCAGAGCAGTGCATGGGAATTCCAAAGCTTCAAGTCCCCCCTATGAACAATCCATTCAGTGAGAGGATTAATTCATAAGTTAAGACAAAAGGAAATTGCACCCTGCTCCTGTAACACACAAAGTGGCAATACTTACAGGCAATAAAACTTACTCACAATTTGAAAACAGCTCCTCAAACCACTGTTTGAACCGTTTCTCTCAGAGTATTTTTCCTCCCATGGAAATAATGCTGCCCCTGATGGCAGCGGCTCTCTACCACACAATTGCATTTCAAGGCTTTGTGAGCTGACAGAGGCACCAGCCTGAGCCCTACACGGGCACAGAGACCAGGGCAGAAAAGTGCTGGTTTGCACCCCACAAAAGTGGCTTCAGAGGGCACAAGCCCCAAGAAGAGGGCTCAGGGAAATGCCAGGAGTACCAGCAGTTTCAGGGAGGACTCAGTGGTCTGTGACCTGCATTGGCTGGGGGACAAGCAGGGACAACAGGAGCAGCCTTTGATGGCCAAGGTGAGATGATCCCAGAAACTCAGAGTATGAAGCTCAGCACATCCAAGGAGCCCCTTCTCCCATGGAAACACGGCAGCCTATTTTGCAGGTTTGTACCCCATCCAGCCTCCAGAATGCCTGGGAACACCCAGCACTTCTTAGGGAACCTAACCTTGGCTTTCAGCAAACAGTTAGAGCAATGGCAGTGCTCTCCCAGGCTGCCAACACAGATTCATCTCCCCCTCTCCCCCAGTTAAAGATTTTTCCCAGCACCCCATTTCTCCTGAGTTAACAATGACACTCAGTGGTCAGGAGGATTCCCTGCAGTCTACACTCCTGCTCCAGCATCCAACAGTTAATATTTGTTATATGTTGCACACAGCAACTCTCTCCCATGAGTGTCAGAGCTTAAGTTATACAGAAAGATCACAGAAGAGAAGGCTTAATAAAAAAGAAAAAACCAAACCATAATCTCTTTTCCAATTTGCTCAGTGACCTGGGAAAAATTTTCCATCAATCGACATCCAGGCTATAAAAAAAAAAAGAAGATGAGACCAGAGGAGGCAAAGGCAGCTCTAGATGAAATTATTAAACAGAGAACACGTGGTCAGAGCAAGTCCCACTTGCCACAACAGAATTCCTCCTGTGTTTTGGTTCTGGTAAGTCGTGGTGTGATGGATAAGCAGGAGAAGATCAGAAGAAAATGCTTTTGTGCATGGACAAATACCTGATGAATAATCAGAGGCCACTTCCATCCAGGCTATAATCAGCAGGTTTGGAGGACTCCTGGGTCTGCAGCCACACAAATCCCATGGCTGCCGTGCCTTTCAGGTCTGACCTAGACACAGTGTAGCTTTGCAAAGAATTAAGTGTTTGATTTACAGTGTTCCGATGCTGAAAGAAAAACAAGCAGTTAGATACCTCACTTCAGCCACTGTAACATTATGCATCTCCCAGGTTCTGTTTCTCATAGTAATTCTCTTCCCCTAAGTGCTGTGCTTATTATTTTTCCAGGAAACACTTTGACACTTTTTTTCAATGTGTCTGGACTGTACCTTAAGCAAATGCACACAAAGCAGGAATTATTCCTTCAAGTTCTTTTACAGTGTAAAGCACAGGGAATTTTAAGTGTACTGCTACACTGGCACAGTCTTAGAGCAGGTATTTTACTCCTTCTAACAATAATCATTGTGTTCATTTAAGATTGTTCACTTCTCTAGAACATTAATGTGCCACAAAGAAAAAGGGTTTCCACCCTATTTATTTGCAAAGGGAATTCATGTCAGTCTTACACAGGGATCTGGTTTTTTCTCTTACCATTGTGGCATCACTGTTTCCCACCATTCCAGGGAGAGCATCAGTAAGATCTACCTTGTTATTAAACATTATTGTAGCTGCCAATTCAAGCACTGAGAAGACAGGACATGCAAGGATTCACCTTTGGCTCCCAGCATGTGTTACATTAAGATCCTAACTCTATAATAGGATCTGCCTTCGAGTTCTCTGCATTTTTTATGCTCAGAACTGCACCCACTGAGCATAATTTAGGCTCCCTAAAGGCAGCCCTGGCAAAGCCCACATCCCTGCAGGAATGGTCAGGGAATAACCCAGCTGCACTGAGCACTTGGGAATGTCCACCATGGGCTGCTGCTGCAGGAATGTCAGCAAATAAGACACCAGAAGACCAAGCTTAAAATGAGGAGCTGAAAACCATTTGGGAAAGCCATCACTTAAGCAACTTCCCCAGCACCACGTGAAAAGTCAATGCCATTTGGAAGGGAGCTGAAGCAGCACTGGGGCTCCCTGCAGTGAAGCACCCTCAGGTCACCAGGCAGGGACATCCCAGGTGCCCCCTTGCCCGTGGTAAGAGCTACAAAACACTCCAAGGCACCCAAGCACAGAATTTTAGAGGCATTAGTGGCTGAGGTTGAAGAAATCTCCTCTGGGTTGCACACAGCCTGAATAAACAAGGCCAGTTGAGCACTGATGAGCAAATTGCAATGCCCTCACAGCCACTGGGCCCTTCTTAGCTAAAGGCATGTTATAATTAGCTCCATCTCTTCAGGATGGACAGCAGCACAGAAAATAACACTCCCTTCCCTCTTGTTTACCGTTCTAATGATGGAAGGGTAAATCAAAGTGCTCCATCATAAAGAAGCATGAGAGAAACACAGGTTTCTACCTCCCATAAAACATTAATCAGATTCACTCATCAGAAAAAAATAAAAAATCTGATTATTGAACAGACATTTAAATCACAATTCAGAAGTTGTCCAGCTGCCAAAATAAGGGAACTCAATTTTGTCAAGCTCTGCCATATTAATAGAAACCCCTGCCAGATTAATCAGCCTGGAAAGCCAGCAAAGTGCCCCAAAGTGTGATGTTTGCCCACAGAACTCAGCTCCCCTTGTCAGGCTCCTGCAGCATTGACACCACTCAGGAATCCACCTTAGGAAGTTGCTCAGCCTTTACCAAGGATTCACTGGTGGAGTGCCCTGCTCACCAATCCTCAGGGACACCGGACACAGCAGCCAAGAAGGTCGTTTTATTTACATGGCAAGTGCTGACCATTTAATTGCTCTGCAAGCCCATCGTGGGCAGGTAATTACAGGCCACCTGCCAACTAATTATTTCTTCCCTTTCCCCATCCTCAAGCCTTGCAGCTGCCACATAACAGTGATCACACTGACCTCACTCAAACACCCCACAATAAACACCCAGTTAACCAAGAAGTCTATTTAGTCAATAATAGCTGCTATTAATATTAATGACCACCACATTTGCATATTGCTGGGGAAATTATTTCCTTTCTGAGACCTCGGGGGCTGCTGGAAAGCAAAGGAAGGTCAGGCAGAGATGAAACCTGTTACGGGATTTGCTCTGCTGAGGTGACCCAGCAAGGGGCAGCCTCTGCCCCAAAAGCTCCTGTGCAGGTGTTCCATGGCATGCCAGACCTTGGGGAGCCAAAACTCCTCCAGAACAACAGAAGCAGGAATGCTCCCAAACCTCCTGGTCTCTTCCCACATCAGCCCTGATGCCCAGCAGAGCTGCCATCCAAAGCCCAGGCACCCCATGGGCAACCAGGATGGGGGGGGAAATGCTCTCCTTTCCAACATCATCTTTCACAGGCCCAATTCATCCCCTGAAAATATATCAATTTAAACCCCCTCCCTCCTGAATTCTTTTTGAAAACTCCACCTTGGGGTCTTGTATCCTATCCAAGTGAAAATAGAGGACATGCAGAAAATAAGGGGATCATCAAAATAGGAACTCCAAGTGCTAAAGAGTTAAGAAAGGAGAATAAAAAGAATTTATTCCTGACATTTTAACTGTGGAAAACAAAGCACTTCACAACAGTGACAAACTTGAGAGTCTGTTTACAGGAAAGAATTTATCCCAAATCCCACAGACAGCAAGCATTGCATTGAATTGCTGTCCCAACAGCACCAAGGATTGCATTGACCTCCCAACAGCAACTTCAGTGTTCCAAGGACTTCAAATATCTGACAGGTGACAGTCGAGGTTCTTGGTCTGTTATGCAGCTGCCCTAATAATATTAACCAGCTTTCCCAGGCTACACACATTCATTTGGGAGCACATGGTTTCTAAATTCAGGCCATCTGAGCAACAAAAAGACTTGGTGGGATGTTTTGGTGGCACAGAGGACCAGCAGGCAGGTGCAGTTTGCCCAGAGGGTGCTGCACCAGCCAGGCTTTGTGCTTTCTGCCTGGCCGAGTCAATGACATGACAAAACATCCCAAGGCAACATCACGTGGCTGTCTGGTTGGCCCTGCAGAAGGTGCTGGATTGTCGTTTTGAGCCCTTGCTTAACAAAAGAAACTTCCTGCAGATGACAAACAGGAACATGACACTCCTTTTCAATCTGGACAAAGCAATGAAGTCTCATGCCACCATAGCACACAATTACATTTGGGCTCTTTTAATGCAATGCAATATTGCTTTGCTAAAATCCTAGGAAATCCAGAAGGCAGTGAAGGGGGAATGTAAACACTGAGTGCCCCTTAGCCTGGAAGTTTGAGGCACCAGAGCAGAGCCTGGAGCCCTTTGGTGCCGTGTAAACTGTTCTGTTACATAAGCATGTCTGCTTATGGCTTAACTCATGGCTATAAATCCCCTCCAGGCTGGTAACAGGAGATGTGCCTCAGTGCAGAAAAGTCAGTTATTTATTTATTTTCCAGGTTTGGGGCATTGAGAGAGCTCAGCTGGTTTTAACTCTTTCTGGGTTTGATGGTTATTCCCCAGCACAGCTTGCCCTTGTTTTGGCCACGAAGCTGTGCCCACTTTGCACCCCTGCTGAGCTTTTCCTCCAGTTGTATCTCTTGCCTCAAATTCCTGAAATCCTACTATAGGGATTTTTTTTTCCCCTATCTACAAATAGCAAAAAAAACTGGCATAAAGTCTGTGGGATGGGGGAAGGGTGTCCAGGAATGATGAGCCCAGATCTGGACCTGACAAGTCGTGGGGGTGCTGCCAGCGTCTCAAGGAAGCCGAGGTGGGACAGGTTTGTGGCAGCTGGCAGTGCTGCCCTGTTTGGGCCAGCCTGCACCACACCTTCAGCACCTGGGTGGCCCCAGGGAGATGATACCTGGGCACTCACTGCAGCTGGAACCGTTTGTGTGAACACCTCTTAATCCACGTGATCCCAAGGAAGAAGTGAAGTGATGCTCGTGCTGGCACTGGCATCCAACGAGGAGAAGTGGGATGAATTAAGATTCCTGTTCCCTGGCAACTTTAAAGCCTTCTTAGTATGCTAATTAAAAAATAAATAAAAATTTAAAATGACATGGTTTTTAAATTAAAACTGCAGGCAAATTGTGCAGGGTAATTTTTTTTTTTTAAGGTCAGAAACCAATCAAAATTCCATCCTTCATAAATGCACACAATTCATTCAGGCACCTTTGTTGAAACGGTGGATTTCTTTCCAGTAATTTAATAGCTGAATGAGTTTAGCGCAGAAAAACAAACCTTCATCATTGATATTCACAAACCAGAGGGATTTCACAAAGTCTACTTGCATTTGACATCTCTCACAGCTCCAAACAGCCAGTGCTCATTCCGTGGGACTGTTTGTTCCTGGAAAATGCAGCCCCAGCTCAACTTCATAGATCAGGTTGTCTAGAACAAACATTTTGTACTTGCAAACAGTGTCTTAATTGACTAAATGAAAAAAGCAGAACACTCCCTCCACGTAACTGATGGGGATGTATTTTCTGTGTCTCCTGCCACATTTCCAAGGATATACATCAGGGCAAGGAAAAATTACTTGATCCCATGTGTCAAAACTCCGTGGAGTTTTCATGCCTGGGTCTCTGTCCAGGTACTGATGAAACCTGCCTGGTTTTCTGGCATGAGGAGGGGCTGATGTCTAGACAGACACACGCCGTGAGTCAGACCACTGTCCCTCAGCTCAGGGGACTCTCCAAACTCAGTTATCACTTAATGCACATCTTTGGCTTCATCCTTAACCCTTCAGCATCTTTGTCATGCAAGCCACACCATGAGGCACATTTCTGTATTAATGCTCCACATCCCTTCAAGGCTCCAGGCAAGCCTCTGAAAATTTCCTTTAATTCAAAATTTTCAGGCTGCAAATGAGTCTCCAGCAATGAGGGCAAAAATCCTTCCCTCGTCGTACCAGAATTTCTAAGTGGCTCTTGTTTACTCACATCTCCCAGCACAAGTCAAAGGTGTTTGAAGGAGCTTTTTAGGGATTAACAGAAGACACAGATCATCATTATTAAGCGGCAAAATTAATTAATGTTCAACAGGCTGGAAAACAACTTTAGATTTCCAGTGCAAAAATGCTAATTCCCAAAGGTGGCATTCTCAGTGCTCACCTGGCTCCTTTACACCAAAAGGATCAAGGGGAGGAGTATTTAAGTTATGCATTTTGAAAGGGAAAGTGAGTGCTGAGAAGCCCCAAGCAAGTCAGGCACAGGAGCCAAATGGTCCCAGTTCAAAATGGGTCTGATGGTGGGACACAACCCATCCTGCCAAGGCCAGTAACAGCTCATGCAACTGAGAGGCCCCTCAGTTTTAGTTTAAAGCTCTTCAGTGCAGAAAGAAAGAGCCTTTCCATGGCCCAAGTTCCATAATCATTTTGTTTCCAAACAAAACACCACATTAAAGTTGGACTTCCCTGCCTGTGGATGTGTTTTCTGCCCCTTGCCTTGTCCTTTCAGCAGACCCCCTGCTGCTCCACTGCACTGGTTGAGAAGGTGTCTCCACCACCACCACCACCACCAGCCTCTCCCTGACCCGTGCAGGACACCGAGACACGAAGGTATTCCCCGAGCTCCCAGTCCCTGAGGCAGCACCACTGATGGAATGTCCTTGGGGCCAACTCTGCCATCGGACAGAGCCCCTGGAGGTGGTTTGACAGAGCCAGACAGTGCCAGGGCCATTTAGAGCTTCCTTTCTTCCCCCTCCACATTGCACCCTGTTTCTGGCCCTGCCACACCCCCAATTCCCAGGTTAATTATGCAAGACCGACACAGAACCCTCTTTTTCCTGACACCACATTTTTATGTCCATGCATAAAGCACTCCCCACCCCCTTCCTCCCCCTCCCTGATATATCAAACCCCCATATCATTTATTAATCCCTTCAAAGTGCAGCCTCCAAGAGCCTGTTCTTGTGTTGATGTTGAAGCACCAGAGCTGCCAAACCCACAGGGCAGTGTCCAAAGCAGCAGTTCTTTTGGCAGTGCACAGAACTGCATGTGATGGATCCAGCACAACAGCAAGAGCTCCAGCAGCTTTGCCTGATCTCTTAGGAATGGAACACGAGGTATTTTTTTCTTAAGTGCAAAGCATTTAATATTGTAACAGCAGCTAAACTCATTAAGCCAGTCCAGACAATGATCACATCATTATCATAATTCCATTTAAAGCACTTGCCTCTTGTAAGAGGGCCCACACAGCACAATCATTACAGCTTTTGCTGGCAGTGAGAGTCCCTGTTTGTTGGGAGGGGGAGAAGTGAATTGAAGCTTCCTCATTTTTTGTAGATTGAGACCTCAATTAGGAAATTAATGACTTGCTGAGGCTGCCACAATATTTCAATGTCCTGATTTTTTTCACTGAAGACCACAGAAACATCAGTGGACTTCAAAAGCTGAGCAAATTGACCTCCCTGCTTGGGAGCCAGCACCAATATGCACTTTACTGATCACCCCTGTCCTGCTCAGAATAAAATTCATGTTTCTTGTGAGTCGTGGGTGTTTTGCAAGTGCAGGAAGAGAATATTCACGTGGTTTCTATAGGGAGCACATACAGCACCTGAGAAGAGATAATCCCTTGTCACATCTCAAGCCTGCAGGAAGGCAGAGCATTCCCTAAAGGGCAGCAAGGAAAGGAAACTTATTGTGAAAATCCCATTGTGGAGCGCTAAGCAGAAGTGCCAGGAATTGACCCCCAGTGCTGCTGCCTTCATATCCCACCCAGCACCTGCAGAAAAGAAGCTGCTGTGCAGGTCGTGAGAGAGACAAATCTTTTCTGACAGTCTGACAGCAGAATAAAGCCACTCAAATCTGGAAAGTGACTGATTTAGAACAGGCTGCTGATCAGGCATCCAGTGTCAGCTGAACTTTGCATTCATTTCCGAGCTCCAAACACACTAAGTTGCACTTTTTTCCCTCAAGGACTGTGTGTTCACATTTTCAAGCTGCCAGGTGAAGAATATTGATGGATAACTCCATGGCACTGGGAAAAGTGGCTTTCCACAAACCACTGCATTGCCCAGCTATTCACTGTTTCCTGCAATTCATCAAGTGAAACTACAAGGCAGCAGATTTTAAACAAAGATGTGAAAATAAACACTTCCTGCCCACAATGCTTAATTAAACTGGGAAAAGGTCTGTCCCAGCCTGATGTGGCCAAAAGCCAGGAGCCAGCACTGCCCATGTCCACGTCTCCCCACTCTGATGGGCTCTGTGCAGTGATTTTCTTTCTTGCTCTTGAAGATCCCTGCAAGAAGAGCAGTATCAGCTTGATGCTCTTTCCTCAAGATCCTCCAGCAGTAAATCCAGAAGGGGCATCAGCTTTATTAATGAAAGATCTCCCAATTTTCAATCCCCTCGATTTGTTTCCCACTAGTGATTTTTTCTCTTCTCTCCCACAAGAGTCAGAGCAAGAAGTGAAGGCTGCAGCCCGAGATCCCATGGCTCCCATCAGCTCTGCATCACTGGGACACATCCTGGGAGCTGGAGGAAGGCACGTGGGCAAAGGGGTTGGAATGTCCTCAGGAGCTGGACAAGGAGTTGCACAGAGTTCCATCTCCCTGATTTCAGACTGCTGGGACAGGCTGGCACAGGAGGGCCAAGAGAGAGCATGGCAAGGAATGCACTGAGAGCAGCAGGAGTGAAGGGCTAAGGAAGCAATGCAGCCCTACCATCAGGAGAAGAGACTAACCAAAAAAAAAAAAAAAAAGGGGGGGGTTGTTTGGAGAACAAATCATCTGTACTGTTGGAGTAAACAAGTGTTTCAAATGCTGCCAAAAGTTGTAAGCCACGGAACAACAGAATGGTCTGGGTTGGGAGGGACCTTAAAGCTCATCTCATTCCAACTTCCTGCCATGGACAGGGACGCCTCCCACTACACCAGGCTGCTCAGAGCTCCATCCAGCCTGCCCTTGGACACTTCCAGGGATGAGGAATCTCCATTTGCAAAGGATCAGCAGTTCCTGTGTCAGGGCTCTTGTTAGTCCACACCAGAGAGGCCAAAAGGGACTGAGCCCCTGCCTTGTGCTGCAGCAAAGTACTCCCACTGCTGGGGGACTTCGTACCACCTCCTTCTTTTGGGGATATCAGCAAGCCTGGGGAAATCCTGGGCTCAGCCCTTTTTCCTCTCCATGGGGCCTCTGTTTTTCTCACCTGCTGGTTTTATGTACAAACCTTGCACTTCTGAATTTTTTGTTTGCTTTAGCTGAAAGTGTCCAAGGCACTCAAAATTAACAGGAGGAACTTGTCTGTGCAGAGCAAGTGGTCACAAGGGGTTCATTTTCTAGTGAAAGGGGCTAAAATGTGCCGTTTTCCTGGCCATTGTGTTATTTCAAGGAGGAGAAGCACAGTTCATGATCAGAACATTTTGACATGGTACATTCTGGTTCTTTTCCTCCTGGGCTGCAAGCCTGGCTGGCTTCAGCCAGAGAAAGCAAAAAGGATGATAACAAGTTATCTGTGCTGGGTGTGCTGCCCATGCCAGCAGCTGGGAGCACCTGCTGCCACAGGAAATGCTTTTAGTCATTTTTTTGGCTATGAGTCAGACTCTCTAAGCTCCCTCCAGAGTACACAGATTTCTATTTTGCAACACTTCTGTCCTGGTTAGAGTAACCAGGATCAGTCTGTCACTGGGTGGGGGTGGATTCTAAACCCTCTGGGTCATTCTTCTCATGAACTGCTCACCATGGACCATTGGCAGCAGCTGCCCAGGGCACACCCCACCCCTCAGGGCACAAACTGGGTGTTTGGGAACTTCTGTGGGATAAGGAAGTTTTCCTGTCTTCACACCAATGACTCAGGGGTGAGAACTCCCCTCCAGGACCCACCAGCACCTCCACACCCACCTGAGGGGTCATGTCTGCTCAGGGGCCATCAGGGATGCCAAAAATATGCCAGGACTGACCTCCCAGAGTAAATCACCCCTTGGGAAACTCCCCACCCTGGGGGAGGGACTGGGCATCCCCATCTGAGCCCAAGCAGAGATAAGATTGGGGTTTGGGGACTGGGATCCCTCCTCAGATCCAGAGGAGGAGCAGAGCCTCAATAGGACTGAGACTGCCACCAGACTGCAACCATCATTGTCACCAGCAGGTTTCTTCCTTTCTTCTTACTCTGAACCCAGGGTGCCCACGTGGTGCTCAGCACAGGGGTTGGTGAGCTCCATTCTGCTCGTGCCCCACCGTGCTGGGCTGTACAGCTGGTGTTTTTGTGGCACAAATGAATTTTCCTTCTGTCTCAGTGTATTTTGTGATCTTTCATGGAATTGTTCTTCTGGCTTGCAATCCCATTCTGAGTTGGATTCATTTCTCCTTTCTCTGAGAGTTCATTTCTGCTGGAAATCATCACTGCACATGGATAAATGAGGAGCCAAAGGCTTGGCTCCACTCTGGGCTGCATTGCTGAGATTGTTGATGGCAACAGTCTGCTGCAGAGCATGGGAGGACCTTGAGAAGCACCAGAACACAAAACAACTCCATGGGCTGCTGCTGTTCATCACCTCCCATGGACTCCAGAACATGCCAGCTCAGACAACAAGAGGGCTTTACAAGCAACAGCCTTTCCCTTTCAGCTCTGGCATCTGAAAGCCAAGCTCAGCCCTCCCTCACTCCTGGAATAAGACTGCAGGAGGGATCAGACAGATGTGTTCTTAAACATCTCCCAACTTGTATTAAAATTCAACCCTGTGAGGTCAAAAGTCACTCCCAGGGAGAATAAATCAGCCAGATTTCCTTGATTTGCCAGGCAGGAAATTAGAGGACAGCTCTTGTTTGTGCACAGCACAACTGTTGGACTGCAACACTCTTCCCTGTGCAAACCCACATTGATGTCTGCATGATGATGAGGGTTCTGCCACTCAAGGGAGCTCACTCATGCCATGCTGAGAAGTGCTGCACATCTTGATGCCTCTCCCAGAAATGACTGCACATACAAAAGCACACACACAGGTGAAAAGATATCCCATTTTTCCTTCTTAGGATTGTTTTCTGGTTTGTTCCTTCCAGGGCCAAGTTTCAACAAATTCAAGAATTTCTGACAATGCAATAGCTCATTTTCTAACCCTGCCCTCAGGTTCTTGCTGAAGGTTTGGTTACAAGCTCTGTCCTCCCTGTCTTCTCATGTTTAAAGAAGGTAAATGAACATGTTTAAAAGTACAACTTTTTGAAGGGGGTGGAGGAAAGGAAAAGAAAAAAGAGCTATCTGCTCCACCATTCCATTTCATTTGGAGACTCTTGGCAGCAGATAATGAACTTTGAGTATCAGTAAGATTGCATAATCCAGCCACCCACTACCGGGCTGCTTAGCACAAATTGGGGTGTATTTTTCCCCTTGCCAAACTGTTCCTGCAGCAGGCCCCTGAATTGGCAGGAATGCTGTTGCTGTTCTGGCTGTAGAGCACGTTGAAGGGGAACACTCCATTCCACTGGGTCAAATTTATCCTCAGCAAGCTCTTCCTTCCTGCTCGTGGTGTTCCCTACTCTGGAAAAAGCCACCAGAGCATCCCCAGCCCTGTTCCTGGCTCATCCATCATCCAATTCCACAGCTCCACCACATCATCTTTCGTTGGGAGCCTGGAACAAACATCAGATGGATCTACCTCATCTGAAATAACTCCCCTCAATGGGCAGCATGGAACATGCCCAGCACAGGACTCATGTCACATGGAGGGACAGGAGCTGCATTGGAGACTGATCTGCCTTATCTTCAGGAGAAGATCCCTGCTCAGCCAAGCCACCTCTGCCCCACCTGCTTGACTTCCAGCTTTTGGAAACTGCTGCTCCTGTGCCCTTAGAAGGTGATGTTTGAGAAGTGCCCACAGCAGATTCCCACAGGGACATCTGCTTTTTCTCTTATCCCCTTTATTCTTGCCCAGGGGCTCTCAATTGTTGCCTCCCAGGGGGTTCATTGCAGGGTCCCACACAAGGGCATTCTCCTCTTCTGCACCTCAGCGTGGAAGAAAACACACCCTGGTCATGATGATGAGGCCTTTGATATGGGCAAGGTCAGCTTTGCTCTCAGTAGGAACCTTTGATAGGCAAACTTATTTCTTGTCCAAGGTATCATCATCTCCTCTGAGACACGGTGACTGAAGAGGCTGGGGAGGTGTCCTGAGCCCCAGGGACAGAATGAAGATCAGCTTTTTTTAATTTATGAGAAGTACCCATTAATTCCACTGATGCTTCTTATTCTTCAAACTAAGCCAGAAAGCAAAAACTCAAACCTCAAAACCTCAGCCCTAGTACCAGGGTTTGAAATACCCAGCAGAAAAGCACAGCCAAGTACCCCATTCCCAAACTCAGAGCTCTCCTACAAGGCAAAAAAAAACCACTCCAAAATGAACGAAGCAGATGTGCATTACCACAGAAAACTGAAATAACACAAGTTGTAACATTACCAGTGTTTGTATCAAGCTTTTGCTTAAAATCATTAACCTTTTCATACCTTGCTTTGTGGCTGAGCACTTTCTCTTCCACATGATGTTCTTCTGAACACAAAAGTACTCCCACATGAATTCAGCCTAATGAGAGAAGTCTGTGATGACACTTAACATCCCCCATTTATCTCTCAAAGAGAAACAGCATTAGTACATTGCCCACACTCATAAATTTGCTTCACATTGGTTTCTGTGGTGAACTTAGTCCCAGGCCAGCTCCATTAGCTTCAGCTTTGGTGGTTTTATACTGGGCTTCGTTTGAAATCCACCACCTGCTTGCACCAGAGAGCTCTGGGACAGGAATCAGCTCAGGATTAAGGTCAGCTGAGTTCACAAACCAGCAAGTGATTCAAAGGGGCCATAGCAATTCTCCTGATACATCCCCACTGCCCCTGCCCCAAAGTGATTACCAGTGATGAGTCTGTGTTAGGAGCTGGCAGGACCTGGCACAGACAAATGCCAGATCTGTCTCTCCATGGCACAGAGGGGACAAACCTGCCTGCTTGACACATCCAATTCCCTCACTGCACCATCACCCCATTTTCTGAGCCTGACAGAACACAGCCAGCCTAAGGTCTCTAAGCCAAAAGTCACCTGTCCTGGTTATGGCAGCCAGGACCAGTCTGTCACTGGGTGGGGGTGGATTCTAAACCCTCTGGGTCATTTTTCTTATGAACTGCTCACCATGGCCCATTGGCAGCAGCTGCCCAGGGCACACCCCACCCCTCAGGGCACAGGGGGGTGTTTGGGAACTTCTGTGAGATAAGGAAGTGTTCCTGTCTTCAAACCTATGGCTCAGGTGTGAGAACTCCCCTCCAGGACCCACCAGCACTTTCACACCCACCTGAGGGGCCTTGTCTGCTCAGGGGCCATCAGGGATACCAAAAATATGCCAGGATTGACCTCACAGAGTAAATCACCCCTTGGGAAACTCCCCACCCTGGGGGAGGGACTGGGCGTTCCCATCTGAGCCCAAGCAGAGATAAGATTGGGGTTTGGGGACTGGGATCCCTCCTCAGATCCAGGGCAGGAGCAGAGCCTCAATAGGACTGAGACTGCCCCCAGACTGCAACCATCATTGTCACCAGCAGGTTTCTTCCTTTCTTCTTACTCTGAACTCAGGGAGCCCACGTGGTGCTCAGCACAGGGGTTGGTGAGCTCCATCCTGCTCATGCCCCACTGGGCTGGGCTGCACATCTGTTTTTGTGGCACAAATGAATTTTCCTTCTGTCTCAGTGTATTTTGTGATCTTTTATGAAATTGTTCTTCTGGCTTGCAATCTCATTCTGAGTTGGATTCATTTCTCCTGCCGGTTTAACTCTCAACCAGCACACCTCCTGAGGATGGGGAATTATGTTTGGCACCTTCAGTGGTCAAATACTGTGACAGCCCCATCATTTTACAAGTGTCTCAACAGGTGAAGAGCACACCTGCTTCTGATTCCACCCCCCAGACTGGGATTTGTCCAGGGCTAGCTAAACTGGGCTTCCAGTAAAACAGCTTTTTTTCACTTGTTAACATAAAGCAAAGCAAAACGCAGTAAAGTTGTGTTTCTCTGTTGAGAAATAACATGATCAAGATAGCAAACAACATCAAACTGAATAGCCAGCCCTGCCCTTCCTGGCTATTAGGGGGGGATAAAAAAAGAGATGCAGTAACTTTGAAGGAAGCACAGAGCCATGCTGTCAACCAAACGTCTTGACTTGAGAAATTAGAATAATTACCAGTGCTCTCCTTCCTGGTTGATGAAGTCTCAGGAGAGCTTTAGACCTGAAGTGTCCTGTAAGTGCAGCACAGCTTGAGCCCAGACAAGTACCTCAGGAAAACACGGGGAGACAAGGGCTTTAACTTAGTTTCATTATATAACACTGAAGATAATTTGGGTTGATTCGTTCCTGAATGAAGCCAAATGAGCTGAAATAATGCATTTAAGGTGTCACCAACTCCAGAAACTAAAGGTAAATATCCTGAAAATCAGTGAGCCTGATTTCTAAAAACTAAGGATGAACAAAGTAAGCAGAAGAGTGGGAAGTAAGACTTGAACTATCCTCATGCTGGAACTCTTCTGTGGTACAACAAGTAACCTAGAGAAGTTACAGGTACTTTTAAAAAGTACAAATTGGCTTATTCCTAATAAGTTTCAGCTCAATTCTGGGTTGTATGGAGTTGGGGAACATTTCTAGTGAGAGCAAACACATCAGAGTTCAGTAACTACTGAAACAACAGGAAAGAGGCATTGAAGAAATGTCCATACCCACAGCAGAGGCTGCAGGAAAACCCTCAGTTCTGGCACTACCAAACGTTTGACCTGGGAGCTCAAAGAATCTGTAAAAGTGCTTTAATGATTTTAGTTATTTTTATTGTAATTATGTTATTAGTACCAAGTTTATTGCAATGCCTACAAATCTTTGCTAGAAGAACAGAACTATTTCTTTTAAAGAAAAAGGGGGAGATGTGGGATCTTTTTATATAGAAAGCATGGGCCTCACTACCAAGGAATCACTGAGGGTATAAAAGACAAGGGAAGACACAGAAGTGCAGAAACAAGTTACTAAAAGAAGACAAATGACCTTGAGGGAGTAGCTGATAGAAAAGGAACGTGCAGATGGATCATAACAGAATGTGGACAGACCAGAGGCCCACCAATCATACCAGCAGAAGGGTCGCATGCCAAGGGAGTGAACGATGTATGCACCCAATCAATGACAATGCAGGTGTGTACAGAAGAAAAGTCACTATATAATAACTGTGTTGAGCTCAATAAACAGCTTCTCAACATCATCTTGGTGTGTCAGAGTGGTCGGGCCTCGCACGGGAACGGGTGACGCAGCAAAACCCCTCTGCCTTACAGGGCAAAACCTGCTTAATTTGCACCTTTTGGGATGGTTAAAACATGACCCACCCCAGTGGGAATGGCTGGAAGTGTGAGCTCATATAAAAGAAGTCGAATGCAGTGCAGTGATTGTCACTCAGTCAGCAGTTGCTGTGTAATATGAGTAAGGGACACATTAACTCTGCTCCAAATAATTGGCTCAATAGGTTTATTATAGGACCGGGGTTGCATTTTAAAACACACCTGATTTATTCTTCATGAGCAAGGAGTATTTACTACATCTGTGATAGCTCTGTAGATTCAGATCTCATTTTTTAAAATGATTAATTGGTATTTAATTAGCATGCATTACCATACCAGTTATCTACAGCCTAGTTGGGAATGCAAATATAATTCTAATAATTACATAACTGGTTATGCTTTCAAGAGCCTAATACATAATGCAGTGCAGGCAGCTTCCCTTGGCAGAGAAAAGAGCATGTAACACAAACAGAGCAACGTTTTAAAAATGCCTAAATCCTCTTTGCAAAATGGAATTTGATCTAAATCAAGAACTCTTAGGCTTTCTAGTTCTCCAGGGCCACATTTTTGTGCTGCTGCCTTTCTCAAGCCCTGCTGCCCAACCCCACGAGCACTTGTATTCCTGCTGGTTGGCACATGTCAGACCATCCACCACTTCCCAGGTTGGTCTGTGCCACCCTGGGGCTGATCCTCGAGGATCCAAGGTGGGATTTCTCACCTAGGCACTCCTGTCAGTGCTGCCCAGGTGAGCACGTGCAGCCTGGGGCAGGTGGGACCGTCCATCCCACCTGGCCCAAACACCTCCTCAGGGCTTGGCCATTCTGCCCCCCTGTCTGTGTGAAGGCAGTGGCACATCAACAGGTGGGATCCCTGCAGCAGATCTGACTTTGGCAGCAAACAACAGGGGGTTGCACAGCTGCCAGCCTGAGCAGGGGGAGCTCACAGCAGTCAGGACCTGTTGCTGACAAGATCATCGTGATAATGTCCTGCCCCTTTCCCTCCCTGTCAGTGGCAGCCCCTTTTTCAGCCACTCTCTACAGGGTATACACTAACCTCCATGAGGAGCTGGCCTGATGAGCCTGAGCCCTGAACAGGCAACTGGGAGCTGCACAGGGGCACTGGAGGGTTGCACTCTGCATTTGTTCTACAGCTTGGGCCCCCAAAACTGTTTCAGTGTCTAAACCCCAGTGAATTTTTAATCAAAATGTATGATTCTGCATCTCTAAGTCCTTTAAGAAAAGTAAAGTATATTTTTTTAAAAAATACATGAAGCAGCTTGGAAAGACCTTTACAATGGCACTTTTCTAGGATTAATGAAATTTGGTCCTATTTGAGGACCATCACAGGGCTTGGAAGAGGCTCTTCCCTTGTCTAAGATATGCCTTTGTAACAGTAATTGCAAAGCAGAAGATTCTTTCACTACTCTTCGGTATGTGAGGCTCTTGAGATGTGTTTGAATCTCAGCTGAGCTGCAGTGCTGGGACACCTCGAGGACTGAGCAGAGGTGGCACCTTCAGCCAAAGCACCACCACAACATGCCAGACACCTCAGCACTTCCCTGGCAGACAAACACTTCTCCAGCCTCCTGCCCTGCAGTGCTGTGCTAATTCAAAGTGTCAGTGCAGAGAACAACCCCGGGGCCACTGCCACATGAAGATCAGCAGAACCAAGTCATAGCACTCAGTGCATGCATTCATCATTTCTCCAGTGTGTAAGGAAGGTCTTGAAAGCCCACCCTGAATCCCAGAGGGTCTGTCAGATACTCTCCTCCCTTCTTTCAACTCCATGTTCCCAGCAGGGACATGTTTCATGAACAGATTAGAAAGGGGTGGGGGAAACAGGGAGCTCTTTGGAAAGTGAAGAACAACACACCTCCTGCTCTTTCTCCCACGTGGGGAAGATGTTCCAGCCCACAGCTCACCAGCCTGAAGCCTGAAGGAGGAAAGCTGATTATACCCCATAGCAGAGAACCTTTTACCTAATCTCTCACCCCCACTATTTGGGGTACCATGGAGGGCTCTTTTCCACCAGTCACATCCCCCCTGGTGCTGACAGGTGAAACTGCTGGTGTCCCCACACATCCACCCCCTGAGCTCTAAGGAAGGCAGAGAAATCCCAGCCCTTTTTCTGCACTGCAGCAGAAAAACCCACCCCCCTGGCTGGTGGCTGTGGTGAAAACCCATCAGGTCCAATTCTTTACTCCACCACCTCCAGCCCTTCCTCTCCAAAGTCCCACACCTCACATACATGGGCTGTTTTTGCAAACTTTGAGCTGGTTCTCTCTCCACCTGCAGCTCAGGGTACAGGAGGTCTCCTGCAACCCTTGGTAAGACTCTGCAACTCTCTTAACAAGATGAACACACTTGGTGTGTGTCTACAAACACAACCATCTGTACACCTTAGGCCAAAGACACTCACCTTCCCTGCTGTTGGGTCTGGGTTTGCAGCTGGTGAGAGGAGGAGGAGGAGGAGGACACCAGAGCATCCTACAGCTGCACTTCATGGGGGCAGAAAGGCTGCATTTGGCAGCCTGGCAGAAACAACCCCGAGACGTGGCATTTTCTCTGAGTTCAGTGACTCCCCTTGCAGGGCTTCCTCTCTCCCAGGCAGCACTCCTGCAGCCCTTTATCCAGAGCTCTTCCTTCCCACCAACAAGGACAAAAACCCAAAGCTATTCAGCTTCACTGACCAGACTCCCCTCCCTGGAATCTTGTCTGGGAGAGTGATGTTCATCTTTCTTTTCTCCTGTTGAGCCCAGTGCAGGAAAATCCTATGGGAGATAAATCCCCCTCTTTTTCAAAAGCTGAATTTTAAAAGCAGTAGTTTTTAGTTGACAATTTGCTGGTCACTCGTGGGGAACAATGAAGCCTTTGGTTTATAAACAACTGTGCTTGCATCACCTGGTCTCTGTTTTTGTCATGCCTTGCTCTTGATCTTGAAGGGGTCACTGAAGTGGCTCCTGTCAGTAACTGCTCAAAAGAACCTCCTGGTTGTGCCTGGCCAGGGCAGACACACATCCCACATCCCTGTATCCTCACACAGACATGTCATCACTGAATCAGTGCCTGACCATCACAGGCAGCAGCAAATTTACTGAGGGAAGGATGACAGAGGGTGGAAAAGCTCTTTATGGGCTCCACACTAGCACTGTACCAGTCACCCAAGTGGGAAAAAGGGGGTTTCACCCTATTTTGGCACAGCTGACTCTGCAAATCCAAATTTACCCTTAAGAGTTCTGTTCTTCACATCAAACCCACTGTCTGGTACATCAACAAAGTGTCTCTTCTGGACCTGTCTGAAGAACCACCAATGTCCCCTTACCAATCCCAGCCAATTTCAGATTTAAAGGAAGTATTAGCATTGCATGCTTTGAGAGCAAATAGTTATGGCTTCTTGCAGGCACAAATTGCCACCAGGAAGCAGGGAATACTTTTATGTCTGTGAAGCTTTGTGGAGCCAGGAACATGCCCACTGCAATGCCAGCTGATCATATGGCACAGCAGATTTGGATGTTCTCTCTGCTGTATGTCATGTACTTCAGAGCTTTTGTGCCAACTGCCAGGAATCAAGAAAATACCTACTATTACTGGGGGGAAACCAAATATTCCATCTTCTGGACAAACTGGAGAAGCCTGAGCTCTGGGCTGTCTTCAGTAATGAAAGTATTAGTGTTTTTACATAAACATGCTGATCTAGTCCCAGGCTGACTCGTAAAGAATTGCAAATGTACCTGGCTCTCCACAGCCTGCAGGGGGAAAAGCTGTGCTCCTGCTGCTTAGCTCTTAAGCCTTTCTGATTTTCTGATTGTCTACTAGTTGTCATGAATTTAAAAAAACTAGCCCCAAATCCCCTCCAATGAACAAATAAATCCCTGTGTTTCACCATTCCTCCCCAGTGCTTCTGTCCATCCCCATCCCCCATGGTGGGGACGTGGCACAGTGACATGCAGGAGGGAGGCCCTGGGGACAAACCTCTGTGGGTCAGTGTGACTGAGGGGCTGGCAGGAGAGGGTGGCACATGGCCCTGGCACCGTGCAGCTCCTCCAGGTGTGATCTGAACAAAGCCCTCTGTCCAGGGGGCTCAGGCAGCACAGCCCTGCCCTGGCCCTGCATGGGGAACGGACTGGGCAAAGCTGTTCTGAAGGTAACTTCAGGAAGTGGAGCACATGGGGTAAACCCTCTGCTCCATTTGGTTTCCAAAATCAAGTTTAGTGCACATCTAAAGAGAGACAAAGTCTGATGCAAAGGTGTCCTGGTTTTAGTAGCCAGGACCAGTTTGGCACTGGTGGGGATTCTAAACCCTCTGTGCCATTTTTCTCATGAACTGCTCACCATGGACCATTGGCAGCAGCTGCCCAGGGCACACCCCACCCCTCAGGGCACAGGGGGGTGTTTGGGAACTTCTGTGGGATAAGGAAGTTTTCCTGTCTTCACACCCATGACTCAGGTGTGAGAACTCCCCTCCAGGACCCACCACCACCTTCACACACACCTGAGGGGTCATGTCTGCTCAGGGGCCATCAGGGATGCCAAAAATATGCCAGGATTGACCTCCCAGAGTAAATCACCCCTTGGGAAACTCCCCACCCTGGGGGAGGGACTGGGCGTTCCCATCTGAGCCCAAGCAGAGATAAGATTGGGGTTTGGGGACTGGGATCTCTCATCAGATCCAGAGGAGGAGCAGAGCCTCGACCAGACTGGGACTGCCACCATCATTGTCACCAGCAGGTTTCGTGTTTTCTTTTTACTTTGAACTCAGGGAGCCCACGTGGTGCTCAGCACGGGGGTTGGTGAGCTCCATCCTGCTCGTGCCCCGCTGTGCTGGGCTGTACATCTGGTGTTTTTGTGGCACAAATGAATTTTCCTTCTGTCTCAGTGTATTTTGTGATCTTTTATGAAATTGTTCTTCTGGCTTGCAATCTCATTCTGAGTTGGATTCATTTCTCCTGCCGGTCTAACTCTAAACCAGCACAAAAGGCAAAGGAAAAACCAGAACAAAGAGGACTTCACTGCCCTCCCTGAAGCCTGTGCCGGTGCCCACAGCTGGAGTTGGCACTGGCTGTAATCCCCTTTGAGCAGCAACACGTAACACTGATAGACTCCAACACACACCCTCACATCATGAAGCCAGGGAAGCATTAGATTAAAAACACAACAACTGTTTCCCAGCTTCCCCAGAGGCTCCAGGATCTGGAGGCAGGAAGCAGCTTATGTAGAACACTGGTAGCAATGAGATTCCCTGCCTGGTGCTGCCGGGCTGGAGCACAGTCTCCTTTTCATACACACCTGCACCAAGTGCCTCCCTGAGGAGCCCAAGAGGAAGAAACCACTGCGAGAAGGCAGATAATGAGGAGAGAAATGACTAAGCAGAGGGTTTGAGTCACACACAGAGGTATCACCCTCACCCCCAGGGCTGTGCCAGGAGTCAAACACTGCTGGAGAGCGTTCAGTGCTGCTTTGTGATGCTCCGAGTGTGGCAGCTGCTGCAAGGGGGTCTAAACAATCCACCTCTAAGAGGATGCTGTGCTGCCAACCTCCAAGGCAGAGTCACTGCTCAGTTCCAACACAGCCAAAGCTGGACCCAGCTCTGTTCTTGTTTGGTTTTTAACCACTGGATTACTTCAAAGCCCACTGAAATCCAAGAAAAGTGAGCTCTGACCCAGACACCAAGCGTGAGGCCTGACTGAGAATTGTTTCTTTGGAAATTCCTTGGAAAAGGAAATTCCTTGGAAAAGGAAATTCCTTGGAAAAGGAAATTCCTTGGGCTTCCACCCTTTTCTCACATCTGTCAAGAGCTTTTACATAATTCCTATAAAACCAATGTGAAAAAACCTTTCTATCAACTGTTCCTCCAAAAGACTGCAGGAGTTTCCCTCTCCACCATGCAGGATGCACCATCCTGGCAGATCCCCATCAGCTCCTCTCACAGCCGCTCTTATGAAATGCAGACTGTTCACCTGAAGGTAATTTCTCTGTGTGGACAAAGAAATACTACAGAAGTAAGGAAATAAAAGAGAGTTTCCAGTATCTGGGGCTCTTTATTAACAACAGTCTGAGTTGTGGGGATCAGTGTGCTGTAGGTTTTGCATATTCCAAGTGGAATTTGGCCTGCAGAAAGAGACAATCCCTCTTTGAGGGAGGAATGAGCAGGTACAAATGCTATAATTTTTCCATCAGTAGTAAAGGCCATTTAATAGGACTAAAAGCCTTCCCACCTTGAACAAAAACAAACCAAGTACCAAAAGCAGCACTGCACTGAGCATGAGACTTCCAGAGCTTCTTCAGCGAGATCAGAGGTAACTCAGATTGCCAAATCCAACCTGCTGCTGTCCCTGGCTCTGCCCTGTGCTCCCTGGGCCAGATCTCTGCCAGCTGTTTGGCATCACCACTGCAGTGCACAGTCTGGGCAGGTGCCCTGTTGTGCAACAACAAAACCCTCCCCAGAGCCAAGACTGTCCCCTTGGCATTTTTATGCTTGGTGAAGGAGGAGGATTTTTTTTCTCAATTGTACAATTCTGTCTTTCAGGGGAGAGAAAGAGTTTAAATCTAACTGTAATCGTGGTTTGAGTTTCCACGGGAAATGGCTTGGGGTTAATAACATGTATTTTTTTCCATTGTAAAATGATCTCAAAAGCTTTAACACAAGGAGAAGGACCTAAAAGTCCTGCCAGAGCCCTTGCCACTGAAAGTCACTGTAATAGCACACAATTTACGCTCTTCCTCTGCTGCAAAAGACAAGGACAAAGGCTTTGATGTCCCACTCTCTCCACGTTGCCACTGCAGTCTGTGCCAGGTGTAATCTGCAGTGCTGAAGGGCTCAGGCCCATTGCAGTGCCCGAGGACACTTGGGTGACCAGAGGTGAGGAGCAGGTTTTCTGGGCTCAGATCTCTCACAGTGCTGCTCAAAATGGCATGGAATTGGATTCAGCAACCCCTCCTGCAGCCAGGCTGCAGCTGCCTGTGAAGGGGGCAGAGCAGCTCCAGCCAGATCCCACCCCCGTGGGGGCAAATCCATGCGGTGCCCGGGACTCTGCTCACAGGGCACCAGTGGCCATGGGGTGATGAGCTCATGAGCACTGTGACTGACAGGTACAAGGACCAGCTGAAGCAAGAGCAAGGCCTAAAAGAGTTACCTGAGTTAGTAAAGGTCCCTTGCTCTGTTAGAAAATTGCCAGGTGCTTGTTCTGCCTGATACCTGATGGACAACTTGTCCTGTTCTATTCACTGGGGCAAAACCTTAGAAGACTGCTGGGAGTGCTATAGGATAAACCCAGTGGCCATAAATCAGGGGAACATGGACATTGCATTAAGGTGGGAAGGCCTTGAGCCAAGGAGTTTTGCAAGCTTGTCTAGCCAGGACACCTCACAAAGAGAAGTGGAGAGGTCATGGTGAGAAAGAGAAGAAAACACCCCCTGAAGACGCTGAAGGGCAGACAGACCACCCAAAACTGTGCCAAGAGATCCTGGAAGGCTCTGCCCCAAGCCCCACCTGAACTCCACCTCTCTGAATATGATAATTAGCTGTCACAGAGTCATGAATATGCATGTTCAGAAGTTGTAATCTCGAATGTCAGCTGGATAAATCCCCTGGTTTCTCGCTGAACCTTTGGAGCGGCTTGTGCCGTGGAATGGCCTCGCTGCCCAACGTTGGCAACAAACACCTTTGCTGCTTAAAGACCAAATTATCTCTGGGCAGTTCATTTATTTCCTGCTTTTTGTCATCAAAGCCCCTCCTGAGTTCTTTATGTCTGGGAGGGCTTTTAAAAACCCACTCGGCAACATTCCTGAAATAATGCTGACTGCAGTCCTGTCACAAAGCACTGTTTGGAGATCTTGGAGAGGGTCGAGAGTGTCTCCAGCAACTTCCCCAGCACCAGGACAGTTGTCTCTCAGACATCTGAGTGGGGAAAAAAGAGCTCTAACTTTAAAATGAGGTATACCTGTGTGAGAAACAGAATCTCAGACCCAAAATAGGTTTTAGAATAAGAGTTTATTATGTGGCGAAAGCAAACAGTGAGCTGGATGTGGTGGAGTCCTCGCTCCCCAAAACCAAATCCCAAACACAGAGCAGGCTGGGGGTCTATCCAGTTACTTCATACATATTCATTACATCATATACATAGACATTTTACAATGTGATGCTAAAAAGTCTTCTTGTGGCAGTTCTATCCTCTATAATTCATGTATTCCCTGAAAAGGGCTCAGGGAAGCTAAAGAGTTCTACCATAATTGAAGTATTTACTGGATAGGGAAACAGAGAAACTAACCAGTTCTACCATAACTCACATTGTTTTGCTAAAGAAGAGAAACTAAACAGTTTTACCATAACTCACAATACCTCTGTAGTAACAACTTGTTCCCTTTGTGGGGCTGCAATTACCCATTTGGCTTTCACTGACACGAATCATAATGCCATTTATCACAGATCTCATCTGACAGCACATGCTGGAGATCTAACAAACCTCACCCCTGGGCTTCTCCAGAGACATCCCAATCTCTGCTCTTCTCACATGGATGATGTATCAAGACCCCTCTGAACTCGGCAAAATCAAAAGACTTTCCTGGTGCTTTGGCAAGTGATCAGTTCAGTCTTTTTACTTCCTGCTGACTAGGAATTCCATGGGAAGGGAGCCGTCCTCCTGGTGACAGGGCACAAGAACATCTCAAAAACATCAGTGCCCTGCTGGCCAGGCAGAACTAGTACAACTGAAGTGCATCTGACCCAAAGGCTGGTCCTGTGCTCCGAAGCATCGCTGCTCTCACAGCTGACATCGAGCACACAAAGGTGGCATTTCACGCGTTCCCCACCCTGAACTCAAAATTCACTCTCAGCAACAAAATTCTGCCCAAAAGATACTTTAGGAGGACAGCAGCTTACGGAGATGGTCCCAAAGCTTCCAAACACTCACTGCCTACCTTTTACCCAGCCAGCACTTAGTTTTGAAGCCTGAATGGAGCAATGAGAGTTTTCAATTTGCCAAGGCAACAGCCTTCAGCTGCCCACCATATATGCTGTGACCTTCACAGTCAAAGCTATTCACTGAGGAGAACAAGTGGTTTATAAAAACAGACTTTGGACATGGCTATTCAACAACCCTCACCACATGGAGTGCTACTATCAACTTCCTAACAAGCAGATCTTTTTGTTAGGAAATTCTAAAATTAGGCATGGAGCACCTGAAAAAAAAAAGATTCCTACTCAAAGCAGGAAATAAAATGCCAAGTGGAGCTGTTTTTTAAGATGGCTGGGTATGTTTTTGTGCGTTAGCACAAATGACTCCAAAGGGGAAATTTTGCACATGAAGTACATGTGCAAAGAACTGCCCCGAGAAGCTGTGGCTGCCCCATCCCTGGAAGTGTCCAAGGCCAGGTTGGATGAGATTTGGAGCAACCTGAGCTGGTGGAAGGTGTCCCTGCCCATGGCAGGGGATGGGACTGGATGAGCTTTGAGGTTCCTTCCAACACAAACCTTTCTGGTATTCTGAGTCTATGATTCTACATTATTAATCATTTTCCTATGAATAATTTTTAGAATATTACAATAAAAACACTGGGGAAAAAAGAGATTTTGAGGTTCATAAAAGGCAATTTGATCCTTGATGACTTGGCTTTGTGTGCAGTAAGTCCCTGAGGACTTATTCTGACAGCAATTCTTCATTGAGCTCTCTATTTTCGTTCAATTAAAAACAACTTCCAAAAAGGCACTTGCAGCCCTTACTTAGACATCTGGAGAAATGGAAAATTCACCACTTTTTCTGGTAGCCTGTCACCCACACTGCTGAAATATGTGTTCCTTGTGTACACAGACAAATGGGAAACATCAGCATCCCAGACTCCTGCATCTCTCCCTTTTTAATTCTGATTGATCACGGTTCTCACATGCTCCAGACCCAATCCCACCCATCATCCAGCGCTCTGTTAATGCTTGTGGGTGTGCAAAAGAGACTCCGTGCACAGGGAGAGCAGAGGGCTGGAGGGGAGGAGCGTGTCTTGCTCAGAGAGCAGGGTTTGCTGTGCTGCACGACGACTTCAGGCAGCAAACAGTCTGTGAAGAGTTTCACAGCAGTAAGTTCCCATGGATACACGTGTGTGTCCTACATGTTCAAGAAAACAAGTGTCTCCCAGACTCACTAACGCCTAGTGTTGCTCAATGAAACATTCTTGGGCTGGAAGGAAAAACGGGAGGCTGAAATTAGGCATTTACTAAACAGACTAAGCGATTCTCTGTTTAGCAGAACGCATTGCTCTGATTCCCTCTACCATCTCGTACGACCACCCAAAACCAACCAGGTACCACAGCAGGCAACAAACTATCTGTCCTGCTCTCCTTTCGCTCTCTGCCCCGGCCACTAAGTGAAAGCACACAAACCCAGCGAGAGAACAGCCTCAAAACAAGCAGAGGACGGGACTGCAAAAGTCGCCCTCAACCACGGAGACGACCCACTGACGCCAGACCCGGACCTCGCTCGGAGCCCGTGGCAGCCGATCCCCCTGCTGAGGAATCCGCCTGCATTCCCAGCTGCTCGCTCCGGCTGCCACGCAGGAATGCGGCGCTGCCGAGGGCGCTGGCACGGCGTGGAGCCCACGCTTCCACTGGGAAAAAAACTCCACCTCAGCGCTTGGATCTGAACTTTGTCGCTGCGGAAGGAGATGAAGGAAAGCCCTGCCCGACAATAATTCGATTTAGTTTGTTCTCTCTCACCGGCATTCTAATCGTGTTTGAGCCGGCACTTTACTGAATGTAGCTTGAAGTGTTTGGAGAGAGACACGTCCGTGGATGAGCAGCACCGGGAGGGAAAGCAGAGTTATTTGTGTGTGCGTGTGTTTGCTGCACAGCAAATTACAACTGAGTACTTGGGACAATATTTTTATAGGGCTGAATGCTGCTCCTACAAGCCAACAAGACTTTCACCACTTCGTAGCATGCCCCAGAGAATCAGTTGCACAAAAGCACTTTGAGGAGGGGATTAAAACAAGCAAATAAACACATAGCAGTGATTTTAGCACTCTGGTTTAAACGGAAATGTTTGAAGGCATAAAAGCCTGTTAATTCCTATTGGAAATCAATGGGAGCTGAGGAAATACAGCACTCGGGTAGCCTTGAGAAGCTGTCCTTTTACTATGAATTACCTTCATCTCTTTTTTCCCTAAAATAAGATTGAAATGTAAGGTGCTTATTGATTTTGCAACTGTGCCCAGACCTAAGGGAAAAGTTGTCTCTGTGAACCTCATTCATCCCTCTCCGTGCTCCCCCCTCTTCAGGAGAATCAGCCGTCACTAAAGCTCGGTTTTAAATCTTACTACAGCACTGCCAAGCTTTTCAGAGCTTCCACGGCGAGAAGAGGCTGTTCCAGCCGCGGTTCCGTATCCACCTCCCTGCCAGCCTCTCGGAGCGCATCTGGAGCGCCCTGCGCCGGGCACCTGCGGCTGCCTCTGCCTCTCGCTGTTGGCCGCTGACATTTCTCCGCCTGATGACTTGAATCAAAGCACCGGATCCCATCGCCAGCGATGCCACCCGCGGAAGGAAAAGCCAAATTCCAGCGGAGCGGCCAGGAAAACTTTTCGGGCAGCACCCGCAGCGCGCCGCTGCTCCGCGGGGCTCGTTCCGCGGGGTGCTCCGGACCCGCTCTCGGTGCGGCCAGCCCCGTTCCCGGCTCGAGTCCCCGCCGGGGCTGAACGCGGCTCCGGAGCCCTCCCCAGCCCGGACATCACCTGCTCGGCCGCGCTCCGGCCCTGCACGGGCGGCCCTCCGGGGGCGCGGGGGGTCCCCGCGGGCGCGGAGCGGGGGAGCCCCGGCGGGCCGGAGGCATCCCTTTCCCGGGGGGCAGCCCTTTTCCTAGAGGCAGCCTTTTTCCCAGGGCATCTCTTTCCCGGTGGGCATCCTTTCCGCAGGGGGCATCCCTTCTCGAGGACATCCCTTCCAGGAGGGCATCCCTTCCCGGGGGTACATCCCTTCCCCAGGACATCCCTTTCCCGGTGGACATCCCTTTCCCAGTGGGCATTCCTTCCCTAGGACATCCCTTCCCCAGCACGCCCCTTCCCGAGGATACATCCCTTCCCCAGCATATCCCTTCCCGAGGGTACATCCCTTCCCCAAGACATCCCTTCCCAGGGATACATCCCTCCCCCAGCACACTCCTGCCCGGGGGTACACCCCTTCCCCAGGACACCCCTTCCCCCGGCCCTGCCTCCCTCGGGGGCGGAGCGGCCGCCGGCGGGGTCCGGAGCTGCGGGGCCGGTGCGGCGGTGCCGCCGCCGCCGCCCATGGAGCCCAACAACGGGACGGGGGGCAACGCGTCTGCGGGCGGCGGCGGCGCCCCCTCGGCCGGACCCCTGCTCATCCCCTCGGCCTTCGGCACGGTGCTGTCGGTGATGTACGTGGCCGGGGTGGCCGGCAATGTCTACACGCTGGTGGTGATGTGCCACTCGGCGCGCTGCGCCGCCCCCATGTACAGCTCCATCGTCAGCCTGGCGCTGGCCGACCTGCTCTACCTCTCCACCATCCCCTTCATCGTCTGCACCTACCTGGCCCAGGACTGGTACTTCGGCGACCTGGGCTGCCGCATCCTGCTCAGCCTGGACCTGCTCACCATGCACGCCAGCATCTTCACGCTCACCCTGATGTGCACCGAGCGCTACCTGGCTGTCACCCGGCCCCTCGACACCCTGAAGCGCTCGCGGGGCTACAGGAAGGTCACGGCGGGGGCCGTCTGGTCGGTGTCGCTGCTGCTGACTCTGCCCATGATGCTGATGGTCACCCTGACCGAGGGGGGCAAGGCGGAGGGCAAGGTGAAGAGGATGTGTGCGCCCACCTGGAGCGTGGACGCCTACCGGACCTACCTGACCGTGCTCTTCAGCACCAGCATCATGGCCCCGGGCATCATCATTGGCTTCCTCTACACACGCCTGGCCAGGACCTACCTGGAGTCCCAGAGGAACCCCCCCCACAAGGAGAAGAGCAAGAGGTCCCCCCGGCAGAAGGTCCTCATCATGATCTTCAGCATCGTGCTGGTCTTCTGGGCCTGCTTCCTGCCGTTCTGGATCTGGCAGCTGGTGCGCCTCTACAGCAGCTCCCTGCAGCTCACCAACCAAACCCAGAAGTGCATTAACTACCTGGTGACCTGCCTGACCTACAGCAACAGCTGCATCAACCCCTTCCTCTACACCCTGCTCACCAAAAACTACCGGGAGTACCTGAAGAACAGGCACCGCAACTTCTACAGGTTCACGTCGTCCTTCCGCAAGAGGGGCTCCAACCTGCAGTGCTCCTGGGGACGCTCCATGTCCTCCAGCAACCACTACGACTACAGCTCGGAGGCCCTGGGCATGGCCACGCTGAAGGACAAGTGAGGAGGAGGAGGAGGAGGCGCTCCAGAGACACCGGGACCAGCAGAGCATCCAGCCAAGGTAGGGCTTTTGGGACCCCTTCGTCCCGAAGGGTCCTGAAAACTCATTTCTCTCTCATAAGAGGCAAGAAGTTGTGTGAACTCAACTGTGAGATGAATCTGACTTCCCACCCGGCTGAGGGCTTTTTGGGAGGGGTCCTGCTGGGAGCCAGCAGCTGTTCAGGACAAATCCTGGAGGGTTTTGGGTGCAGAAGATGAGGTGGACACTCTGTTCGGGTGTGACACAAACTCTCCCCACGCTGCCCGGCTCCAGCTCCACACACCATTTCTCCTGTGTGGTTGCTCAGTGCTGTCCTCAGGCTACAGCTGGGTCAGAGCTGCAGGAGGCTGAAGCTGGCCCAGTACTGCCCAGTTTAGCTGCAAGCCTTGGGTTTGCCCTGTGCATCACCACTGCATGTTCCAGGAGTGTGTGAAGACACCTTTAAGCCCCTTTTCCTGTCTCCTGTGCTTTAAGGTGCGCTACAGCCTCATCAAGCTTAAAGCCTCTGTTTTAAAATTCATTGCAGCAGCACTTAGAACTCCAAGCATTCAAAAACCACAAGGGAAGCTGTCAGAAGCCACAGGATCACCTCTAAAAAACCACCCAACCTTGTCATTTTTAATGGTTTCTACCGAAGGTGATTGGAATTTGCCACTGATTTTTTTTTTAAGTTGCTCCCTTTCTTAAAAGTCAAAAGGGCTTGAAAAACCTGAAAAGTTACCTTGGAAAGAAAGAAAAATGTTTTATAATCCTATCACTCAAAGACCTGAAACTCTAGGAAAAATGACTGAGTCCTTTCTCAGGAAGCATCAGGAATTCTTCTTAGGGATGTGGTTGTTGGGGGGCTTTTTGGGGATGAGAATAAGTAATTCCCCTTGCTCCTGCTACTTTTAACCACAGAACTGTCTCTGAAACACTGGTGACCACTTTGTGGTGTTCCAGTCCTGTGTAGACTTCCCAAGTGGGCAGCTTGAATAGACTTAATGGTGCCCATTCCTTATGAAATAGAGGGAATGGGACACAGTTCACATTGGGAATTTGCAGGGAGAGAGTGACTCGATGGGCTTGGAGAACTTTTCAGAAAATAATTAGTTTTTTAATTATTAATTCTAAAGTCATTGTTCCTTTCCCCTTGGCTCCCATTTCTGAGGCTGGAAGCCACTCCCATGTAAGAATAACAAAGATAAGACTGAGCTCAGAAGGAGGTGAGGGAAGGCTGGAGGACCTGCATCATCTGTGGGGTGTGCTGGGCCGTCCTGCTCCCAGGGAGGTGTCCTGGCACAGCCAGGCATGGCTGCATCCCTTCCAGGGCTTCCACATGCCATTTGGGCTCTCACCTGACACAGAGTTCATGTGTCTGGAGTCCCCTGGCTTGGCCTGAGGAGAAGGTCCTTGGGGAGGCCACTCACAGCATCACAAGGCCAATAAAGGATGGGTGGTTACCATGGGCAGAAGAGCTGCAAGGCAGAGTGTATCTCTGTTAACAGGTTTGTCAGGGGAAGCAGGTGATGGAAGAGCTGGTTTGGTATGAAAAAGAGTTTGGGGAGTGTGTTTTCTCCTTAGAAATAAAGTTTAAAAGCCAAACAGCCTCAGAGCATAGTCCTTACTAAGAAGGGGAAGCTGAAAAGGAGTGCTGCATAGCAAGAAAGGGATAAAAATGCAGATCAGGTGAGGTCTGCAGCTGTGGCCTAATGTGGGCATGAGCAAAGAGAAGGGGTTGATTGGGGTGCAGGTCCCAAGACGCCTCCCCAGTCCCCAGAGGGGGTTCTGTGACTTTGCTCAGTGCTGTGAACACTGTGTAGTGGATGTGCCTTCAGTGCCACGTGGTTGGGGCAGCAAACAGCAAAGGGTTGGTGGAGGAGCATCCAGATGGAAGGCAGAATACTGGATATGTCAGAGACAGATGTGCTCAGTAGGTCAAGGAAGGTGGTTTTCCCACTCCACTCTGCTCAGGTGAGACCCCACCTGCAGAGCTGCCTCCAGCTCCAGGTTTCCAACAATGGAAGGACCTCGAGCTGCTGGAGCAAGTCCAGAGGAGGCCACAGAGATGCTCCAAGTGCTGGAGCCCCTCTGCTCTGGAGCCAGGCTGGCAGAGTTGGGGGTGTTCACCTGGAGAAGAGAAGGCTTTGGAAAACCTGAGAGCCCCTTCCAGTGCCTAAAGGGGCTCCAGGAGAGCTGGAGAGGGACTTGGGACACAGGATGGAGGGACAGGACAAGGGGGAATAGCTTCCCACTGACAGAGGGCAGGGTTAGATGGGAAATTAGGAATAAATTCTTCCCTGGGAGGGTGGGCAGGCCCTGGCACAGGGTGCCCAGAGAAGCTGTGGCTGCCCCATCCCTGGAAGTGTCCCAGGCCAGGTTGGGTGGGATTTGGAGCAACCTGGGCTGGTGGAAGGTGTCCCTGCCCCTGGCAGGAGATGGGACTGGATGATCTTTAAGGTTCCTTCCAACCCAAAGCAGTCTGTGAGTCCCTGATATTTGTCCCTCATCAGGGTTTTCATTCAGTATGTGCCTCATCCCAGCCCGTCTTGTCCCACTCTGTCCCACCAGGCTCTGATAAACCCACCCCAGGTTATTGTGTCCAGAGAAGCAGTGCATTTGATGATGCCCACAAAGCACACCACTGGGGCTGAGCAGAGCCTGTCCAACACACAGAAGTGGCCTGCAGACCCTGGATGCTGCTGGGGATGAGGAATGACAGCTCTTCAGCAGCACAGGGAGCTGACACGGTGCAGACCTTCACAAACACCACTCCTGGGGATCAGAGCTCAATTGAAAAGATGAATTGCATAAACAACATCCCTCTCACTGTCCCAGCAGGCCACTTACATTGCCAGAAGTCAGTAGGGTTGATCCACTTCATAAATATCCTGCAAGAGCAGATGTTTTAACAGAGTTCCACTTGTCTGTGGCTGGGCAATCCTTGGCTCTTCCTGGTGTGCTCATGTTTGGGGAATGAGGAGAACAGTCTTCATGTATCTTCTTTAGGGACAAACCCAAATTAATCTGGTAGCTCCCTTTGGAAGGGGATTGCTGCCGCCTGTCTGGAGCACAGAGCCCTGCCTGGGGCTGACACAGCCTTTTGGTTCCCTGGGAGGGGTGTTTTACCTGTAGCCAGTGTTTTGGGAAGGGCCTGGGTTTGGGATCTCAGCATTCCTAAGCACATGTCCCTGTGTGCAGCTCAGGCTGTTTCCCACACGAGGGACAGGGATTACCTGCCCTCAGCACTGAAAAGGGTGAGTCAGGTTTCCCAAAATCACAACTTTGCAAACATCTTGTGTCCCCCACCACAGAGTGTATGGAAACTGAGAGAGACACATAACCAGGACCTGGATGGTGGGACTTGGCACATTCTGTGTATTTTGCCACCTTAGGTAAATCTGAATCATCTCAGGCCAGGGCTGAGTAACAGGGTTGGTTGGGCTGTAACTGAACACGTGGAGAGTTCCTTGAAAACAGTTTTCCTTTGGTTATTCTACAGCCCAGGAAATCAAGCCCTGTGTACCCTGGGATCATTTGTCATGCCCAAATCATTGTGATCCTGTGGTTCTTATTGTTTGGGGGGGTTTCATTACAAACGACACGTTGCTGCAGCTTCAGTGACAAAGGTACTTCTTTAGCAACATGGGAAATGGGGATTTGAGGAAAGGCAACAGCCTGTTTCTTGTCACTGCAAAACTCCAAACATGCTTTACAAGAAAGAAAATAGTTTAATCACTAGCAAATATTTTCCAACAGCCCTTAGGGTTTAGGGGGTTCTAACAAAACAAACCCAACCAAACAAAAACCAGAAAGAAGAGCCGTTTCATCCCGAGTGCTCTCTCCTTCCTCTGATCTCACATGGTATCAGCTGCTGCAATGGAAATCTTTCCACTTTCCCTTGAAAAGCCAAAATGCCAGGCCTTTGTGGGACAAGTGTGAATGGTTGTTTCCACCAGACACAAGGGAATCCACTTGAACCTTATGGAGTTTTTGCAGCCTTTACCTCCAGTCACACAATTTTTCAGCATCTTTCTCCCCACTTTTTAAAGCCAGTTTTGCAACTGATGGTCACAAACCCCACAGTACAATTCAGTGGTGAGTGCAGGCAAAACATCAGCTTTCCCCCTCGTGTTTTAGCAGCCAGCTCTGGTGTTCAGTGTGTGCTGAGCACAGGGAAGCCAGAAAGAGAGAGGGCACTTCAAGAGCTCTTTGTACTCGGAGCTGCAAGATGCACAACTTGCTTGCTGCCCGTTGCATTAGCCAAGGAGAACCAAGGAAGGTTTGGGAAGGAAGGGAAGGGAAGGGAAGGGAAGGGAAGGGAAGGGAAGGGAAGTCACCCAAGGGGGGTGACCGAGTTAATCTCGGGTTATAATCTGTCCATGGCGAGAGGAGGAAGCACACCCAGCTCAAACCAGAGCCCAGCCCTCAAGCCACGGGCACAGACAATGTCGAGCCTGACAAAAGCCTCGGGGCAGCCCCAGAAAGTCGGGCAGCTTTGCTGGGAGGACTCCCGACTTTGCCGGGGCATTCCAGAGTCGCTCTGGTGGCAGCAGCAAATGTCCCATCCTCGGGTCTCAGGGAGCAGATCTGCTTTCTGCTTTAGGCTTTAAACCACAACAGCTGCACAAAATCGGGACACAACCTGACTACACAGTAGCATTTAATAGCTTTAAAGTAGAATGTTGCTACAACTGAAGGGGGCGGGTCTGTTGAGAGGAGAAAAGCTCCTTCCAAGTGCTAACTTTGCTCTCCTACAGTTCTTCCTCAGCCAAGCCCAGACTCACTGGAGTCCTGTCATTTTGCACAGCATCCTCCCAGCCAGCTCCCACAGAAACACCCAGAGCTGCTGACTAACCACAGTTTAGCCCAGCTGGGGTTTTCTTGCCTTATAATATTGGGTTTGCAGCTAGTTTCGAGTTTTTCTGGGTAACAGAGAGACTCGGAGTTATTTGCTGTGGCTTATAGGAAATATATTGCTTTGTCTTCAAAACAGAAGCCACAGCTTCACGGGGTGTAAGTAGCCTTTAAAGTTATTGTTATTATTATTATACAAGGTTTTTGCCCTTGTTTGGGAATGTGTAAAGCTCAGCAGAGAGAGAGGATGTGTCGGTGGCAAAGAATTGGGAGGGGTTGGATGGCTCGGGCTGAGCTTTGGGAAAGGAGATGGAGGAACTCACTGCTGCTCCCTCAGCCAAACCTCAGGGGTGCTACAGGACTCTGTCAGGCACTCACCACTGAAAAAAAAGTTATTAATATGTTCATATTGTATTAAAAAGAGGTGTATTTAAATCCTAAATGGGACATATTACAGAAAGGTTCTTTTAAATCATAAATGTTTCTGCTCAGGAATGCAGCTTGCTGCCCACACTGTTTCTGGTGTGGTGTTTGTCTCCTTTGGGGGAGATTAATTTCATTTTAGAAGGCTTCAAATGGTTAAAACTGAGTTTTGTGATCTGTAGTCCCAACTAGAGCTATCTCATCCCCAAAGAAATTCCCAGTGGAATATATCATAGCAAAACTGGAACATTTTCCTTTAGTCTCCCTCCCAAGAAAGGGTCAATTTAAAGAGGAAAGGAATAAATGAATCCTGTAGAAATCTTCTGGAATTTGGGCACTACTTTTCTGGTTATCTTCATTTATAATTTAAATATTAATTTAAATGAAACATTTTGGTAAGCACTAGGAATGCTTCTAGTGAGAAATGAGGTGAAAATGCATTCATTGAATTTATTAGAGACGGTTGAACTTCAGCACTGAGGAAGATCCCACCCAAACCCCTCCATCAAAATACCTGGAGGGAAAGCAGTGAATAAGTCTGTGCAGAATCAAAGATCCAGCGATATCAGCCATGCTTGGCAGAGGAAACAGTTCCAAAACCAAAGTGGGGCTCATGCTGGAGGAGTGAAGTCTGCCAAGCTTGTTCCAGCTTGTCTTGGCCAGTGTCTCTGAGATGCTGTTAGTCTTTCCTTGTGCATTCCCGTTAGGATCTTGAATTCAGCTCCTGAATTCTTAACTAGAACCAAACATGATTCCATCCAAACAAAGCAAGGGAGATTCCTGAAGCTAAATGTGGTGTGTCCATAAACACAGCCTGCTAGAGACAGTCCCCCCTTCAGCTCCTGCAAACCAGGGGCGTCCATCAAACCCACCACAGCTCCTGTGGGACTCGAAAGATCAGCCTGACATTTGAGGAGCACAGGGAGGGCTCCTGCATGGAGCCTCCCAGGAAAAGGCACTGCAGAGCACTTCCTTCTCAGGGGACATTGAACCTATTGGCCTGGGTTTCTGTGGCTGGATTTTGGTGGAAGGGGGACTTCCAGGGTGACTTCTGTTGGAAGCTGCCAGAAGCTTCTCCTGTCCTGTGGAGCCAAGGACAGCCAGGGCCAGGAGGGACCTCCTGCTGGTGGACAGAGTGGAGCCAATTAAGAATCCCGGTCCCAGCTCTGGGATAACAGAGTGAAGAATTTAGGAGTGTGGGGCAGTTGGGAATTCCAGCCATGAGATAACAAGGCAGAGACCAAGGTGGGAGCAGGAGGAGGAGAAGGAGGGACCCCATACTGGAGCAGGGGGGGAAGGACTCAAAGCGGTGCCCCCCCTGCAGCCCATGGAGATCCATCGGGGTGCACAGACCCCCCTACACCCATCTTCCAAACATCTGAAAGAATGAAGGAGGTAAATTAAGTGTTAAAAGTGGGGACACAGCAGCACCTTTGAAAAGACACATAGAGAGGACAACCTAAACCTCCAGGGCCATGCAGGTCCCAGCAGACAAGCCGTGCACAGCAAGAGGCAGCACCGTTCCCGTGCCAGGCTCCTGCTGCATCCCCCTTTGGAGAGCATGGGCTGGCAGGCAGCTCCCAGCACTCCACCACTCAACATCCCAGTAACCCCCAGCTTTAAACTGAGTTTCTGCTTTTTCTTTGTAACAGATTTGGTTGTTTGGGGTTCTTTTTCCTTTAACACTTTAGAAGGGAATGTCTTATGGAAAAGGCATAATTATAAAATCAGCTGGAGCCCTGGTTACCTCAGGCCACCACACTTTGAAGGCAGCTTTCTGCCCCTGGGCAGTGCCCACATGAAGGACTGGTAGCAGAGATGCAGGGGGAGTTTGCAGCCCCCTCCTGCCCCGTGTTCACAGGGGTCACCTGACCCCACCCCAGTGCATGTGTTTGTCATCCTTCACATCAGCTGCTGGTGGGGACTCTGAGCAGCTCCTCCTGAAAGCCCTGGGGCTGTTGGTGACACAGGCAGGCTCAGAGCACAGTGCTGAATAAAATGCAGGGTTGGTTTGGTGGGGGTGATGCTGGAGATGCCTGGCCAGGCAGTGCTCCTGCTGCAGCTGAGGACAGGGATGAACTGCAACAGGGAGCACCCATGGCAGGCTGATTGGAACCAGATGAGCTTTAAAGTTCCTTCCAACCCAAATCATTCTATGATTCTAAACCTCCCCTGGCACAACCTGAGGCCATTTCCTCTTGTTCTATTGCTCACTACTTGGTACAAGAGACCAACACCCATCTCACTACAACCCCCTGTCAGATAGTTGTAGAGAGCAAGAAGGTCTCCCCTGAACCTCCTTTTCTCCAGACAAAACACTCCCCAGTTCTCTAAGCTGCTCCTCATCAGATTTGTGCTCCAGCCCCTTCAGCCTTTCTCTGGACACACATTGAGAATGCTCCTTTCATCCCGTGTGCCACCAAAATACAGTGGAGATTCTTTCTAGGCCAACCTGTTCTGCAGAGGAAGAGAAGAAAGGGTCATGGTTTGAGGCTGGTCCTAATCCAGGTTATAACCCTGGGAGAAGTAGGGTGAGGGGCCTCAGAATTGATTTCTGGCTACCATCAAAGGGTCTCTGCTTGTTTCAGGGCCTGTCCAGTCTTGTGAAGGTGTAAAAATTTATAGAAATTTATAAAAACCATTTCTTTGTGGAAATAAGGAAAAGGCAGAAGGCTGCTGAGCTGTACAATATATCTCAGTGAGGAAGTAAACTAAAATCAGATTCCAGTAGAGGAAGATTTCAGAGCCTACTTAACTTCCTACTTTTATTGTGCTGAGCAATGGTAGCTCCTCTCTGCTTGTCCACCTCCAGGGTCTTTCACAACTGTGTGCTCAGAAGTCCTGGCTCCTCGAGAGTGACCTCGGGGAAGCCACTTGCTCCTGTGCTGCTGCTCACTGAGTGCCTGGAGAGCCTCAGTGCTGTTCCCATCGTCTGGCCGGGTGGTTTAGGATGCCACTGATGTGTGTGAAGGGTTTGGAAACCCTTGGATGAGAGAGGCTGGGAGAGAAAATGTCTCCTTGTAGAGATACCTTAGGGTTCAGATTTAGCTGTTCATGGGTGGACACAGGAAATGTTTGTGTTCCAGAACTTCTCTGGTTTTGATTTCTGGAGCTGGGCAGTGAAGATGATCGTTCACCTCCAGCCATGGCAGCTGAAATCAGCCTCCTGGCAGCAGCACCACCATCTCAGTGAATCAGTTCCCTCTCTGGGGTGAGAAACAACAGCAGGAGATACAGCAGGGAAGCAAAATCTTTCTTCTTTACCTCCTGGGAGCCTCTTCTTCCCCAGATTACAGGCTGGGAGCACTGGGGTCAGTGGAGGTGAAGGCAGAGCCTGTGCCTCAGGCTGCTCTCACTGCAGGTTCCCCACTCAGAGGAGGCTGAAGACAAAGATTTATCCCAACACTCATTACCAACTGCTAAACACAACAGAACTGCCCTGTCATTTTGTTGTTGGCATATTTTTAGAATGATTAAATCTGTGGAGGAACCTCTGCCTGCCTGAGGCACAGCACAATTAATTCCCAACAACAGAAGCAGAGGAAATAACCCAGTAAGTTTTGCTTTCATGTGTTTGTTTGTTTTAATACAAAGGCGAGTTTATCATGGCAAACATCTCTCAAACTTCAAAGCGCTGCCTCAATCTTTGCAGCAGCTTCTCTTAGGCTAGAGGAGAAAGTGAAGCCCCCCAGCCTGAGGTGCTCAGGGTTAGAGGAAAAACTCCTTGCAGATCTGGTTTAAACTGGGAGGACCAGAGGGAAGGGATGGGGACAGGGCTGGAGCATCACCTGGCCTTTTACCTTTCACCTCCATCCATATAAGTGAGTATTTTCTGTCCCAGGCATTGTGTGCTCTGGGGATTCACTGTCTGTCTGTTACTCAGAAGTGAAAGTAAGAAGTTTGGGGTTTAGCCCAATAAAAAGTAAGGAAAAAAGCTTTAAACCTCTAACTTCGTAGCGTGGGGAAACTGTTTGTGTCCCCCTGATTCTGGTTCCTGCAGTCCCAGTCCCAGAGGGGCCCATGGAAGGGGACAAGAGTGGCCTCAGGCATGGGGAGGGAGGATTCCACTACCTGCAAAATGCAGAAGTGAAATAATTAACGTGGCACACTGAATTACTCATTAATGAGAGCCCAGGCAAATGGCTTTAGGCTGAGAGCAGCCTGAGGAATGCAATGCTGCCTCAGCTCTCCTGTAATAAAGCTTTACACCTGGTGTGGGAACAGGGGGTGAGGAGATGGGCACCAGGGGGGCTCTGGGGCAGAGCACAAGTCCTGGTCAGGTTCCCTGCCCACCCATCCCCAGGCAGCTGAACTGATGGAAGTGATGAGCCATGAAATGGAATGTTTGTGACACATCTTCAAATCTGTTTGAGAAGCCACGGGTGAAGAGCTTCACTCCACCTGAGCTTGCTCCTGTTTAACACTCCAGTTAAACTCAGCCCAGTGAACGGCTGAGTTCACCATCCAAACACCTTCTGCTCTGCTGCCACCAGAAAAGCCTCGTGTTCTCAGAGCCTCCTGCTCTCCCCCTCCTGCTCAGTGAGTCAGGGGGTGGCTTCCCCTCCTGGAGATGCCCATTAGCCCCCAGGGAGGCTCTGCACAGCCTTGTGAGCCACCTTGTGAGCCTGGCCAGAGCACCAGGAACACGAGAGCTGCTGCCCCCACCCACGCTGGGGACCCTCAGGATGGACCTTCAGAGGGGAAGGGGTGATGCCACGAGCCCGGGCTCAGCGTGGGGGAGCATTTTCCTTCCCTTCCCTGGGAACCTGTGGGGTATTTTTCCCTGCTGAGGTTTCCATGATTTGCCCCACACTCGATGCCCTTCCCTCCCTGGCACACGAGCAGAGGTGAGGGCAGTGCCTGGAATGGGGGTTAATTACTTGCTGAGCTCATTGGAATTGTGCAGTTATTGAATGCTTTGGAAAGGGGAGCAGGAGGAATATTTGGTTAATTAAGAGCTCATTTAATCACTGCCAAATTTAGCCTTCTGAAACAGCCCTCACCTTCCCCACATGTGGAAACCTCTGCCTGCCCTGCCATGGGAAGCAGGAACCCTCCACTCCTCACCTCGGGTGTCTTGGCTCTTGCTCCCTCCCTGCTCTGACCCTCCCACGTTTGGCTTCACGTTCATTAAAGGTCCCTCTGAATTTGCCATCAGTCTCCAGCAAGAGGTTTAATGAGCAACAACTCACCTCTAAGTGCTCAGGTACTTTGGGGAGTAAAATCTCATCCAGTTAAAAACCCTGACATTACAGATGGAACAGCAAAGTCTGAGCTTGTGACAGAGCCCAGAAGTGAGAGCAGGAGAAAATCCTGAGAGCTCTCAGCACTTCTGTTGCTGCTGGTCTAACACAGTTACTGTGCACCTGTTTCTGCTGTTTGAGGGGTTTGGAAGCTTTTTGGTAATTTAAAGCTTAGAGAGCAGGTTTAGCACCCACAGGATGCTTTCTGGAGCCTGGAGTGACTTCCAGAGTCTTCAGCACAGCGCTCAAGACAAAGAAGTGTTTGAAGCTTCTTGCCTTGTCTTTACTATTGTCCCAGGAAACTCAAATCTCTGGAAGCAAATTCAAGCAGACTTGTGACCAAGGACTGAGTTTTGAGGGAAGGGCTTAAGTGGGAGGCAGGATTTGATTCAAGATGAGCACAACTTTATTTAAAACTATGAGTTAGTCGATTTAAAATAATTCTTTTGCTTTGGGCTTGTTGTTTTAGTGTTTCTATCCTCTTCCTTAGACTCTTCTCATACATTAGAGACTTCAAGCACAGTCAGTGGGGTGCCACAGCTGCTGCAGATGTGCCCGTGGGATGTGGCACATGAAAAGGGGACCCTCTGCCCTGCATGGAAGTCAAGGGTGGATGTTCAGAGGGAAAAGAAAAAGCAAAGCCCTGAAACCTTCACTGACCACAGGCAGATTGGGCAGATTTATGATCTTTGCAGTTCCAAAGTGACAAATGGTTTAAAGACTCTGAGAGGTCAGAGCCCCTCTGGTCCTGCCTGTCACAGGAGGGGAAGGAAGAGCCTGTTCTCAACCTCATCCTTCATCAGGCACTTCAGAACAGAGGAAACTTCTCTTTCCTGTTAGGGAGAAGGCACTAGAACAAGCCAGATCTTGTGTGTGTGACAACATACCAGACTTTTACAAGAACTTCTACTTTGCTTTTAGTTCAAATGTTGGGGGGAAAAAAAAAAGAAAAAAGAAAAAAAAAAAGGAAAATAATTTTTCAACAGGTTTTTCAGGAAATGCTGCAGGACAGAAGAGGCATCAAAGCAGGTTGGTTTTCAAAACCTGAGAAGCCTGACAGCCTCCTTGCAGCAGCAGAGCCATGTCAGTTCTTCTGTTACCCATGGATACAGAATTGTTGAATGAAGTGAAATGGAAGCCAAAGCTGTCCAGAGTTGTAACTCTCACAGAGGCAGCACAAGAGGTGTGGAACCAGAGCTCCTCCAGTGCTCCACTGGGTCCTCAGCTGAGTACTTTGTCAAACTGCTCTAAATTAACAGAGCTCAGCCATTCTGAGTCTGGGCTGCCGAGGAGAAGAGGAAGCTCCTGATGGGATGTGGCTGGTTGTAAAAATCCCTTTATTTTTACAAAAGGAGAGATCCCGTGATTTCAAGTAGAGGAGTGTTACAGGATATTCTCTCCTTGCCCCAAAGGAAAAAGAGCCAAGTTAAAGTGTGGGTTAGAATTAGTGTTTTCTCTTCACTCAGTCATTTCTTCTAAATTCCTAAGGCAGAGACAGCTGCTGCAGCAAACCAGTTGAACAGTTCACCAAAAAAAGCAGCTGCCTTACACCAGGCAAGTGAGTCCCCCCTGGGCATCCCCCAGCTTTCTGTGGATGGTGGTCCCTGAGGCAGCCACGTGTTGGGCCCATCCCCCTCAGTGTTCTCCTGGATTTTGGGGGCACTGTGCGGGGAAGAGGACGACAGCAATGCTGGCAGGATCTCTCCTTCCTGCTAATTGTCCCTGTCAAAGCCTCTTTCTGTGGCACACCATGAGTTGCCATCAGCCTCCTTTCCTTACTGGCACCCAAGAAGGTACAAAAGGTCACCAGCTACAGAGTCCTGTCAGCACAGGATGGCTGGAGAAGGGCTCCTGCCTGACCTCAACTCTCAGCACTGGGTGAGGTGTCTCCAAACAGCTCAAGAAGGGATCCCACCCTCTGCTGAAGGCCCCGGGCCAGCAGTGGTTTCACCTTTCCCCATCACGTGTACCCAGCTGACATCAATCCCTTCCAAGTGTCTTTGGGGATGTCACACCTTGCTGAGCCCTTGATGTTCCCCAGGTTCAGCCTTTGCTCCTCCTCAGCCCCTGTGCAGCAGCAGGAGTTCTCACCCCTCCCACCATCTGCAATGTCCTGCCCCACAAGAGAGCCCAAGGATTATCTCCCAGCCCCACTACAGAGCCTTTTCTGCTGCCACCACCCCTTGGAGGCTCCAGATGTGTCCTCCCCATCCCAGCTGTGACTGCCTTTTGTGCTGAGAGCCAGAGCAAAGCCTGCAGCCCCCACCAGACCCCAGACCCGCTCCCGGGGTGGTCCCACCGCCCACCTCACCGAGGGTTTTCCTGGCTGGAGTGGGTGCAGACAGGATTCCTGGAAGCACCAGTTTTCCTGTCTCTTCCCAACATAAACTGGACAAACTGATGGAGTCCTGGCCCTGAGGATAAACACCATCCCCAGTGTTTAGAGTGGCTGTGCCTGGTGAGGAGCCACGTGCAGCTCCCACGGGAGGTGTCTGCAGGCACCTCCCTGCCAGGAGCCTTCCCTTGCTCTCAGATGTCCCCAGGAAGGAGGAAGACTGGACAAACCCTGCAGTTCACTCAGGGACCATCATAACAGTCTGGAATTTATCTTGCAGGGTTGCAGAGGAGCAGCAATCAGCACCTGAGGCAAGTGCAGGAATTGCTTGGCTTGAGGGGCAGCACAGAGGGAACTTCCAGTTCAATGCTGCAAAATGCTCAGTTTTATTCAGTTCTCCCAGTTCAGCTGCAGCTTTTTAGCTGTTTAGGAATGGTGAATCCTCATGTGGTTAGGGAGCATTCCTAGCTGTTGTCTCAAAAAAGAACTTTGATATTTACAGTCAGGCTGGTCCTTTTGAAGGGGACTGAGATCAGACAAGCTCAGTGAACCCCACATTCTTTCCACACCTTCATTCTTCCCAGCACAAGGGTGCTTTGTCAGGTTCAGGGCTGTTAATTTGGAGACAAGTTTGACTCATGACACTGGTGCAGAGCCGAGCCCCTGGCAGGCCCCATGACTAAAGCTGGCTCAGATGTCCAGCCTGTCCTGCCCTGAACACAACTGGAAGATCCCTCCTCCTAAGTGATAAAAGTCTGCTGCAGCTGCACTGGAGTGCACTCAGCAAGCTAGCAGGGAAAGAAAATCTTACTCTTGAAAAGATTTGGAATGCCCTAGTCCCATTCCCACCTCTGTCTCCTCTTGATGCCAAAAAGCAGGAAATAAATGAACTGCCCAGAGACAATTTGGTCTTTAAGCAGCAAAGGTGTTTGTTGCCAACGTTGGGCAGCGAGGCCATTCCACGGCACAAGCCGCTCCAAAGGTTCAGCGAGAAACCAGGGGATTTATCCAGCTGACATTCGAGATTACAACTTCTGAACATGCATATTCATGACTCTGTGACAGCTAATTATCATATTCATAGAGATGGAGTTTGGGTGGAGCATTCCAGGATCTCTTGGCACACTTTTGGGTGGTCTCTCCACCCTTCAGCCTCTTCAGGGCTCGTTTTCTCCTCTTTCCACTTCTCTTTGTGAGGTGTCCTGGCTAGTCGAGCTTGCAAAACTCCTTGGCTCAAGGCCTTCCCACCTTATTGCAATGTCCATGTTCCCCTGATTTATGGCCACTGGGTTTATCCTATAGCACTCCCAGCAGTCTTCTAAGGTTTTGGTCCAGTGAATAGAACAGGACAAGCTGTCCATCAGGTATCAGGCAGAACAAGCATCTGGCAATTTTCTAACAGAGCAAGGGACCTTTACTAACTCAGGTAACTTCACTCTGTAGTACAAACCCAGGCACTCAGGAAGTAGCTGTGGGTGTCTGGAGCAAGCAGTGCCTGAGCTCTCCCAGCTGCACATCCATCCTCTGCACATCCATCCCGGCTGGAAGGAAATAAAACCCAGGGTCACTGACCCTGAAGGGCACGGGAGAGGCAGACAATGGCATTTACTTTGGAAGTTAATTGATCCCTTGACTCGTTCCCTCTATTTCATTCATTAAAAACAAGGCTTTAGGGCGCAAAGATTTCTGGTTTTTCACACTTCTATCAAATTGTGTAACGAGGCTGTTGCTGTTCCCAATGACCTTGCCACGTGTGGAACTTTAATGCCTTCTAAATGCACCCACAATTACAGAACTGTTAAACCTCCCACCCCGGGGCAGTCGGGCCATCAAACACCTTCCCTTCTGCCCAGATCCTGCGAATCCCAAAGCCTGACCAGAGGACAGAATCATTAATTTAGACCTGAACATCTCAGAAGCACCTCCTGTACAAGCCATCTCTGGAAAGGCTTTTGATTACTGCCCCTCCGTGCATGCTGTGTGGCTGAAATACTTCATTTACAGAGTATGGTTAGGAAGAGCAGGAGTTTTTGCAGCCTGCTCCAAAGCCTGGGTGAAAATCCAGCAAGAGGCAAAACGTGTTTAACTTGTAATGAGAGTGATGATTTTTGCAGCACGCTGGAATTCACTGACCCACAGCCATGGGGAGGTGCTCGTGTTTTGCAGAATAAAACCCCTCTAATGCAGTGAGGGTCTAGAGAGGTGCGTTTACTCCAGGCCCGGACACAGGGGGATAACTCCTCCAAAAACATGCACCCCTGGTTGAGTTAACAAAGGGTTTATATGCAAGTAAGTTATACATATTCATTTTTCTTTCATGCATGAACATTATTTCCTTAGAGAAGGCGGGGTTGTTATAATGAGTCTCAGGAACTGATTTCCATTCTCTCCACCCCGTGCGCTGTTCCTCCTGGGAATTCAGGGCGGGGGCCCCTGGGGTCTTTAGGGATGAAGTAAGAGGTCTTCCTCCTGTGAACTTTTTACCTTTTGCTCAAAACTGGTCCAAACCAGTCTTGTTGGCAACTGTAGCTGGTCTAATTGGACTTATCTTGTTCTTTTGACATGTTTTCTGATTTATCATGGGGTATCCTGGCTGTTTTCATTGGTCCAAGAAGCTTTGGGCCTCTTGGTGTGGCCCTTTCGAGGACACTGTGTGAGTTTTGCTGCAGTGAATTTCATACTACTAAACAAATTCTATGATAAGCATAAAAGCACAGAAAATAAGCATCATTATCAGCCCGAGGTAAATAAGCATAAACAAAATAAGCATAAACAAAATAAGCATCATAAGCCCTAAGTAAAATAAACATAGGCTCCCCCTCCCCCTCATCACTAAAAGCCTTTAGGACACAGAGTCAGGAGGTCTGGAGCTGGAGTTGTTGAAGCTGAGAGGCAGCAGAGAGCTGAGGAGGAAGACTTCAGGGCACTGCTGAGTGGGAGATGAGTGGGACCTCATGCCCTCATCCCCAGCTGGGCTTTGCCCTGGACACTGGGGTGGGAAGAGCTTTCCTGAGAAAGGGCCAGCCTGGGGGTTGTGGGGTGCTGAGGCAGAGCAGGGAGACTGTCCTGCCTGCACCTGGTCTGGAGCTCCACCAAAATGTGTCCCTGCACAGGGAGAAGAGCAGGGACAGGACACTGTTAAAGCACAGAAAAGCAGAGTGGAACCTCAGTGGAGAGCACTGAGGAGCAGGAGCATGTTCCCTGCACCTCAGCTAAAGGACTAACAATTCAGTAAAACTTTATTCTTTTTTAGGGTTCCAAAACCTCCAAATTTTTCAAAACTTTTTTTTTCCCCCCCAAAGGGAAACTTTCTGTGTATTTCTGTATATTTATTAATTCAGTTTTAATTTCTTCTTGGATTATTTATTCTTTACAGGTCTAAACTCTGCCTAGTTCCAGGAAAAATAAAATAGAAAAATGCTGTACATGTATCACTTTAAATGCCCATCTGATACCAAAGATACAGGCAGAAAAAAGATTAATTCATCATTTTTTAAACAAGTGGATGCAGCATGACTTATTTCAGCATACATTGGCTGTTAATTCAAACAGGATGGACTGGGCAAGCAGCTGAGGGAAGGGGTGCTGAGGAAGAGGTCCTGCTGAAAGCTGTAGGGAAGGTTTGATCAGCAAGAGCTCTGCTGCCTGAAAGCTCTCAGTTCCTTTGTCTGATCTGGGAATGAAACAATAAAGCAGCGTGAGGAGAAGGGGAAAACACAGTTTAAATTGCCCCAGAGGTGTCAGTGTGGGGAATCTCCCACAGCTGCTCCAGCCCAGCACAGCCTTCAGCTGAAACACCCCTCTGCTCGACCTCCTCCTGCAGCATTTCTGTGTCCATGCCACTTTATTTTCATCAATTCACCCCTGCAGAAGGGAATGACTCCCCAAGCCTTTTCTATTTTCCTTTGAAATAAACAAATGAGAAAACACACATTTGTGGCCAGAGTGAAGCAGGAACGACCCAAGATCACCTCTTTGGTGTGGAGAAGTGCAGGGACTAAGTGGGCTCAGGGGTGGTGTTATTTCACAGCAGCCTTTCAAGCTTTGAATTACCGGGTAAAACGTGGCCTTCTTTTTATGAGGTTATGCAGAGAATCCCAATGAAAGCCCTATTAAGCAGGGAGGACTCCCAAAACTTGTCTCCTCCTCAGTAACATAAATCAGCAATAAACACATTTGCCTGTAAGAGGGAATGGAAGGAACCACCATCCAGAGCCAAGACATGCAGAATGACTCCATTAGGACCTGCCTTTGTTTATCCCCCCCAAGATTTAAGGGTCTGGCTGGCAAGTTCATAGGCTGAGGAGGTCACCTCCAAGGTAGGAATCCACCCCGAGACCTTCCCCTGGCAGGGAAAAGCACTTTCAAAGGCAAACAGCAGGATTTGTTTCTGTGGAGTCAGCAGCAAAGTGTCCAGGTACCTACATAAACAGCTTAAAATAACTGTATAAACTGAAGAAGCAGAAGGAGACAAATCCTCAAGGTGTCTGTCCAGAAAAATCATTCCTCAGGAGCCTACTTGGTGCTTTTTTTGGTTGTTAATAGAAGAATAGGGAAGGTATCCGTGTCTAAAAGGAGCTTTTTTTGAACACTGGAGGCCTATTACAAGAACTTCCCAGAAACAAGTAACATGAGCCCTCCACAAATCTCAGCTTCTCCCTATAAACAGAGTATTTCCTTCAAAAAGAGGTGCTGTGGGTTCAGGCATGTGCTGCCCATCACTGAGCTTCAGCTCCAAGGCTCAGCTGAAGGTCCCAGTGCAGCTCATAATGGACAATAAATGTGACCTGGCAGCTCCTGGATCCAACCAGCCCAGGTCCCCTGGGCACCCTCGGGGTTACCCAGCAGCAAACCCAGCTCTCTTGATGGGTTGCCTTTGTTTAGATGCATCTAAAGGTTACAAACACAAAGGAGATGGCATTTCCAAGCTGCTTTGTGGATTCCACAGGAAGAACTACTCAAGGAGGGCATTTCTTGTTGAGATGCCAAGGTGTGACCTGCTTCCTGTATTTTCTGTGCCATAATTCCTCAGTCCTTGTCCATGAAATGTCATGGAAGACAAGAATGCAACACTGATCCCTACCTTGTCATGATTTCAGCTTTGCAGGAAAACAGGCAAGATGAAAATACATCTCCCTGAAATAAAGGGTGGTGGTTCAAATATGGACAATGCCTGTAGTGTAGGGAAAAAAATAAGAGAGCAGCTGGGAAAAAAAGGATGCTGAAGAATGAAAAATCTCCAAAATTGAGTTAGAAATTCTTCCTAAAGATTAATACCCATCATGGGCTAAAAAGGTCAGACAAAAACACAGCTCCTCTTTGGTCCTAGCAAGGCAATGTGAATAAATAATGGACTGAGCTTCAGTACCTGCTCCAGGTGAAAGCTGAGCTGTGCTGGGACAGAAGTGAGCCATGAAATAAGGGATTTGAGGGGAGGTGATGGCCACAACCAAAGATGTGCACTTTGGTTGTAGGTTAGTTATTTTCTTGGCACACTCGATCCTGAAAAGCTTCAGTACCAGTCACCAGCACTCACATGGGGGACAGAAAATGCCCACACAGATACTCTGGGGATAAATCAAAAGTCAGGAAAAGGGAGAGGACTGGCAGGTTTCAGCAAACATGATGTAAAATTAACTTTCAGCTCCCTGAGTGTCCACAAACCCCAGGAGAAGGCAGGGATGTTGCAGCCCTTCAGGGGGTTTCACACGGAGCAACAGCCCCAGCAGAGGATCCCACCCTGCAGGAGGAGTCAGCTGCAGTTCCTGGCATGAGCGGGCTGAGATGATCCATGTCCCAGAGCCATCTGTGGTTCAGAAGGGAAGTGACTCTTCTGCTGCTCTTGGATCTCCCCCCAGAGCACTCAAGAAAGGAGCTGGGCTATGTTTTTCTCCCTTTTTGCTTGGAGGAGGGGGTTGGTTGTATTTATCCCTCCTCACCCAAAGAGCCCTGACCTCCAGCAGCACCTCCTGGTTTGACTCCTAGAATTCAGACAAGCCACAAATACTGCACAAAGCTCCACACATGAGCATGTCAGAGGGAAGCAATTCACCTGCAAACACTGTGCAAGGATGTCTGGATGTGGAAGGAACAGGAGGAACTGCTACGTTAAAAACAATGTCATCTTCATTTACCAGGGAAAGAAAAGCCATGAAGGAGAAAGTCAAGTGTACTGAGAGTTGCAACTGAAGAAACAAAACCACATTTCCTTGACAGCACAGTCATCATCAATGCCATTTCAGCTACATTTATTTTAATGTGCACATCATTATGTGCTACAGCCTCAGAAAGAGCCCAGCTGAGACGTTGACCTTAAAAGATACATAAGACAGGAAGCCAAATTTCTGCTATAAATCCAAATTAAAATCTTTCTGTAAATAGATTATCCCTGTAAACATTTTCTGGACTTGAAATTCATTAAGATGGAGTGCAGTGTGTTTCAGGGGGACAATACCTATTCAGGAAAATCTCAACTTAAATTGTTTTTCCAAACCTTCAGTTGACTTACAGGGAATTAAAAGCCCTAATGACTCCACAGCTGCTTACACAATGCCAATGTCATACATGAGAACTGCCACTTTGAGTTCCTAGAATAAAAACATCCAATGCCTGCTACAGTAGGGAAGGGAAGGCTCCCTAAAAACCTCATCACATACCTGTTAAGTGTTGAAAGGTTCCTGGGATTTCACAAGACCTTCGAATGGAAAATGGTTGTAGGAGTAGCAACAAGTCCACCGAGTCCTCAGGAGGCTTCACTCACTCTTCTTGCAGGGATTCAAAGCTGGCTTGGTCTCCTGCTGTACTTCCCATTTCACCCTGGGAATTTGCACACCACCAGCCTTTTCCTTTCCTTCCAAACCATTTCCTTTTAAAACACACATCAGCATTCCCAAATACCTGGACCACATGAACCTTCAGGTGCAAGGCTCTCATTTTCCCACCAGGACTCGGCCTCAGTTCACACTGCACAAATTCTGATCGCTCTTTGCTTTGTTTCAGCCACGAGGGCTCTTCACAAAGGTCCTCCCACAACATCAAGCCATGTTCTGGCCTCACCATGGGTTCAGTTCAGAGTACTTCTCTGCAGCAGCCTGGCATGAGACCTGTGCTGCTTGAACAGAACAGATCCTGTCCTGGGCATAAGCAGAGTTGTGAGAACCAGAGCCCTGCAGCTCCCAGCAGCAACAGGCAGCTGAACCACACAGAGGACAGGAAGACATTCAAATACTTCAAATTGAGAATTATCTGTCAAGAACTGGGAAGAGAGACCTTTAATAAAAAGTTATTTGGGCTATTTAAGTGGCCTGAAATAAATTAAGCCAACTTCATTTCTAATAATCAGTGAATTCTGCAACTCCCACTCTGTGCCAGCAACATGAGCCTTTCTGCAATTCCTGCTTTCCTGCTGGAGGCTCCATTCAGAAACTTTCAGATTGCATTTTACTCCCTCATTTGCCATTTAAATTCTTCTTAGATCTAGATATTGCATTTCGTGGTCCAGTACTGAAGCTTCAGCTAGAAGAATGTCAGTGGAATTAAAACATACAGCATATGGAATTAGTGTGCTTCTCTCCAAAGGCTCTTCCCAGGTGCAGTGGGAATTCTGGGTGACAGCTTTGCTCATCACACCGACCAGATCAGTGGAGCTGAAAGGCTCCCAAAGACAAACAGCAGCTTGGCTTGATTTCTGAATGCCAGGCAATTCATTCCCAGGGGGAGGGATGACCACAGGCAGGAGGGAGCAGAGCCTTCCAGAGATGAAAATGCAGAGTTGAGACTGCCCCGTGGTCTGAGATGATCCTGGTGAGCAGGAGTTCACAGAGGGCAGCTCCTCAATCAGCAAAGGCTGGGAAAGAAAGGTGTGTTGTTGAAGTTGGACATCTAGCAGGCAGAATTTATGGACCACAAGGACATTTTGCAGAAACCAGAAGATAAAGAAGAGACTAAGAAATCTCAGTATATGTGATGGAAAGTCCCAACTAGGGTAAAATGATACTAAGAAAACTAAAAAGATGGACTTAATTAGCAGGAACAGTGAGGAATTAAGAACTAGAAGAGAAGAAAATACTCATCAATGAAGGAGAATTCGATGACTTAGAACCAATGAACATTCACCACTCTGAGGCTGCTAAAATTCAGCAAATAGGGAAAGAAATGCTGCAGTGCCACCCCAAGGCTGCAGGACAGGCAGGGGCAACCAGCAAACTCTTGGCCAAGTGGCCCAGCCCTTCAGTGCCAGGGCTGCAACAGGACAGTCAGGGAAGGATTCTGGGCTGTGGGTGAAATCCCAGCCTAAACCACCAGCTCCATCCCTATTTATATTCCTCTGTCAGGTATTTTCATGGAAAAAGGCACAGTTGAATCTCAAATTAACGTGAGCAAACAATTTTAACCCAGGAAAGAAGTTGCTGGTGATCTTGGTCTGCCTTCACACACACTTAAAACTTGGGATATAATGAAAATTCCTTGGAATAAAGAGACATTGAGACAAGGATTTCAATATGGAACCCAACTGACTTTATTTTGCATCCAGCCATTTTAGCAATCCTTCCTTGTTAGCACAGACAAGGAAGGTTTTTTCAGGTTTGAGAACAAAGAAATGAAATTACTGAGGACTAATCTTGCTGGTGTGCCCAGTGAGAGCACTCACAAATCCAGGTGTCCTGACACCATTCCTCATTATGCTGATCTTCAGGATAATCCCCCCCAACACTTATTATTTCCATAAAAAGGTAGATTAAAAAATGAAAACTCTATGCATAGAATTTAAAACAAAAATTAAAAATCCAAGCACATTCCCAGATTTTCAGTGTTTCACAGAAATTATACATCCCAGGAATAAAACAGATTAACATGTTTGCTTCAGAATTTGATTGAGAAGAAACAATTAGGTATTCCTACTGTTTATTTATCAATTCCCTGAGCCTGAGAAATCTTTGGCTGCTGTAAAAAACCAAGGTAGTTGGCAAGATCACCCATGTGTTTGTCACTTTATCAATTCACACAGCTCCTCGTCTTGGAAGTGTCTGCAATTTATTGCCCAGGGGAAATCAATGGTCCCAGTTAACAAAGTCTTCATACTAAACTGAAAAAGAGAAGCCCAAAACAGCTCCTGGGAGACTTGCTGAAGCAGATAAAACTTTGCTGTGGTTCAGGGGGAGGTGGGCACCAGCTGCCCTCTGAGCCCACCTGGTCCCTGGGGGTTTGTGGTCCAGCAGCAAGCCACACTTTGCAACCCTGAGCCTCAGGAAGCCACAACTGCCACATCACCACAAAAGGAGGATTTTCCTCACCTGTTCCCCTCCCCTGGGCACAGGGTAATGTTGAATTCTTAAAGGAATCCAGGGGATTGATTTCCTCTAGCCAGCTATTCCATCTCCATAAAGAGCTCTTACTAACCCGACCACTGGGCTTCCAGCCAGGAGACTGATCACATTCACTGAGATCCAAAGAAAACAGGGCAAGTTGGGAATGCTGGATTCCAAGTAAAGGGATCTGGTGCAGTGATATCCCCTGCACAAAGCACTTGTAATCCAAAAACAAAACAGGCTTTCTGGCCAGGGAACTGCATTGCTGACTTTGTATTAACTAGTCCCTGTTTGTAGCAAAAAACAGTAGTAATTTGAGTTAAAAAGTTCAAGTAAGTCCCAGTAGCCAAAGCCCAAATGTATTGCCATGCTCAGGAGAATCCATTCCTCTCAACAGCAGGTGGGTTCAAGATAATGCTCATCTTGCTCAATTAACTTAGGCCAAACCTTCACATCAGTAACTGAAGAGGCTGAAGAATCAAACAGGTAACAGCAGCATGGGGAGACATATCAATGCACAGCCCAAAAGATGGTTTGTATCTTTTAAACTGAAGAATTTTTAAAAAGTAATAATAATGTAAAAAAATTAAGAGCCCACTCAAGAACTCTTCTTTGCAGCCTGTCCCTTTGGGGACACGAAGACAAACCATTTTCAGAAGGCATCAGATTGAGTTGGTCCTCGGGGAGAAGGTCCAGGGACGAGCACGTCTGCCGCGGTCCATTCCCCGAGCGGGCGAGGCTCCAGGGCTGCTCCTCCCTCCCTCCTTATGTGCTCTCCCCCTGTAGGACTCCCTCT